>JAPXFQ010000556.1:3485000-4000000 GCA_028564705.1 Apricaphanius iberus
GTGATCTTAATAGACAGTTCTCCAGCCCTGTCAGAGCTTTACTTTGGACTGCATGTAAATTGTTCGACCTTATGCAGCCGCAGCAGCATTAACGGCTGCAAAGTGCTGTTGTGAATGTAAACGTGTGCAGGTGGCTTCTCGAATAATTCTGTGTATTTCTGAATATTTCTGAATATGTGGATGACGAGGCCTGTCTAAACGCGCTTATGGCTCAGTAGAAATGTTAAACCTTTTAATATCAACATTCCTGGAATATGAGGTTCATACACGTATGGGTTCGTTTGGAAAGCGGATGAGCTCCTGATTTTACAAATGCATCAAGAAGACACATTTTGTTGTGTTCTTTTCACAAAACCTTTAATAATTAAGCCACATTCTAAATCTGAACAAGATTCTGTAGTGAAACTTGTTCCCACATGCTCTCCATCCATTATGACTGAGATGAAACATTTTTGCAAAGATTCAGTCTATTGATGCAGAAAAATGGTAGAGAAGAACCCCAAAAGACTTGTAGCTGTTATTTTGTTTAAAGGTGGTTCAGCCAAGTATTGAACCAGATGGGCTGATTATTAGAAAAAACGTACCATGTTTCTTTTAAATTTTATCTGTAAAATAAAGTGAAGATCATGTATCATTATAGGAGATGTTTTTAGGGCAGCTGCTTAGTACAGAAGCCCAACCATGTAAACACTTTCACCCTTATTTGATATAGTTTAATACTAAACAACTTAGTGTTGGCTGCAAACACTGTAGGCCATAGGGGAGTTGGACAGGTATCATCTAATCATATTTTGTAATGTACACAGAACCTGTTCTTTATTCCCTACCCATGCTGTGCTAACACATCAGCGGTTATTCATCTTTAAAAAAAAATATTTTTACCAAGGAAATAATGATTGATTGAGTTATTTCTCTTCTGATACCCTGAAATAAAACAGAAAATACAGTTTTTTTTTCTTCTGTTTGTAATCAAGAAGAATTCTATGGTAATATAATTAGTATTTAATTCAATTCACAATATACTTTATCACAAAGGGTAATTAAATATTTTCATAACTTATATCAAGTATCTTCAAAGAGCCTTTATGTTGATGCTGTGGGCAGCAGGGATCTCCAGTGGCAGTCAGTCTTGCAACAAATCTGATAAAGCCTTTGATTGATGACACTGTTGCTGTATGAAACACTCATAACTGACATACATGACTGTAATAATGTGCCAAAAGCTTAATATCCAGTACCAGAGATGAAATTTTACAGTAACATGTCCTGGATGGAAACCGTCAATGTTATCAAGAACTACTAATCTACCTCATTTGCCTTTGCCACTCTTCTATAAATCTCTGTCTGGCCAGACTGCTAGAAAGCTGAGCAGAGAGATGTTAGAGTTGGGGATGTGACCTAATGAGAGACTCTTTAGATAAACTAAAAGTTAAAAAGATCTTTTGTTTGCCTTGTGATGATTAGTGGAAGCGTAAACACTTAAAAAAAGGTTTTAACATCTTCTTCCAGCAAAATGAAAGTTTGTTCTGTACACTGAATTTGAATGCATTTATCACTAAAAGCTGTAACTTAGACCAAAATATAATGTTATTTGTTCCATTATTTATTGAACATGATATTGTGGATTTATAAAATTTACTTCACCTAAATTCAATATTTTTCTGCCAAATGGATTCCTTTTCAATTAGAGTACAGCATTAATGTGTGCAATATTGCAATCCTACACCATTGCTTGCATGCATTATTTGGCAGGATAAGATTTTTCTAGAGCCTTTTATGCAAATTTTGCATGGCAGTAATATATTCAACCTGTTATTTTTACTGCCCTTGATACCCACACTTTACTATCAAAGCTCACAGAGAGGTGGATACTGTGACTTAAAAATGTTTTTTGTCATAATGTGTCAGGCTGATCCAAATCATATTGGAATACAATCAAGCTGGTAGATAATAACACCATAATCATGTCTCATAAAATCAACCTGATCAGAAGCTACTAGAATCAAGGGCCAACAGTGCCCCGAATGTTTCATTCATGAAATACAATTTGAAACAAATACAATAGAATAAATAAATGCATTATTAATTAATAAAATATGTTATTAGTTTTGTAAATATATATTTTTGCTGTTTTTCTGTATTCTATAAGGACCAGTAAAGATATATTTAAGACAAAGTACAAAGAAGATATAACTGTGTGCTCTTACGAGTGTTTGAAAAAAATAGCAATTGATATCAATGTCATTGTATAACTTCTGGAAATGTTAAAAGATACACGTGAGGATTAAAAAAAATACATCAACCATTAGATCTGTAGTTTTGAAACACGTTTTTTTTTTTCAAAAGGAAGTGCATGATTCAGAGCACACTCAGCTCTGTGTTGTAGTTGCAGCAAGTGAACACTAGATGAACCAAAGACAGCAGACACACTTTAACTGAACTCTAGCCTTCAATCTGTTTGAGATTTAGTTTAATACAGACTCTTTGCTTTAAATCCTTCATTCTAAGGTTTTAAAACAGCATATCTAAAAAATATTGTATACCTCTTATGATATTGCTGTTTGGATTTATAAAGACAAAACATAAAAAAAACACAAGATATGTTACTGAACTATATTTCTTCTATGTATACTCACATTACTTAATCCACTGGAATAATCGCATATTTGTGTGATTGTGTAATAAGAGTATTTCAGACTAAGGGATATTAAATAAAAGGAGCACTTTTCTTTAGAAAAATCCAAAGGTTGGAAAGACAAGAGCTGCTGTGGATGTCAAGTAGTACAGAATACTACAGTATAATTAAGATGGACACAAATTCTGAGGATACTTTCTGTGGCTAAGCAGGCAACTAAAGTAAAATACAATATAAAAATTACCATTTTGAAAATATTGAATTGATAGAAAATATTATTGTGGTTTGCTTAGTTTTAATTTAATGTTTCTTATGTCATTTTGGATCCCGATGAAGCATCTTAAATGACAAGTTTTTATACAGCAGCTTATTGTCCCTTCCCTAGCTACAATGTTTTCCAATCTACAATTATAAAAACTGAAAGAAAAAGAAAAATGTGAAAAAACATACTGTATTTAATAAAATATATCTATTTCATAACATTTCTATGAGTATAATAAAGTCAACCATTGGTTAGACCAAAATACAGCAGCACTATTAAGCATAAATAACCTAAAAGCTGTTAACCCAGGAAGTGATTTGTTGAGAGATACAACCTCTCCAGTGGATACAAAATGTGAGTGAATTCATGGAAAAACTACAGCAGCCATAAGAAACAACACAGATGTTCTCACATCACACAGCAACATGATGCAGTCAGGATAAGTCAAAATGTGTTTAAATACCACAGTTAATGCTACAGGTGATTTGAATCAAAAACAATAAATGTAAAAACAGAAAATGTGTTTCCTACAAAAATTGTGACCTACGTAAGGTGGTTTGACATTTTTAGGAGACTGGTTTAGGTTAATTGGAACAAAAGGAAACAGTTGCAGATACTGAACAACCGAATAGAGAGTTAATTATTGGAACTTAAAAAACATTTCCTCTAATGCTAATTATTTTAATGTGTAGATTGTCCTTGAATAGAGCTTTTATTTCATGATGATGATCCAGGGCTTGTTTTTTCAGAAACACTGTACCTAATTGAGGGAGACACTGTTTGTCACACAAAAATTAACGTAGCCTACTGAGTAATGCGGTTAGTGTTCCCCCCAAAGAGCTTTTCCCAGCCAGTAGAGAAGAAACAGTTCTTCAGAGCCTTGTTCGTCTCAGCAGACCATCTTGCCACTGTTCACTGAATGATGAATACCATCATGTTTCAAAGCAGGTATAAAGGAAGAACCGTCAAGGGCATAAATCATTTGTTAGATATGCTGTTTTTCTGAATCAAATTAAATCACTGAAGACTGACCGCAAACTCTCCTTCAAGAGGTCAATTTTAACCATGCGTGGTCTCTTTGCTCCATCTAGTGTTCATTAATATCAACTACAAAAAAAAATGTATATTGAATTTGGACTTCCTGGGGGCTGCATAGTGTGGCAGTGGTTAGCAGTGTTGCCTTGCAGCAAGAAGGTTGTGGGTTCGTATCCCGGCCCAGGGCCGTTCTGCATGGAGTTTCCATGTTCTCCCCGTGCATGCGTGGGTTCCCTCCAGGTACTCCGGCTTCCTCCCACAGTCCAAGAAAATGACTGTAAGGTTAAATGATCACTCTAAAAAATTGTCCTTAGGTGTGGGCATGGTTGTCGACCTTGACAAATAAGCGGTTCAGAAAATGGAAGGAATTCCTGGGTTTGACTTACTAAAACTGGAGTTATTGAGTGTCTTCAGACAGAGACAGTCAGACATGTTGCAATATTACAGGAACATTTTAATAGCTTTTACAATAAGTCTCTGAAGAACTGAATAATGTGAGTTACAACAACACTGAATTTCCATCTGGGATCAAGTATTTTTAAATTTGAATAGATTTTTTAAAATCTTTTTATTTTGTTTATTTGAATTATTGAAAACGCAGATTAATAATTTTGATGTGTGCAGCCACGTAGCAGTATAGGAAAATTAGGAAAATTTGGCCCAGCCCTCACTTTCAGCTATAAAATGTTTAAGACGACCTCTTGGATGTAATATTTCTGTCAAGTTGCCATTTCTCAGCATCTCAGTGAGATAAAAAGCTGGACATTGTTTCAAGCCAGGGCTTTCCTTTTTTTAATTTTCAGCCAGTTCCTGATATATTTTCTGGTATGATGATCCTTAATGTGATCATTCTTATGAGGCAGTGCTGCTTCAGCTTCCATTTTTTCAGATGCTCTCACATTTTCGTGAGCAAACCTCTAATATATGATGAAGAACTGAGTAGGTGCTGCGATAGTAAAGCATCCCTAAGCCACAACTCATTCATCCCCATGCTTCACATGCAACAAGTATTACATTATTTTCTTTAAAAAATTTGCATTTGGTTTAAACCAAACATGTTATCTGTTTGGGTTCCCTGATAACTAGACTCATGTGTACAACAAACTTTATTCTAGAAGCGCTGATCCTTACACGTCGCCCACTGAAAGTTCAACCAGAGTAGCCGTTTTCTGATTGTACAGACATTAACGTTTATATTAGTTACAACAGCTCCCATAGAGCCTTGTGTTGTATTCTTTTAGCTTTTTTTGTTTTGTTTGTTTGCTTGCAGCCGAAACCTGCTTGGATAGCCAGACCTGGAAATGTTAGTCATTGTTTTAGATGTGCTCCTTTTATACACTCATTTCATTTACAGGTTTCAAATTCTTTGAGACATCTATAGCTCTATTACCAGGGATACGCAGCTACAGTCTTCTTTCCAAAAGCCTCAAACAGCTCTTCTCATCTCACCACTTTTCACTTTTACTTTAACAGTCAGGAGAAAGAAGCTAAATGTTGGAGCTTTGAAGAGGGTAAACCTCAATTAAAAATGTTGAATAATGATAATGAAATTATATGCACCTGATGCAAGGTTATTTCCAAAAACAGTTAAGTGTAAAGCAGGTGGAGGACTAGGTCAAAGCTAACGAATGCCTAGGTTTGCAGCAGGCCAGGCTGGGGCGAGCAGAGATCCAGGCTACATGAGATACAAGTCCAAAGAAGCTAACAAAGGTACAAGTTAAAGCAGGCAGAGAGCAAAGCTGGGGTTAGAAGAAATCCAGGCTGTAGCAGCCTGTGATAAAAGAACCGTAAAAGATAGGTACAGGACACTGAAGAGAATTTGTAGTAATATTTGAGACCAGAGACTGAGATCCACTTTTTCAGTCACATAGAGTCAATAGTGTGTAACTAAATCTAGTTGAACCAGAAGTTAAGATAGACTAAATACAAAGACTCATATATTTCTTTCTCATATCTGGAAATTGTTCTGAACTAGATTTGTGCAGCTCCACAATTCTCTTCCTGATATTTTGTTTGTGTCTGTTTGTTTGTTGTCCCATCATATCACACATGAAAGTGGTGTGTTCAATGAATATTCTTAGAAATACAACTGGTAACTACTGTGCCTCCAGTTACCTCAAATGTGTCTGTTAACGCAACAGACGTTTCCATAGCAAAGACATCATCACCTGGGCTTTCCCTCGTTGTTTGAATAGATAGTTATTATTTGGAATGTGAACTTCTTATTCAGAAAACATAAAAAAATACAATCTGACGTATTTTTTCTTTCATCACGGTGAATATCCATCCATTTGCTATTCTAACTTCCGTGCAGGAGGTTGGTGGGTTGCTGCTGCGTAAATCCAGCTCTCATTGGGTTGGATGGGTACACTCGGGAACTCTTAATTTGAACTTGAGATCATTGCACTATGTGGTGTCTTTTTAAAGCCAGTTAGAAACATATCTTTTTCAATTTCTCTTTTCCCTATGTCTTTTGTGTTATATGCAATCATGGCTTTTGTGAAGCACTTATTAGTGATTTCAGGTCTTGAAAGCTACTCCATAAATAAAGTTTTAGTTGCACCCTTGTGACCATGCAGTTCATCGCAAGACAACTTGGAGACAACAGGATAAACCATCATGCCTACATATGCTCATGCCAAAGTACAATTTAGAGGAGAATTTTTTTTCTAACAGTCATGTTTTGGATTGTGGGAGAAGCTTGAACACCCAGAGGAAATGTATGCATGCACAGGGAAGACTTGCTAACTCCATACGGAAGGACCCCAGGCTGCAAGGCAACAGTGCTACCAACTGTGCAAATGTGCAGCCTAAATAAAACAACTCATCTTCGAAGTTAAGAAAACTGATGAGGTGATTGTTTGTTTCAGGAGAAAAAATTGCAAAAACTATTTCCATCATGAAAAAACACAGTGGGGTTAGTAGGAGAGTGTAAATACATGATTATTGACCTACAATAGACTCGACTTCGGAAGCAACAGCAAATCTGTCCACAATGCGACACAGAACAGACTGTAGTGCTTTAGTCATCTAATGTTTGCGGGAATATCCAAAAAAAACATATATAAGTCTGTTGTAGAGAGTTTAATATGTTATGTTATGATCATCTGCTGAAGTAGAAACATTTGAGCCAGTGAATTAAAAAAGCGATGCCATGACCTGTCACATACACATATGGCCCTACTAGAAACTTTAATGAGAAATGTATGCTGTGGCTCAGAGTAGACTCTGAGCTTTTCAGCAGCAAACCTGCAGGCGGTTCTGATGTGAAACAATTTGGAAATGCACCTCATACCCTCTGTAAAGCAGGGTGGCAGGTCTGTGATGCTTAGGGCTAGTTTCCATTTCAAATTTCTCAGGAACCGTTCTTAAAAGGATGGCATTTGGAACTCTGGAAATAGCCCAGACCTGTTGAGTGAACTAAATCAAAAATAGCATGACAAAAGACCTGAGACTGGATGATTTAGAGAGGCCATGAATGGGGGAGTTACTGGTATATAGAATTTTAGGTGGTTACTGTTTCAAACCCACTAAAATGTTCAGTCATATTGTTAATGCGGTGTAAATTAATGAGATGCCAGAGGAATTGCCTTTCAATGGCATCTCATTATTCTGGCATGGGAGCTGCATGCAGCTCAGTCAGAAGTGGCTCTTTAAACCATCCACAGTGGTTTGAAAACATAAAGACAGAATAGTTTTCAATTTTTTTCCAAGAGGTTTTCATACATAAAGTTTCAACGACAGAATGATCCTAATAGTGTATACAATATATTTGGTGAAAGAATATTTTGCTTATTTCTTCACAAACCGCAATCATTATTGATAAACTTAAAAGCTAAGCGTTCATTGATAGTCAGTTAGCTAACTGAGGAGTCCTACATCTTTTATGTCCATTACAAGACAGACAAATTTGGCTGTTTGGAAATATTCCCCGCTTCAGTAAAAACAAGCCTTTCATGGTGGGGTAACTTATGGCGCACCAAATCTAAAATAACCAAAAATTACTAAATATATTAATATTATGACTGCAATAACTTGCAATGTTTTAGCAATATAAGTAAGAACTGTTGCTATGTATTTTTAGTAAAAAAAAACCATTAGTAAAAAAGACCACTACTTCACATGTTTGTGAAGTAGTGGTCTTTTTTACTAATGATTTTCTAACTGTAAAAATCTCATTCTATCAAATTGCCAAAGATCAAACTGGTTATATATTGAAGTAGAGGTCCTGTCCAATAAATGTGAGCTTTCTAAACATTAATTTCTTGATACCACTACAAAAACTCCTCCCAAAAGTGTCAGATGACATGTTGAATATTGTTTTACACATGCAGCCTATCTGTTGCAAAAATTACTCGGTGAATCATGTTACTGCTGCCAAGGTGGTGCCACTTATTTACATTATCTTTAAATACAGGGATAAATTCTCGTGAGAAGCACCTCTGTTGCATTACTTAAAGACTAATTTATATTTATACCCATTCACTCTCACTTAGCTCTGCATATTAAACAACAATCTGTGCTTAAATGGCACTTATGTCAAGAATTTGGTCGTTTTTTGTCTCATGGCCTGCTTTTAGGGGTACAGTTTACCCGACCAGCCAAATCTCACCCGAGCAGTGAGACAATGTGCTAAGCCTTCAGATTCAATTAACTGTTCTGAACAAACTCAGACGCTGGTGTGGGCTTAACCTGTGTTTATTATGAAAGGTGCAAGGAGAACAGACGGCATATTGCAGCGCCAAGCCTCGGAAACAAAACATTAAAATTAACAGCTTGTTTATCCGAGTGAAAACACATCAGGCTGGATAGAGAGCAGCTAGCATGCGTACGCTGCAAACAACACTCCCGCTACGATGAAACGAAAGCAGGTTTTCATGAATGAAGAGGAAGTTGTGGGACTAAAATGAACATTTTTAAATAAAAACAATATTTTTTGATGATGAAGTTTCATGTTATGAACTTTCGTACACATTTCCGCTGTACGGGCATTTGCTAAAACTGACAGCCAAGGCGGCCAATAGGAAGCCTGGATATGAAGCTCAAGCCAATTGCGATGCTGTGGGAGGATACAATCAAAGGTTTGTAACAGGACAAGCAGGTAAGTAAGATTTTCTCTTGTTATTTTCTTAAAATTTGAGTAACAGTCCATTTGTCAAGGAAGGCACATACTTTGGTTCAACCAGTGGTTTTTCTGTTCGAGCAGGCTTTATTTTTATCTACTTTTTTTCATGCCAAATGTACAAATGAAACGGTGGTAACTGAGGAGTCTGTGAGATCGGGAAGCAAACAGCTAACGTATTAGCATGTTAGCTTCCTAACGTTAGCTTCAGATAAAATAATGTTAATGTACCTTTAAAAATAAAGAAAAACTATTGCGTATAATTTGTTTACTTGCTGTTTTAAGATCATACCTTTTTCTTAATTTACTGTTCAACTCTACCGTATTGTTGAACATTTTCAAAATTCAAAAAGTTTTTTTTCATCCTAAAATTTGCAACGGTAACGTTAATGTAGTTAGCCCGTTAGCTTTAGCTTGACAGCTGGACGCGACATTCATCGATTCCCCCACAGTCAAAAAAATAAACTTTATGAGATTGTCTGTAGGGTTCAATGCTTAAACCTTCTTAACCATCGGTTTAAAATACACAATAATCGATTTTGTTTTCAGCAAGGTTTATTTTAACTTTTAAAATGAATGAATTAAACGTGCTCCCTGCTGATTAATCGAGGTTACTGTCATTAAGTTTATACTTTTTAGCACATTTATAACAAGTAATGGTATCTTAAGATGTGGTAATAAAGTATAACGACTAATCCAAAGCCCATAATAAAGTGCCTAAGCTATAATTATTCTACATGACAGTTTTGCACTGTCACATGTAAATACATTACAATTAGAGATATTTGGGTTAACTTTGCTAAGAGACGCATCTCAAAAAGATGATACCAAAGTCTTGTTCATAGGTTACAGGAATGCTGGAAATCTGTGGTTATGTATGCCCTTTAATTTACTTTAGAAATGACCCTTACAATTGGCTACTCTAATTTTTTAAAATATAAATAGCCACGAAAAATTCAACACAGGAATTTGATATATTTTGTCTTTAGTGGTTAAAAATGTATTTATTTTTTATTTTTTACTGATAGTCTAATTATTCTCCCAAAGGTTGAGGATCATTACCTAATAGTACATGGTATATTTACCTTTAATGAAAGCTACAAAAGGAAGGTTTGCCTTGAAAAAAATACTTTCGGCTAGCATTCTTTTTCAAGTGAAACTGTATCAAAAAGGGAAGTAAAAAAATATTGAGGCGTTACATCACAATATTCTTTGTCACAATATTGTATCAGACCAGTTGGTAGTAACATACATTTCAAAAGACCTTTTAAATGACATCAATGTATTGTACTTACATAAAAAAATTAAGGACTCTAGAAAATTTTTAAATATGAAATTCTGGGGTAATTTATGCCCCTAAATGTATTAAAAAATATTTGAAAAGTGGTGACTCAAAACCTCTTCATCGTAGAAGTATGAATCATTTTTAAAATATATTTTGAATATTGGTTCAAAGTTTTAGAGAGGGACCCAAATGCAGCTACAACGGCCAACAATGGCGGCGCCGCCATATGTCCAATCCATTTCGGAAGTCCCAAGCGGAAACCACTTGAAATAAATACTTTATCATCTCTGATTGGCCAGCCTGGTTGATTTATTACTAATCTTAACATTCGAGGAGGATTACCCAAACCTTATTTGACTATTTTCCTAATCTTAATATTCAACGACCAGAGCCCAAACCTAAAGTGATCCATCAATTTATTTCAAAAAAATCGTATAATCGATTCTGAATCGATCCTGAGAAAAATTAAATCGAATTGATTCACAATTTCAAAAATCGATTTTATTTTTTGGAACAGTTTGCCCTTTTAACAAACTAAAATAGGAAGGTAAAGTCCAGACGGCCATTTTAAGTCTTGTGTCTGAAAGGGTAAATACAGTTTCCCCCGGTGAAATGTTACTTACCCAGTGATAAGGCATATTGAATTACAGGCATATAATTAAGATAATTGCTCCAAAAAAAAGTAATGGTTTGACCCACATCAATATAAAACTGGATCAGATTGAATCGGATCGAATCAGATCTAATTGACCCTAATTCTTAAGAATCTGAATTGAATCGACTCATGAAATTTGAATTGATACCCAGCCCTTATTAAAAATCCATAGAATTGTGTACATTTATATTGTTGTGTTTTAGCTTGAAGTGGAGTTTAAGTAACTTCCGCTAGAGACTACCGGTATGGACTGGATATATGGTGGCGCCATTGTAGCTGCAGGAATGTACTCTTCTTTAAGTTTCAGGCAAATGTTCCTTGATAGATGTTCTGCTGTCTCAGTGGTTGGGTTACAAGTTATTTACATCATTGACCTCTAATAGTCCCTTATTCAGCCTGAAGGCCATGTGTTTTATATGTTTATAATGAGCTTTTTTGACATTTAAAGAGAACATTAAGGTATGGAACAGGTACTGTTTTTATATATTTTTAGCAATTTTAGTATAGCTCGGAAATGAAGATAATTCTTTTTAAATAGTTTGAAATAATTACTTTAACACCTAATGTCAAATGCATGTGCAAATCTGTTGCTTTTTTCGCTATTTCTAAAAACTTCAATCAGTAGGTTAGTAGGTTCATTTTAAACATTGTACTCGTCTTCAGGTTCAATAGATACAGATTTTGTCAAACCAAATAATTGACATCGAGTTCAAGGTATTACAGGAAATTAAAAAAATTAGATTATACATTCAATTCTGGATGTCTTTATCATCTTAATTTTTTTTTTACTTTATCATCTAATAAATTATACAAAAGCAGAATTAAAGTTATTTTTTATTTTCCTTTAGAATGTTTTTGTAAATTTTACAGTCTGGCCATATTATACTAAGTGTTACTTATGTAGATTGACTTTTTTAGTCACTGACGAATTTTATAACCACAATTTTGGGAGAATTTTTTTATCTGTTTAGAAAGTAATGTGCAGAGCTTACTGACATCTTGTGGTCAGTTTAAATAGTGCTGCTACCCAACTATCTCACATTTTACTCTGTTGGTAATTGTATCTACAGTATACTAGACCTTTGTTCTTTAGCTGTAATATTAATTTGGTATGGTTCCATCTGCAATTATTATTCTTAATCTTTACCAATAAAAAAAAAAACCTTTGTTATTGTTTTTTTAGACGAGGTTCAATGATTTAGTAGTCGTCTATAAGTGTTCAAAAAGCCTTCCTTTCTTGGGTATAATGTCGAAAGTTACAGTTACATTTATCAGTTTATGCTTGTTGGTTTTTAAAATATCCCCACTGGACGTGCCTCTGCCGCCTTCTAATTGTGTCTGAGACAATTCATCTGAGATTATGCGCTTGATGGAGTTAGGCGGGGTTGATTTGAGAATTTTAAGATCAGTTAATCATTATTACTGAATTTTAGCAAGGCCATTAACCATTTTAAAGATCACCAAATCACTAAACCCTCTGACATAACAGTAAAGACCTTGGATTATAATAGTGAACAGCTTTTAATTGTTGCTTCATGTTTAGTGTGTGTATTTATTTCTAATGTCTTTTTGTTCTGCATTTTAGGTGTAAAGTAATGACTGGATTTATGGTTCGTTGGATTACTATGTGGACTATTTCAACAATGGATTTAAAGGTGATCTTAAACTGTTTTTATATGTTACTGTTTATTCTGGTTTGTGTTTCACATAGACCATTGGAGATGTTAATTTTGGGTCGTCAGTTATGGTCAGTACATACTGTGGAGGAAATTAATTTCCTCTTTGTAGCTCCATAACTTATCACAAAGAAATAGCTGCTGGGGATGGAGCCACTTTAGATGTCTTAGTTTAGGTTGTCTCTGTGGAGGAAGTGCTGGGAACGCCTTAGAATCTGTGAGGGGTCAACATAGTGGCGTTTAAATCCAGCATTTTTTCTCTGCACTGTTGTAACCCAAACTAGAAGATGTTAAGTAATACTTCCTCATTAAAACGTTAAAACTGGATTCCTTGTCAGATCTTTTAATGGCGACCGTGTTGTGTAAACATGGTGAATTTATGAGAGGACCCAGATTAATCTCGTGCAACTTTTTTCTGCCTCGGATAACCTCCACTGTACACAGGAAGTTATGAACAGATGTTTATTTAAAACGACAGAAGATAAACATGAGTTTATTCAGAAGTGACAACTGCATGAGAAAATTAAAAAGATCCAGTAACAACAAAATATGGTAAAACTGGAAACCTTCTCTAACTATATTATACAAAGTTTTTCATTATATGTAGATTGATTTTTTTTTAAGTTAGTGAGAAGGTTTACAACTAAAATTATGCAAATTATTTTTCTTTCAGAAAGTCTTGCAAAACTTACTGACATTTTGTGGTCAGTTTAAAATAATGCTGCTACCCAACCATCTCAGATATTACTCTGGTGGAAATATCATCTATACAATCATTTGTTCTTTAGCTATAATATATATTTGGTAAAGTTACACCTGCAATTAATATTTTTAATCTTTACCAATAAAAAACACTTAGCTTGATAATAATAATAATACTTCAACTTTAGTTAGAAATTGAATTTCTATATTGTATAACTAAAATATTTAATACTTAAAATATTAGGAATCAGAATCACATAATGAAGATATAAACGGAAAAACACAAAATGCTCTGAGGCTAGACTGCTGTTGGATGAGGGACCCTTTTCTCTTTTAAATTTAGAACCAAATTATGAGCAACTTGGAATAGCACTTTTTTGAGCATTAAAGGAGGATAAGGTGAATTAAAATAAAGCCGAACTTTAATCCAGTTAGGCACAGCTTCCTGGTTTACTGTGTTGTTGGTCAGTCCATCATTGTTGTCTATCTCTCCTCTCCTCCATTCTCCTGGTTTTAACGACTGACTCAACACTCGGAAGAACAGATACGTCAGAGGATTTTGAGGTGTGGCTAGCTGAAAGCAGCTGATTGTCTATTACATTTCACTAAATGTTGTGCATATTTTGTCATAACTTTGTAAACTAATAAATTTCATTTAGGGAATCTAAAGAGCTCGGTTGATGGTAGAGAAGATTAGTTTGTTTAATGTTGAAGAGCTGAAAGACATTTTCAACAGTTCACTTCTGTCCAGTTCTGTCAATGCGTAGGTATGTTGTAGGTCAGCTTTCTTGCGTTTCTAAATGCTACATGTGTTTGTCTTAAATGCTTAAAAACCCAAGATTAGGATCCACCACATAAAAGGCATTCATCACCACTGTAAAACCTAGTTTTAAATATTTCTTTCCTTTAGTTGGCGCTAACACAACTAATAAAACAACAGTGGAAACATTGTTGTAGAAGTAAGGATTTGCAATTAGCTTTTTGACGCTAGATGGCCTCTTTCAAAGTCTGAATTTGCATGCTTGTGCATTCTTGATTTGAAAAGCCAGCTCCAGTAAAGCTGGTAAAAAGAGAAGAGGAGGAGTGAGTTGATGCATGGTTGCTACAAAACACTGCAACAATAGTTGGCACATTTTTGTACCTGGTAAAGGTCGGGCCTGAAAGGACCAAAACTGCAAAGAGATGACATGGTGAAGAGGAGGAGTGACCAGTAGGGCAGGTTATTTTTCTGTGAACATTTTTAATACAAAGACCCAGATGCATCTAATAAATGCATGATGTGTGAGATGTAATGTTTTTAGTGTGTCTGCATCACACTGCAACAACACCACAACAAATCTGTCAGAAATTTAAACATGTACCGATGTATGAGTGACTAATACAGAAAGTGACTGTAACCTCCTTAATGTATTTGGCAAATACTTAAATACAGGTTTAGTATTGAGTAGGTGATCAAAATGCTGATTTTAAAACGCAATGGGTAGTCCTTTAAAAAAAAAAAAAGTGGTTTTTGTATTGTCCAATTTACTTGTGTATTTTTGATAGACTCTTAGTGATACATTGTCAAATATAGCTTGACTGTCTTTGTGGTGCCAAAAATAAATCTTTATCACTCAGATTTTGCCAAAACACCATTAATATAAGACCCACTATTTATTAGCTTCTTTATTGTTTATATTTAATACTGCACTGATCTTCAGGCCTCACAGCAAGAGGTTCCTGGTTTCTATTCACATACTTTGGTGCCCCAGTCTGCTCATTTAGTCTAACATATTCACGTTACGTTATTTGGGGACGCTAATAATAACTGAGTATAGCAAATAGATGGCAGAAAAGACAGCTCCTCTGTCAGACAGTCTATTGATATGTTGTCCATTTTTCTGTTTGTTTTCTAAATTAAATGGTAACTTTTACAAACTATCAGTTTTCTTCTACATAAACAACCATCTAATGCAAAAACTAAAATATAAAACAACCGCACTAATTTTGAAACTGAAACTGTAGAAACATCGTTTTGTTTTGGCCCCTCTTTTACTATGAATAGTTATCTTTTTCTGGGGAGTTTCCTAAAGCTCTGAAAGCGTTCTCTGTTGAAGGTAAGATATTAACTGGTTGTAACGTCTAAACAGAACCTCACCCCAAATAACAAAACAGTCCCTTTGAGAATAATACTTGGCTTATGTTGGCTAAAACGTAAAATAATTGAAAAGGGAGGGAGGTTAACATTTAAATCATTGATCAACACAAACAGAAAATGAGGAAAAATAAGAATTTGCAGTTTTTTAAGGTCACATATATTCTGTATGTGTTAACAACACACATCCCTATTAACCAATTAAAGGCATTGACTTCTTATTAAAATATTTATGTGTTAAGACCATGTATACACAAAAATCTTCAAATTTGGGTTTAAAAACACATCAATCTATAAACAAAATCCAGAAAAGCGTTAGTATTTAATTGGAAATATTATTGCTTTTTATCCTGTGTCCATGTTAATCTGGCACAATTTATTAAACTCATATCAGGCTAAAATTGCACAAATTTTTCACACGCAGTTCTATTTAGGAATTAAACGTGATTGATAGTGTAGTTACAGGCCTAATTTAAATCATTAGTCCAGGTGCAGGGGCTTTTATGTCAGAGCTGTTTGGTGCCGTTTCCTAGACACCATGTGGTGTTTTATTACACTGAAGGGAAAGAGCTCCTTCATGTGGCCACAGGCTACACCTCCACACAAGGCTGCTGTAGTGGTTGGGGATTCAGATCCTGCTCAAAGTGATGTGAGGGACAGTCTGGCCTATGAAGGGAATCAGACCCTTTACTTTGGTAGTAAAAAAAAAAAGGAGACATTATTGATTTTTGTAAAGTACTAATGTCTACTTGGTTTAAATTTTGAATGAACAAGGTAATTTAACTTGAATAATCTTATTTGTGTGAATGTTTTGTGTACCGAAGTTGCGTACACGTGAAACAGTTGGTCTCAGAACACAGAAGCAGCGATATTTCTAGTTTGACCAGCAGAATAATACGCGTGAAAGTGACACTGCGCGGTGTTTTTGGGAAGACAATGCCCTCCTGTGGTATCTTCTTTGAGCGTTTCTGTCGGTTCTTATCTGCCCTTTACTCTAGTGGTGAGAATGAAAAGTGTCTCCCGCCTACAGCGGCGCACGCACGCACACGCGCGCGCAGAGCTCTTCTATGTTTGTCAGACTCAATCCGACCGAGAGGAGCTAGCCGCCATTTTCTAAGCGTCTCTCCCTAAAACGAGAGAAAAAGCCTCGCGTCAAACCGCCATCTGGATTACGTCTCTCTCGTCAGGAATCTGGTTTTTCGCTGTAGGATTGCCGTGGAATCGGCCACACTTGAAGTAATCGGGAATAGGACGGACTTTTTCGCGGCCTATAGGGTTATAATATTCGCAGTGGCGGCGAGGCGAGCTGTAGCTCGGTGATTCGCCCATTGCTGAATCCGGAACGAAGCCGAGAGGCTCCGAGAAGAGGGATCCTTTGCCCACCGTGGCTTTATGTTTTTGGATTGGATTAATGGCAGAGTGATCGACAAAAGCCCCGTGTGTTCTGTTGGTACTCTTAGTTTTTTTTCCACCCAAACTGCAGGGGACTGTTGCCGAAATTCCCTCGGATAGTGCAACCTCGTCACGTGGTAGGTTCCTCCTTTTTCTTTGTTAGCGAGCTAACCAGACTGCCTGGGTCTACTCCCAACTTCTCTGCTTTTCACAGACCTGCTGTAACTACACGCACCGCCCGTTCCACTTCCAGCTTCGGTACTAAAGTAAGGCCATGGACGGGTGCTGTAGATGGAAAAAAAAGCTACGTGTGTTTATTTCTGTAGTCTGATTACAATGCAGACAGTGTCTCCACTGTGCAGTGTCATAAAACGTTGTTTAAAATAGTTCTCAGACACAAAGATGTCTGTTTATATGAGGCATGTTCGTATCTGCTATGTGGCAGAGTATCATTTTATTTCCAATGTCTGTTCAGCGACGGTCTGATCTTATTAAAGATTTCAACTCTAGCTGTAATTTGCTGAAAACTATTGCCGCAAGTGCGCACAGGTTACGCAGGCACTTTAAATGTTTACTTGCCTAACGAGGTTTACGGAAAACTCCGGAGGTGGTCTCTGCCAGAAAATAAAGAGAGTTTAATAATAAAGTGGCCAGGGCATGTGTCGTTTCATTGCAGCTGGCTTGTGAGAGAGACACACCAGCTTGCCAGCAGGTTGTTTCTTGCATCAGCAGCTTTCCTGGGCTAACGTTAACCAGCATTGAAGCGCATTAATTTCCACGCAGTTTACCGAGTATCCAGATCTCTATCGCTCCTTGCGTGATCGTTTTTCTGTGTTCCCTTTTTTTTGGTTACGGCCTCCCGATACGAAGTGATCATGCTGCCAGTCCGCCTAAACTAACTGAAATTTAGTGCAATGAAATGGTGCGCACACAACGCTAAGGCGCAAAGCTTAATTTTACATGCACAAATGCTCTTGTAAACACCAGGAAGACATTTTGATGATTACGTTATGGTTGGCTAACGTTGGATGTGGACATTTTTGTCGCATCTCCAAACACTCGTTTAATGGAAGCAACATGGGGAATTATAGGTGCATATTTTCCAGCGTTTACCGTCTCAATTCCCACGGGGTTTGGTCGCACTCATCAGGCGTGTTTTGAGCCAAATTGGAGGTTTTAGATGGATGGATTGTATTGCATAACCTGCTTCGGAAACACCAACATGGCGTAGCGCGCCGACTTAAAACTGCGGTGAATTACTGAACCCCCATTCATCTGAGCGTGCAGACGATGCGCGGAGATGCAGCGTTTATCTTTCTCAGTTTGAAGGCAGTCTGTTTGAAAGTTTCCCATGAATACGCATGGGGCTGGCGTGACAGATATGCTAATCATTCAAACAATGCGTTATGCCATTGAGATTCTTGTAGCATGCTGCTTTTTTGAAGGATTTCCCCCCCTCACTCAAATATCAGGGGAAAGTGAGGATTTTAACAATGAGTTAAGGTGAAATGACAGAGCAACATTGGCAGGATGACATCATTTGCTTTGAGCTAATGCTGGGCCTGAATCCACCTACTTACATGGCCTGCAAGGAACCCTGCTGTATGCGGAACTGCCAGGGCACATGTAGGGCAGTGGGGTTTGGGAAATTTGTATAGGTTTCTACTCTTTCTTTCCTTGCCAGAATTTAGTATTTTTTCCCACAGCCTTATAAGTAAATGACATTGAGTGCTTGTTTGCACATGCATGCTGGTAGTGGGAATTATTTACTGGCTTTAGTTCAGGTGACCACTGTTATTCCAAACCTTCCTTTACATTTTAGTTCCAAGGTCGGTTCATAGCATTTTCAAATCTTTTTGTTTGAAGTAGGCTCTTGTTGGAAGAACTTTTGGAATTTTTTTTTTATTCAAGAAAAATTTATATTTGGTTCAAAGTAAGTGAGAAACTTGGAAAATAAATTGACAGATGGTATTCTTTTTACCTCAAATATTTTTTGATTATTTTTTGCTTAGCTTTGATTTGAAAATGACTTGACTTTTAATAACCTTCATTTAACCCTTTGTTGAACCGAGGTAAGTATGTTAGGCTCTGGATCACTTGTTCTGTTACATTTGCTCTGATTATTGGTCCCTGTTTTTTAAAAAATTGCTCCTTTCTGATTGGGTGTTGGTTAGTAATTTTCCAGTAACACTATAACCCCACAGAACCAGTTGTGCAAGTGTTTTATTTATATGTTGTGTATAGGTTCAGCTGCAGTCATATTTTTTTACAGTTCTGAAATTAGAATGTAATAAAGAGATATAGGTAAGGAATTAAGTATTTTTGCCTTTTCATCCTAAATTACTTTAAGTTTTATTTTTTAAGGCGCATTTATAACTTCCTTTTCCTTTAAGTCAAACTGATTAACAAAGGTGGTGACATTTTTAAATTAATATAACTTTCTTTTTTTTCTTTAGCCTTCCATCCCTCTCTCTCTTTTTGTTTTTTAATTGAACTATTGTATATCCTGTTCTTGTCTTATTGTTCCTCCATGTTGTCTCCAGGCTGTCCTCAGGTGGGGCAGTAAGCGGGTGGAGTGGAGCAGGCCGAGGTGCCCGTCCCTCTGCACTGCATGGCTGCGATGGCGCCCGCTCTCACCGACGCCCCAGCCGAAGCTCACCACATCCGCTTCAAACTGGCTGCCCCATCCTCAAGTCTCTCACCGGCCAGTGCAGAGAACAACAGTAACGCCAGCAACATCCTCATCCATAGCAGCGGCCCCGGCAAGTGCAAGGTCACCTCTGAAGAGTGCCCTCTTGACTTCTGCGGCGGCAACCAGGAGCAGCAGGAACAGCAACCCCAGCCCGACTCTGTATCCCAGGGCTCGGCCTTGGGTAAACTCCAGCCACTGGTGGCTTCTTATTTATGCTCAGATGTGACATCTGTCCCTGCAAATAAGGAGTCGATCAAGCTGCAAGGAGTCCTCATCAAACAGTCTGTGCTGAAAGGCCACAGAATTCTGCCTAGTTCTCTGCTCAACGGCGGGGGAGAGTACCTCCTGAGGAGGCAGGCAATTGAACTCTCTGGTGGCCAGCTTAAAAGCCTCATGAGTGGCAGCACCAACGGGAGTGGCCAGCCCATGGCACCTGTCAACGGCCTGGCCAAAAAGCTGGCCGGTATGCCGGGCTCTGGCTGCGTGGTAGCAGTGAACGGTGATAAGCCTCCCGCCACCACAGACTCCCAGTGCCAGGACCTGCCACTGGACTCCGAGACCTTCACCGCTACCATATCCGGGCACATCGCGGTGAAAGAAGCCCCCAAACAGAAGCATTCCTCCGGGGCTACTCAGAAGACAGACGGGAATAATGTTGAACCTCCACTGCATTCTGCTGTCCTCTCCTCCTCTAACCATGACAACCCGAACTCAACCCAACAAGTTAGTTTAAATGAAACTGATTTGCAAACACATACTGGTCAGCCGCAGAGTTCTGATGGTGATAGACCAGGCAGCAGCCAGCAGGGATCCCCAATATGCACAGCTACTACAGAACCTCCTCTACCCTGCAGTTCCTCTTCAGACAGCCTTGATGCTCACGTCAGAGAGCGCACGGTTCTCAGCAGCAAGCGCCAGGCCGAAATCGAAAGCCGCCTGCGGCGCCTACGAAAACGTCTTCAGGTGGTACAGGCCAAGCAGGTGGAGCGGCACATCCAGCAGCAGCTGGGCGGCTTCTTGGACTCGGCTCTTAGCAGGCTACGAGCTGGTAACCGCAAGTCGGAGGTGGCCCCGCATTCAGCTGCATGGAGGACTGGGCGGCACTACTCGTCAAACAGCAGGGACAGCCTGAGCCGGTTCCTGAAGAGCGGCTCTGTGCCCCTGGAGCTGGAGAGGCTGTATCTGAGTGGGTCGGCCAACCTTCATTCAGCAGAAAGCGCCTTTGACTCTGATGTAACAGAAAGTAGCTCTGGTGGGGACTCTGACCTGGAAGAGGAGGAGCTGTCCAGAGTGGACATTGAGCAGCGACATGTCAAAATGTAAGTGCGGTGACCTCACACACTTTTTTTTTCTCCCCTCCCCCCCGGACAAAAACCTTGGTAATGTATTCGATAAAAGTTCAGAACTTGTGGAAATGCAAGGACACTTTATTTAAACTTAGTGGCAGTCCTTTTAATTGTTAAGGATTTCCTGTAAACCTACATGGTTTTAGCCGTCCCTCTAACTCATGCCTGCCGTGGTACATGGAGGCGCTCAACTGCCCACAGAAAGTCCCTCCTTTTCCAAATGCTGCAGTACGCCAACCCAGGATAGCAGGTGCTAATGACAGTTATAACTGCCTGCCTCAGTTGTGCTTGGGTCAAACTCCATGGAGGGCTAGAGATATGTGTAGCTGTGTGGGTGGTATCCGGTAGAGACGCACAAGCTCAAATGGACCAAGGGGGAAAAAGCGTTCTTCGTCCTGAGATAGGCCAGGCTGAAACTGAACATTCTGTTTATCTGTAGAGCAAACAAGTGAGAGCCAGTCGGTTTGTATTTTTATTTTTTAAGTTGGGTTAAAACCTTAAGAGAGCAACAAGTTGGGAGGGGATAGTGGATTCAGAGAAGGTGTGGCGTTTGTTTCTGCATGCTTCCTGTTGTAATGTCAGGTCTGTGTCAGCAGGGGCAAGGAAATGTATTCCATGGGAAGTTCACATCAGAGTGCACATCTCTGTGTCATTAGACTGGAGAGAGGCTGGAGGGGGCTGCATAGCAGGTGGTTTGGTAGTGTTAATGGAGATACTGGCCTGTATGGAGTTGGGTAGATTATTAACAAAGTAGCTCTTTATTATCCTCGTGTTGACTTTAAACCTTTGACCTAAATATCATCATATGCTGACAGGAAGTGTTGGTTGTTTGCATAACCATGAAAACATTCCATCGAGAAATGTCTAAATTTTACACAAGTTCTTAGTTTTAAAGATGGAATAAAAATATTAAGAATAGAATACATATTGAGAGATTTTCTTATAGGTGAAAAAATGTTGATTATAGATTTAATGTAAGCAGGGGCAGCAAATAGTGTTAGACATCCAACTGGAGTTCAGTTTGTTCACACAGCACCAGTTCACAACTTGTTGCTCAGCACTTAAAGGATATCCATTTGTAACCGTTTTTAAATGCAATTTCAGCATGTATGTCACACATATTAATTCCAGAAGCTGCTTTACAGTATTTAGACAAACATGAGTGTTTTTGGAAGAAAAAAAAAGTAAGATACTTTTTTTTTAATTTAATGATGCAGGTACCTAAAAATGCATCTTGAAAAGGAAAAAACTGGATCAGCGAACAGACTTTAAAAAAAATATATATATATTGTAGCTTTGTAATTATGTATTTCCAAACCAAAAATAAGCCTAAATGATCAATTTTACTATTAATTTCAAATCAACATTTGTTACAGTGATAATCTTTAGATTATTATTTTTCTTATAAGTAAAAATTGTTAAACTGTCTTCTATTCTTGACCAGGTCATATTTACATAATGAATTTGCCCCACAGCTTATTATTATGAAATATATTAAGTTAGTATTGCCTATCAATATCCCCCTTTTTAGAACCAATATATTAATCCTCAGAATAGGACAGAACAAAGGTAATGAAATTAGTTTATAATTCTGCTTAAAACCATAGTTTATGATTAGGCACAACATTTGGGAGCTTTAACACTACCCCTATAGTCATCTATAGTTACTTGCAAGGCCAAGCCGGGCTTAAAATTAAAGTAAGCAGTTTATGCAGCGTTATCTTTATATTATTTTGTCTGCTTTTATTGCTCTACCAGTAAAACATTTCTTGTCACAACAACAAGGTTGCCATAAAAGCAGTGAACTATTTGCCAATCACCATGAAACTGGAAAAGAACAATTTAACTTTCAGCAGCGCCTTTAAAATTACAACTTGGATCCTAGCAAGGAATAGATCGGAGAAATACAGTGAAATACTTTCTCAGTGGGGAAATGTTCCTTGCTATCCCCTTTTTTTTGCCCGTGTCCAAAAAAATGTTTTAGTTTAGTGGTGCTCATGCCCCTTTAAGAAATGAGTGCTCGGCTTGAGTCACGTGACTACGTACAGTAATGTGACTTCATCCTATCCAGAAGGGAACACTTCCAACTCCGCAGCTGTATCGCTATATTTAGCAAGGTTTTAGACTCATCTAGCAACACTTTTCACACAAAAAAGGCAACTAGTGACAAATGGAGGGACTTTTTTTTTGTGTTATTGCATATTTTGAGACTAACATGGGGCATGTAATATTGTTACTGCCTTCACTGAACAGCAGTTGAACCTGAGCGCTCCCAGCCCAGCGTGCTGCAGCTCCGCCCACTAGGGCCATCCTACCTGTGCTCCGATGTAAATGCAAAATATTTTGTCTAAAATAAACAACTGCACTCTAGGGCTGCCACAAACAATTATTTTGATAATCGACCAATCACTACTTATTTTGCAGATTACTCGACTAATTGGATCACTTTGAAAATGTATGTTATTGCAGGAGAAACCAGCTGCTATATTTACGCGTTAGCGTTGGCAGCTAACTAGCTCACAGAGGCTACTGTCCGTGTTTTTCATCAGCTTCCCCTGAGGACGCTCAAACAACACTGTTGTACTGCTGTGGAGAGCAGCATCTACCTTGTGACTTTTGCATTACACATGCTTCTCTTTTTATTTAATAAAACTCTCCAGCATTTTAGAGCTACGTTGTCCGCTCGCTGCTGATACTGCTTCCGCTGACGGTAAAGCTGACCCAGATTGCCACAACTGCACATGTGCGTGAGTGGCAGAAAGGCAGGCAGAGCAGATAAAGGGACAGCGACCCTTTTCAGTTGTCGTTATCAGCCAGATAAGTTTCTGGTCTGAACTGCGCAATATATCGAGATATTGATTTTAGGGCATATCGCCCAGCCCTAGTTTACTAAATACCATGTTTGGGGTCTTAAAATGATCTCCTTTAATTCAGTCAGTTTATTTGCATTATGTTTAGTCCTTTGTTAGAACTAGAGAATAAAAGTGCATCAGGAAGCCTGGCAGGGTGATTTCTGTTGCATTTGTCTTTTACCAAACTGTATTGTGTGTGTGTGTGTGTGTATTTGTTTATATATATCTATCACTCTTTTGTGCTGTATCTGTCACAGTTAACCAATACCATGAACCGATATTAATTTTCAAATATATTTTTTACTTAAAATTTTAGTTTTGTGGTTACTAAAATATATATATATATATATGTATAATATTTATCTAATTCACCATTTGTTGCAACAATCAGAAGAAAATAAAACATGTCTTTCAATTCATAGCATTTTTTGTGTGGTAGAAGTATTGGTACTCTGTATTGGCAAGCACTCAAATTCAGGTATTGGTATTATTGCATCATATATATTTCCTTTCTGCATCTGTTTGATCGGGAGTTAATTTCTCATCACAGAAAGCATTCCTGAGCTTGTTCCTGCTTTACTTAACCATAATAACTTTCTTGTGTCCACTTTCTATAATGGCTTTACTGTGAGGCAGCAAAAGTTTCCAGGATATTTAGTCACCATTAAAATGTAGTGACTCTGAGTAGAGACACATTTTCCACTGCAGCTGTTTCAGGAATTAAACAATATTTAGTGCAGTGAAATGAAGTCAGTCAGATGTAATGTTTCGGTCATGGTCATCTGTAACACAGTAGGTCATGTGTGCTTGTATAAGAGGTTTTTTTGGGGGGGCAAAACCCATTATTAATCAGTGACTTTGGATGCTGATACTTGTACAAGATAACTATTGAGCCTTGATTGTTCTCATACACACTCCCAAGTACTGTTAATCCCACTGAAGTCAGTTTTTCCTACCTAAACATAATCTAAAGCTGAGAGCGGCTAGTTAAAACTTGCTGTTTGAGAGTATGGGAGTGTCACCAGTTGTTGGTATTTGTTGTACAATGCAATCTGCGCTTTAAGAGGAACAAAGATTAAATCTATTTAAAAAATTTATGAGCAAGGCTTTAAAAATTGTGTAAAATCTGTCGCTTTCATATGATATTTGAGCTGTAATTTAATTGAACCAAGTGAAACAGTTGATATAACTTGCATGCAGCTAGTGATTTAACAGGTTAAAAACTGGTTCTCATCACTGTTCAACCATGACTCTTTGTGAACATGTTTGTCTTCTAGGAAGTGGGGTGTATCCTTTTCTAAAGCTATTATACCACACTTTCCCATCTAGCATTTGGTCTCGGTTAATAATTACTGACTCAAAGGGCTACAGCACTAACTGCTAATGATTTAATGTCTACTTTGAGCAGCAGCCTCTTTTAAAAAATTGTTTAACACCAGATGGGTTGACAGCCGTGTGGGAAAATGACCTGTTTGCTTGTTTGGTCGTGTTAGCTACAACTAATCCTGGTGGCCATGCTTGTTCTATAGACGTGGTTTCCCGTATCTGAGGATTGGTGTTCAGCCAACACCTGTTACAAGCTTATGTGGCAGGTCTTTTTCTTTTCCCTTTTTTTCTGTTTCTGATCGACAGTCTGTTGCGAACGAGTTAGCCACAATAGCTTGTATCAGTCAGTGGGTGCTGCTTAGTGTCAGAAATTCACATTTAATGCCATTCTTCAACTCGAAGTGCACAATCAGTTGTGCTCATTAGATTAAGCATGTTACAAGGAGTGCTGCATGTTCTGTGTTAAGAAACGAGTGGGCACGGTTTCTTGTTTCTGAGGCAACAAAAATGCTCATCAGGAAGTATCGGATCTTACATAAGGGCTTATGGAACAATAAGAATATGTTGATTCTGTAGTCTGATCATTAAAAACAGATCCCTGCCTTCAGTGTTAAAAAAGGAAGAAAAAAAATCCCAAAACTCTGACCCGATGGTCCGGCCAACATGCTGCTTGTATGATTTGCAGGGTAATTGGGACTACAGCGTGCCTTTCATGCCTATGGTTCAGCATTACTCTGCAGTCTGACTCACTTAGCTGTGTTGTTCCTTCCCATCATCGCTGCTGTCCATGTATGTATGTATGCACTCGATCCCCTGTATAGGTTTCTGTTCCACTTGACACATCTGGATGTGTTTAGCTCGGCCCAAGTTCCCCAACACAAACCCACAGGCGTTACATAACCCCTCTCTTTTATGTAATTGCTGCTGCAGCTCTCCGGCTGAATTTGCCCTCTCTCGTTTTTCCTGCCCCCCACCCTGTCCTGCTGGTTAGCCTCATCCGTAATCCTGGTTCCCGTACGTTTTCTTCCCGTTAAAGATGACTTAAACCAGCTGTCCTGGGAAACTCCAGACGGACATCCTGACACATCTGTCTTAACCTGGAAAAAAAGGAGAAAATAGCTCCGTCTTGTTGGTGTCTGAGTCTATGTTGGTGTTTTTTAGTGAATGAGACCTTTAAAGCGACCAGTCAGCATTAAACGGCTCTTCAGTTAAACAAGAGTTCACCGCTCTTTCAGAATAAAGACAAAGTCATTACATTTGAAATCAATTTAAAGGTCAGGTACAAAGATTTAGATCATTTATAGGGTTTTTGACTTGGAAATTCTTATGGGCTGGGGAAAAAACCCATCAGTAGCCTATGCCGTGAATTCTAAGTCATAACCACTCAACCAAAGACACGTTCAATAACCAAATGTATTTACAGGACAGAATCATTGTGGTTCAAAACCACTGGCTCTGTTTTTTTTTAAGATCTAGGGGATTCTGTTAAAGGAAATTTCTCTATTGGCCGACTTAATCAGTGTTGCCAACTGTCGCTCACAGAAAGTAGCTGACTTTGACCCAGAAAGTCGCCAGATTATGTCACATAATTAGCATAGTGATGACATCATCAATAATGTGGTGGTCTTTTTTTCTCCAACATTCAAGTAGTAGTAAAGCATATGTAGAATGCCTCAAACATTGATTGCCAACTTTCATTGAACATGAGTTTATAGCTTATGTTCAGTGTTTTTGTTAAATGTCCTACGTTTTTGAAATCACCATACATTTCCAACGTTACTTGAATGCAATACAGGTGTGCAGCAACTCTGTACAGTTGCTGCGCAGTCACAGACATGTTTCTGCAAAGGGGAGACGATTTCCGTGTGGGGCTTATAAAACAAAGATCGATCCTACACACCTGCATTCTTCATTTCATTTTAAAAATAAATTTGGTTGTGACTGGGTGAAATCAGCGTCTTCTCTCTCCTCTGGTTGAAATGAGCAGAGCTGCATCACTGACAGTGCAGCTGCAGAGCAAGTCTGCTCTCTAATCTGCAGGGAATATCGGCGAAAAAGTTTGACAGAAAGTAGATGGTGGTCAGAAATGTTGCTCGATTTTTCACTACCAATTTTTGAAAAAGAAACAGCGACAAAGTTAATAAGTTGGCAGCACTGGACTTAACGCAGGGTAATACGCTAATTTCAAGACAGCGCAACCTCTGTTGCTGCGATTGTTTGGAGTACCTGCAGGTAAATTTTCACCATTAAGCGAATAGATCCGACAAATGGCACTGAAAGAATGTATTATCATCCTCTTCGTGACCCTGAATTAGTGGATTAAGCTTTACTAACTTTCCCCGTCTGTCTTAATAGTTATGTTAGCAGAGTTTTGCCGTAACTTTGAAATTTCCAAAAGTCTGCCAACATTTTCTTATCCAGTTGTTCTTTTACACACGGAGGTTAAAACTGAGCAGCTTTACTGCACCACTTTCCTGTTGTCTGTTGTAGTCTCCATTGTAGCAGGCTGAAAAAACAGACTACTTGCCTCTGAAGAAAATTTTTTTTCTTGAAGCTCCTTGCATAGTTTATGCTTCCTCTGACGTCATTTTTAAACAACCCATTGATACTTCCACATTTTGGAGTGTTTCTGCCAGTGCAACCTGGAGGAGCTTAAGTATGGAGCATTGACTGCTCCTGCACACTTCCTGTTTTTAGGTTCTGTCAGGCTGTCTCTGTTTATCTCCTATAAAGATTTTTCTGGTATTTAGCATTTGTTGTTGAGCTTCCTTTGGGGTCAGAAATGTGCTACAGCTTTTACATTTTCTGGAGTCCTGCTTTTTCGAAAGTCTGCAGAAAACTAAGCTGCAGGCTTGAGCTGTTGCTGCCCTAGGACGTTTCTTACCAAGTTGAGATTAAAATGTAACTTCTTCATTGTACGCCTTTTAGGCAAAATACATCTAAACTCTTGTTAGATTGTCATAGAGCCAAAAGGGAAACCTTGCATAAGTGACCTTCACAGTTGGTAGCACTTAAACCTTTAACAATGTGTTTGCGTCAGGCTGCAGTGAGATCCTCAAATTGCTGGTTTCTTTGTGTTTTCTGACGCATTTCTTCGTACTAACAGAAGCAACTTGATGTGAGGCTAGTTTTATGATGTTTTGAAATGGTTGAGCAGCTCTCAAAATTACTGCAAGAGAAAAAGGGGGTAAGAGGTCGAGGGAGATGGTGCGTCTGCTGGTTCGCAGAGCTTTGAAAAGGCTTTAAAGCTCCACAGGAAGAATGGTGATTGTGCTCAATGCTATTAGATGCGAGCAGAGCAGTAAACAAATTATTTCGAGGGCACCAAAAACAGCTGTTGTGGTCTGCATTGTTGCCATGTGTAATTTAATTCAGGGAAGTTTATTCTACAGGGACATGCATGGCTGTGTAGTTAAGATTTTGGCTTTGAAAGAGGTGAATCAAAGCTTTTGGTTGTTAGACTACTGAAATAAGTATATAATTATTTGAAACAGACTTTAACTAAAAGCATTTTGTTTTTTAGACAGAAAGGTAGAGAAAAGTTCAGTGGTCATAAGGGGGATTGAGCAACAGTAATATGAAAACACGTGACTTGTACACACTTTTGCTCTCCTCAGGGAAGCATTGATGGGAGTGAATCTGACTTTACTTATAAAAGGAAGCAAGATAAGTAGTCTGCTTGCCCTCCACCACACAGCTGGACCGCTGTGACATGAAGCTGGTGAAGATGGAGGCTGGTACAGAAAGTTACTGCTAATGGGAGGAACCTCAGACTAAAATTTGAAAGATGGGTGTAATTTGAATAAATGACAAAAACCATAAATGCAGGCTGCTATTCAGATGGAAGTCAAAATTAAAAGCCTCTTCATGTATGTTATTTACATACAGTAGCTCCAATCTACAGGTGAGCAGCAAGACGACTGTTTATCACTGGGTCGCTGCATATGCAAGTTATGAAAACTCCAATAAGGGAGCAAATGCTTAAAAAAACATCTAAATCCATCAGGTAGTGGAGAATCTGAAGTGATGACCTTCATAAAAATGTTCAGCTTGAAGATGTATCTGCATCTTCAGAATGAAGCATGAATAATTGCTAAATGTCTCATGATGCATGACAAGACATGGGGCGACACGCAATTTCGTTTTTAACAAAATGCTTTTTTCTGATAATACAAGCATATTCCTGATGCTACTAAAATAACTGCTTTAAATGGATATTCCATCCCTGAGTCAAAATTAATCTGCTGTCATATTCCCCAGAGTGAGATAAGTGAGTAAAAAGCATTTTGTAATCAGCCCAGTCATTTCCCTTGATTTGGGAGCAGTCTGTTTGCAGAAACCATGCTAGTAGTTTCCATTTACTTAAATTGGTTTATGCTACCGACCAACAAAGTTCTACACAGTTTAGTAATGGGTTTTAAGTTCCTAAGTTGCTAAATATTTTGGCCATTCCGATTTTATAAAGTTACAATTGAAGTTTAGAAAGCTGGCGTTATCTGGTTAATAAGTCAGAGATGGTTTGATGGGGTAACCACCCTGCAGTTAGCTACTTACCAGACATGCTCCTCTTAGCTTGCAAAGGATAGTCTTAGAGTATTGCCTTCATAGGAGTAATACATGGCTCTCTGTTAGGTTCCACAGAATGATTGTGTGCTTTTTTGCTACTATAACTTTTTCCAGAAGGCCACATTTTCAATGTGTAGATCAGGGCTACTTTGAAAAGGTCCAGTCAGAGTAATTTTATTGAGGCCAAGGTTCTAAAGATTATAATATCTTACAACTCGGTGTGATATATATTTAAGTACCTTATTACTTTTACTCATTGATTTGCCTATCAAATCAATTAAATTCTAATTCAAATGCATTTTGACAGCATTTATTGTCACGTAACAAAGTGCATAACGATTTCTATTTATGTAATATTCTCTCATTTAATAAATAAAAGTAAGACGATGTCAATAAGAAAATAACACATGGTAACTGTCCATCTTCACAAATGATTAACTTCAGAACACAGTAAAAGGAGGAAAGGCTTGATTTTATCTTTTTCACAAATGCATTCAAACAAATCAAACTATTTCAAACAATTTAAATCTCAACATATCTAAAACCTGAACATTTTTAGGGTTTTGCTTTTTTACTGTGCGACAAAAGTGAGTCACTTATCCTCCCACATTAAGCCCAGGCTTGGATGGAGTCAGGACTGTTCTCATGCATGTGTGGAGGAGCTTATTTGTGAGGTTGGAAAGGTATTTGGTTTTGAGAACATTCATTGTGTAGAAAGCTGCCTCACTGCTTTATGTGGATCCTAAAATGGTTAAAAAAAAAAAAATCTTTCAGCAGTACGGAAGATGGACTGGTCATGCTGGTCTTTGCGAAGACATTTTTTTTTATTTTACTTATGATTTAGGTGGGTACGTTTGTTCAAAATTTGTATATTTTGTCTTATAATGGCAATTTACATTGCCACTTATGATAAATACCAGAAAGACTGTTTTATTACCGTCAATGAGAGGAGAAAAAAGCAAAAGGAAAACTAGTATTGACTCTGAATCCTGCATATGCTCTAGTCCTGCTGTCCTCTTTTAGTTGTATAAACGACTGTATCTCTCCTTTCGGCACATAATTTCCCCTTTTCCCTGCATTCTTCCCATCTCCACCTGTTCTCTCTGTCTCAACTATAAGGAGTTTTTTTTTTCTCTTTTCAATCTCACACCCCAGATTTTATCCTTGCGGCCCTTGGCGATCCATTTATCCGTCTCACCAATCAGTATCTCTAAATTTATTTTTGCAATTTGTCGCTACATATTTTTTAACTTCTATCACACTCCTGTCAATGCTTTAGCGTTTAACTGTTTTCGGGATCAGCTGGAATTCCTTGTTGGTGTAACGTGGTACAGCCAAAGTTACAAGTGATCGGTCTGCTGGTTTTCATGGACGCTTGAACACTACTGTAAAGAATGGAAAAGCTGCGCTGGAAAACCAGAAGTGCTCAGTAAGGTTTTAAATGGGGAACTCTGCTTTAGCATTGGGTCCAGGTCTGCATGAGACAGCAGTTCGGTCTGAACCCGGACTGAGGTTCACCTGTTAGTGACCTATGGTGTAGATGATAGAGCTCCAGTTCTTCCTCTGGTTCTGAAACCAACACCGTTAAAACATTTCTACACCCTGATGTCTGTAACTTACTAATGATTGTACCTGTTAAGCTTTTATTCCAAACGATTTGCAAAATGCAGTGTTCTGCCATACAAAGAGAGCCTTATTTGCAAGAATTTTGTGTATGCAGTGTATCCCACTTTATCTTTTTACTTTGTAACTTATTTCTATATATATATTTTAAGCTGCTTAATTAGTTTTTAATCTACTAAAAAGGAAACTACTTGGTTATACCTGCTTGTTTAATCTTTGCAAAGAGGTTAGAATATGTTAGCATGCGTGTTTGCAGCGTTACACGTTGTACGAGATCATAGTTTCTCACAATCATGACTTGTAAAGATTTGCAAATGACTCAGTAAATTGTCCCTTGTATAGCAATGAGGCATCACTGTGATATTTTTCTCTACGATTCCTAGATGAGAAAATATTACCAGATAAAGACTGGACTTTGCTCAGTTTTTTTTTTCCAAAAGACTAAAGTATGCATTTAAATTGGAAATTGATGTGCCAGAGTCTGGAAGAAGGTGGAGAGACACAGAATCCATGTTCGTTGAAGTCCTATGTGAATATTATCATCTGGTGTTGATCCACCGGGTTTAATGAAGTCCACAGTCAATGAAGCAATCTTCTAGGAAATGTTTGAACACTTGATGCTTCCTTCTGCTGACGAGAATTTTTCAGCAAGAGCTGCCGTCCGATCTCACTAACAAATGTACCAAAAGCTGGTCCAATAACCATTGTGTTTCTGTATTTGGCTGGCCTCCAAATTGAACCCAAAACGAGTATTTTCCATAGGAAGATCAGACACCAGACCCAATAAGATAACCTGTGGGCTGCTAGTAAAGCAACACGGGGCCCTTTTACAACTCAGAAGAACGACAGGCTGGCTGCCTTCATGCTAAATGGCATTGGTGCAGTAATTAATGCAAAAGGGGCTCAAACAAAGTGTTAAGTGCTTAGAAATGAACAACTTTATAGAAGTCTTAAAGTTCTGTTTAAGGTATATGTAAGCCATTGTTATCAAAATTAAAAGAAATAAAGGTTTGAAATCAAATGGATCTGAATGAGTCGTTTTCTGAAATGAGTGACAAAATATTTGATCATACTTTGAGATTTATTTCTTGCGTTGTGGTTACAATAGTGACTTAATTGAACAGAGGTTTCTGCTGTAGCAGAGTTAATTGGTTTGAAAAGAAATCCCCCCCCTAAAAGGACAGATACGCTCACAGCATCTACGCTATTTAGCTGAAGACAACAAAGACAGAAAGATTAGAGCTTAATAATTAAAGAAGTGATTTAACCATGGGAAAACTGAACCTTTAAATTTAGAAACCACCCTTGAGGGGATAATTTGTAGCTTATCAGTGGTGTTTCTGTGGGCAGCTGTCATTCCAGGGATCTGCTGTGTTTTGGCTCTGACTTGGGCAGCGTTTTTCAGGGTAGGTACGCTGTGTTGGTTCCCGGGGATATACCACATGTGTGCTGCATCTAGTGAAGCGCCACGGCTGCAGAATCTGCTGACGGCCAGGGAACGGCAGCTGTAGTGACTGCCATTGGTGCTTTGTGTGTTGGAGCAGGGGGAGGAGAGCACATCCCAGTTAGTGTGGTAGTGATTGGGGGAGGGAGGGGATGTTGAGCAATCCCTCCTCTTCCTCGTTCTTCTCTGCGCCTCTAACAATCAAGGTGATTGCCTACAAGTGTTAATATTTGACTATATTCAAATCCAGGCTCTCTGTGCTCCTAAACCTTTAAACCAGTTCACTCAGATTGGTTTTCTACTCATAATAGACCTTTAGGGCCTGTGAGGCCGTTCCCGGGAAACTTGGTATCTGTTTTTTCTGGATCATAAATTACTCTAAGAAACTAGATGTTCAGGTTGGGTTTATGCAGCTGTAAAGACCCATGTCCTAGGAAGGTATTCATTTATTTATGCTCTCGATCTTCTGGGACATCTGTCTCAGCAGGTAGACTAGTTGTCTCACAATTGGAGGGTTTTAGGTTCAATTCCAGCTTCCTCCTGTCACATGATGTGCTCCGCGGCAAGGCTCTTAAACCAAAGATGCCTACCTATCTGCGTGTCAGTGTATGAATGTGTATGCGTTTGTGAATGAGAATGAGTGAATGTGTCTCCAGTGTAAAGTTCTTCGAGTGGTTGATACGACTACAAAAGTGCTACACCAAGCCTGTCCATTTACCGTCCATAACTGCATGATAAACTGAAAATTTACAGACACCGAAATGCATGATTGTAACCAGTCATTTTGTCCATGTCAGTTTATTTTGTTTATAAAATTAAAAGATGTGCTTAGTTTGGGGATGCTCCTATCTTCTTAAGATGCCGATTATACTACCATACAAACTAGAAGAAGTGACGTCACATGACTCCACCCCTTCCAGTCTGTAACAAGAAGGGAACAGTTGCTAACGTGGACTTTTAACCAACTTTTTAGAATCCTCTAGCGACTATTTTTCTCAAAATGCATCTGAGAAATCTATTGACTTAATAGTGTTTTTTTTGGAGACTTGACATGAAGCATTTATCTTTATTACTCTTCTCACTGAGCATCAGGGCTGCAATAGGCGCTTCCAGCAGACAGCCAGTCCGTGAGCTGCAGCTGCGTCCAGGTCTTGCTGGTATTCACTCCACTGAGTCCAGGATGCTGACAAATAGTTTGTGTTCAAAGCCACCGCTGGATAATCCTGTCCACCCTTAGATTTAAAAATCAGTGTAAAATTCGCGATTACACACTAAAAAAATTTACCTCTAACCCCTAGCTGCAGTCACTCAATCTCCTCATCCACCTTGTGTGCACATCTTTGCTACAGATGTTGAACATCCTCGTGTAGTCTAAACTAGACTCAGAAATAAAGGAGTGAGTAAGAATCGAACCCTGAATTAAAAGGCTAGTTAAAGCATTTCATTGGAGATGTTAGATGGTCTACTGCTTGTACCGTAATGCTTGCAAGAACGTGGGCAGGGCTTTGTCTTTTTCATGTTTTAAACAATGGTGGATTGTGGCTTGGCTAGACAACTTCGTTGGGTGACGTCACTACAGTGAGAAGCTCTAATTGGCGGCACCAAAAGTTCAGCTAGCTCAACTTCTGCGTTGCCGCTTTGAAGCCTGTAAAGCAGCAAAGGTTTCAAAAACTCCCGTTGCCAAAGCACAGAAAACACCGCAGAGACTGATGGCCTCAACCATAGACTTAATATGTAATCTTGCTGTTCTGGGCGTCGACGTTTTTGGCAATGTGAATGTGGCATAAGGCAGATTTTTATGCCTCATAATCATATTAAAAAGGAAAAACCATAGTTTCATCCCAACCATACAACCATTAATGTTTTGAAAAAAGTATTTTGTAAAACTAGTTATTAGAAAAAATATTCCCTTCTCCTAGAGCATCAATTAGATTCATGCACATTTTGACTACAGGACATTGAATTTTGAAGAAACAGGTAGTTAATGAGGAAGAGGAGAAAAAACATCTAGATAAAAAAAAAAAGAGTAGTTATCATCCACTACTCAATCAATTATATTTATTTAAGGCCATATCGCCTAGCCCTACTTCGAGCTGAAAATGTGGTATGATGTATGAGCTCATTCATGCTTCTCAGGCTTTAAAGGGCTTATGGTCTGGTTAAAGACAGTTAAAGTGTAATGGTGTGTGTCACAGATCTAATATGGCGTTTAAACATCCCTTAAGATTTTGGTCCATACTGACATGATGGCATCTCAGAGTTTTATGAAGAGAATCTGGTGTTCAATCACATCTCAAAGGGCTCCATCTGAATGGTATCTGATGACTGTGGAAGCCATTGTAGTACATTAAACTCATTGTAGTGTTCAAGAAACCTGCCCTTGCCTCCATCATCAACTGTTGCTACAAAGCTGGATCGATTCATGCGGTCATGTTTTAGATTAAAATCTGATCCCACTGTCTGGATGCAGCTGAACTCATCGTACCAGGCAGTGTTTATTCCTGACATTCCTGTTCTTCTGTTGTTGTAGTCAAACTGATTCAAAGTTGATATTTCACATAGCTTTGCTCAACGAGTAGATATTTGAGATACCGTTGCCTGGCTGCCATCTCAGATCAGTCCCATTTACCTCAAACATCAACTAGGGGTTTGCGTCCACACAACCGCTGCTGGATATTGTCTTTTTTTCAGACCATTCTCTAGAAACCTGAGAATTTGTTGTGCTTGAGCGCCCCCATAGAACAGCACTATCTGCAACACTTAAAGGAATATTCCACCCTTAAATAATTATTTAATAACCAGCCCAGTCATTCTCCTGATCTGGCAGCAGTCTATGCAAAAACCAATGGAAGTGAATGGGAACTACTAACATGCTAGTAGTTCCCACTTTGGATATTTTCCTGAAGAGTTGCAACATTAGTTCTTACAGCAACTTGGTGTTAAACGTCTGGCTGGATTCAAATGGAAACATTAGTGTTTTACTGTAAAACTGTAACTGCTGGAACAAGTGGGCCCAGCTACCTGCTGTAGATGAGATGAAAGGCAGGAAAAAGCAAGAGGAAGAAACTGTTTCAAAGGGGAAAATCCAGAGTGAGTTAGGTTTTCTGCCTCCACCCGTTGCCTCAACCTGCAACCTGCAGATCATGCTAAGTCACGTTTAGTTGGATAGATCTTCTCTTTATATTTTTCTGTTTTAACTTGTTAGCAGCTGGTTTGTTTTAATGGGAAAGTAGTTGAAGTTCTGCATGCGTACAGATTTACACTCAGCGTAATGAGTTACCACAGAGGATTCTCTTGCAATGTTTGGTTGCTGTCTTTACTTAGTTTAGGTAGGTTTGATTGGAACATTGCTAAATGTATTAAGGTACTGGCATGTGATTTAATGTATTTTTTTGGAGGGGGTGAGGGAAAAAAAATATGTATCTTATGTCACAATATTATATATCGATGTTCAAAAGCAGTGTATCGATTTTTAGAATTTGAATTGACCATTAATGTTGAAAGTAGGGACGCTCCGATCAGGTTTTAGGCTGCCGATCATCGATACCGATCAGCCACATTGCCGATCACCGATACCACCGATCATTTAGTTTGGCTGTACATTTTTACTTTTTAAGAGTATCTATTTCCAATAGATACTCTTATTCTTAGTATCGTAATATATTGTATCGTCCCCCTATATTGTGATACATATCATATTATGCCGGTACACATTCCTAGTAATATTTGTGTTCAAGAGTAGGTGTATCTCCTAAATCAACAATTACACTCACAATTGCATATTTTAATTAAACCCCCTAACCTTCTAGAAGAGCTTCTTCATCATTTCAAGCAGATTTGCTACCTCTATCTGTATTGAAAATTCTTTATCTCTACTCCCTTTATAGTAGAAGTACATTGTGCTTCCCATGTTTGAGATGTGCCCCTTTAGATTGAGACTGAGCATTATCCAGCTTGAATTGGAGTTTCCTGTTCTGGATTGGAATGGTTTCTTATGGCTTTAGCAAAGTTTAAACACACTAACCTGTTTTATACGTAACTGTAGCAGGAAAACGTGGGTCATATAATTTCAATTGACATTTTAAAGTATTTTAAATATCGGAAGATGATGTAGCTTTTAATCAGCGGTTGCCAGGGATTGTAATCCACTGGGTAAAATAAATCTCATCTAACAATGTCTTTGACCATTCATAACAACCCTGGTTTCTTTAGGAGGCAGGTCTCTGCTGATTTCTGTTCTTTCTTCCAAAGTTTAGGTTCAGGTTCTTATGTTTCAGTATGAATTTCTATTATCGTTTTCCAGTCCTCCCTCAGGGACTTTGCACCTGGTTTATTCTCCCTTTGTTGCCCCAGATGTCCAACCAGCTCTCAATGAATCACACCATAAAGGCCAGCAGCATTTTTGACGCAACTGAACACACCCTAGCCCCTCAGTTTTGTTAGGGAATGGTCTCCACGACAACTTGCGTATGCTGATAAAGTATTTTTAACAGTGCACCTGTCTGATGCACAACGTCGTTGCCTGGGATTTTCGCAGTATCTGTCCCCACGTAGCTTGTGAAAGCAGAGCATGATTGTTTACCTCAGCAGAACAGGATTGTCTGTAGAAGAGCAAAAGGAAGTGGTGCTAGCAGGAAACGCTGCATCTGAGTTCTTACCAGTTTGTCCTTGATGCTATATTGCTGTGAAAAAGCCATAGATGGGCAAATGTTGCAGTTGGGAAGTAAAGGGGAGGAATCAGAGGATCCATGATTAAGCTGATTGGTTTCTGATGCCTGCTTTAAGGGTACAGAGACTCCCTCTGATCAGCTTCTCAACAAGGCAGGATCCCTGCTTGGATTATTGGTTATCCCAGTGTCTGCTTCTGTTTCCTGACCCAGCCCCACCCCCTCCAGCACTTTGTGGCCTGTAGATTGCTTTTAAAGCCCGTCTGTTCCTCTGCAGACTGCCAGAGCTTCCCAGCCCCGTTGTCCCCATTTTCCACCCCTCTTCCTTTGCCTCTCCTGCTCTCTGCCGTTCATTTTCTCTGCAGATTCTTACCCAGTCCTGTGGAGACTGCGAAAACAAAAAGCAGAGCTAGGGTTTGAAGGAAGAGAATGCACAGGAGTGCGAAGTCTATCTTTGACTGCCATCTGAGTCATTATTTTCATTGTTCAGCTAGTGTCACTGTGGCCTACATTTAGGAAGAACAGCACCCCTTGTGGCTGCTGCCTTTCGGTGCAGGAGCAGACATTTTCCTCTCATGTCTGCCTTTGAAATGCCCATTCTGTGTGTCATACTGGTAAAATGGAGTACCCAGATCTGCACACTGTGTTTACAACAAGAGACAGCAGTGTAACAGAAACAGCTTTTTTTATCCTCTATCTATTAAAAAAGTTGTAATATTTTTGTTTTTAACTTCAGTGCTTGTCCAGGCCCCGTGCAGCTGTTATTAGTGGGTGTTATCTGTAATGCTGATTCACTGACCTCTGCAGTCTGAAGGGGGGAATGATCAGTGTGTATTATTGGTACTGTAAAAACATGATCTTATCTGCCTCTTAACTACTAGAACCTGCTAATAAATCCACAGGTGTGGGCAAAATTACTTTAGAAAGAACACATTTTGTGCATTTATGTCCCATGAAGTGGCTCAGCTTTCAACATTTGTATCCCCTATAGATGGAAGCGGGCCGAGAGTCGCTACACCATAGAGAGAGCTGCCATCATCAGCCACTGGAACTGGCTCCAGGCCCACATCTCAGACCTGGAGTACCGCATCCGACAGCAGACGGACATTTACAGACAGATCCGGGCCAGCAAGGTCGGTTATTTTACCTTGTAAATATGTTATTGAGAATATGTTGTTAAGAAAACTTAACAAGAATGATCGGGGTAGTTTTTTTGTTATAGTATTTTATGTAGGATACTATTTTAACTCAGATTTAGAGATGTATTAAGAAATCAGCTGTTAACCAGAACCATCAGATTTTATCCTAGACTGAGGGACAGCGAGCACTGATTGGCTGGTTGGAAACTCAAAACGGTTTCTTGTTCCTCTTGTTGCTTTTTGATGAGTAAACACACCACGTCAGCTAATTGCTGACATTAAAAGCAGCACTCTTTGATGTAAGTTATTGCTGAGGGAAGAACTCTTGATATTACTTGTGTGGTGTTAAAAATATGTTTTAGGAAGCAAACAAAAAAAATCAGCAAGACGCCGTTTTAAATGAAATTCATGGATGCGGTTCATTCGGGCTGTGAGAAGAGAGTAAGAGAGATGACCGGAAGGCTGAATGAGTGCAGTAGATTTACTCTGGTTTGTCCTGCTGAACTTTGACCTCGGTCTACTCTGGAACATGTGAGATTTGGAAATGTTGGCCTTTTGGAAAGCTTGAGAGAGGGCAGGTTCTCTGTATTCTAGGAAATGGACATGGCGACTATTGTTTGAGTCATGAATGTTCACAAATGTAAAATGGTAGAAATATTTGTTCCTCATATTAAGATGATAGGAAAACACAGTTCTTTTAATAAAACTGTGATTGGAACTGTGTATTATATGTCTGCATAATTAGAAAATCAGGCACTAGTAATATAGTTACATTTTTGAATTGATATTGCCCCAATAAATCCCCATTTTGTTTCACATTTCTTATCTCTTCTGCTGCATGGCTTTGATCTCAGACTGTCGGCTTTATTATCTGCTAGGTTTGGGTATTTACCGGCATGAGTCTCATCATTTGCAATTAGAATATATTTTCCAGCAAATAAATTTTCATAAAGGTTCTTGACACTAAGAGGGTGACACTGCAATGAGAATATTTTGCGCTACAATATCAGGCTTGGTCAAGAATTTACCTCAGATATGAGTTCCTACTTTGAGTATGTTGTTTGGAGTTGATGCTCTGACTAGACGGATGACACTGCCGGCAAACTTTTAAGTGGAGTGTGTGTTGGTAGCATCTTAAGAGATGAGCGAGTGTAGGGAGATATATCATGAGTTTTGATTTGCACTAGTGAAGGAAATCCACATTGCTCTAATTTGTGGTGGTTGAAGTCTAACACTCTTCTGTTTGATCTATAGGGTTCAGTGGAGTTGGGAGGGCTTGCCCCCAGCGTTGTGTTCACAGGCGGAGTGGAAGTGAAGCTGGAGGCTGTAAATGCTCAGGTAACTAAAGTGTGTTCCTGTGTTTCTTTGGGAGTTTTTTCAGCAGCATATACCAGAGAAAAATGATTCTCCTAAGAGCTCAAAGAATTGTCTTCGGGGTTTGCAAGGCGTTGTTATACATGTCGTATGAGGAAAGACGATTTCCTAAGACTTGTAAAAAACAAAAAACAAACATTTTATGCATTAGTACTGTACAGTATGTGCACTCGTACTGCTTTTGAAAAAATACATGCATCAATGCAGTGTAGCATGGAGGCGATCTCCCCATAGTTCTGCAGAGGTGATAAGGAGCCCATGCTGCTTTAATGGCAGCCTTCAGCTCATCTGCATTACTGTTTGCCAACTCTCACGTTCCTCCTGACGACACTCCGTAGATTCTGTGGCTTTAATCAAATCAAACTTTATTTATAAAGAGCTATTCCAACTACATAGCTTCTCAAAGTGCTTTACAGGTAAAAATGACCCCACGTGTGTGGAATTAATGTATGTAATTAAACAAAAAGGGTGAAATAACTGAATACATGTTATATTTTAGATTCCTCAAATTAGCCACCCTTTGCTCTGATTACTGCTTTGAATTCTCTTAAGCTTCAAGAGGTATTCACCCGAAATGGTTTTCCAACAGTCTTGAAGGAGTTTACAGAGATGCTTAGTCCTTATTGGCCCTTTTGCCATCACTCTGCAGTTCTGCTCACCCCAAATCATCTCGATTGGGTTCAGGTCCGGTGACTTTTTTTTTTTTTTCAATCTGGACCTTATTTTTTAGCTATTTTACGTTTTTTCTCTTACCCTGAGAGTTTGAAGCCATTTTTAGTCATTCAGTAGTATTTATACATCCAGTCTTGATCAGCTTACATCCACAGAATGGGAGCGCTCGGCGGCAGTACAAATGTCGCTTGTAATAATGTTTAATCTGCCCTGATGCCTTCATTTTACCATGTTTATATTCTCCTTGGACTTACGAACGCCTCGAAAGTGCTTCTTGATTGTCTTCCGGGCCGATTTGGGGCCTTAACAATAAAACTATAATAAAAAGCTGACGAATCTGCCAGGGGCGATACTTCAACTTTCAGGGGGGAAAAAAGGAGTCTTTGGCTGCAAGCTACCATAACAAGTGACTGGAACAATGATTAAAGGGGAAAATTCTGTAGCAATAAATTTCATATCAGGTCACTGGTATTATCTGATGCATGTGGCTAATAAACGAGCTAACATCACTAACCAACACTGGAGGCGCAAAAGACCTGCAAATTATAACGGTGGGAACAGGGATTGCTCATTACTAGAATACATGCAAAAATGAACTAAAGTATTATTGTACTTTCGACAGCTTGACTTTTTTTTTTTGTAGCATTGGCTGTCTGTTTCAGTGTGTGTGTTTTTTTCATAACAGTATCAGCTGCATTTGTCTCTGGGCTTTCTAATGTACAAGTATTGTTATTGTGTTTACAGGATTGTTTAATATTATTTTTACTTGCCTGATATGTATGGTTGTTTATCTGCCTCAAGTCAATACATTTCTTAAAAACTAATATCATTTTCTGAGGTTTTCTTTAACATTTTCTTGAGTCTTTTTTCTGGTATGCAGCTTGTATTTTAACAACAAAAACTATTACTGAAACTAATAAAAACTAAACTGATAAGTATAAAATAAAAATAAAAATTTAGATGATGGTAAAAATTCTTTAAACTTAAATGGAATTGGTCTGGATTGAATCCTATAGCTGGTAAATGTCTATTCTCTCTGGTCTTGGTCATAAAGCAAACTAACATCTATAATGTTTGAGTGAATCCGTATGTTTCCTTTGTTTGACTTTCTTATGAAAACGTGAGACTTAACTCGTCAGCCTCCATAATTTTTTTTTCTAAAAATGAGAAACAATAAACCTCTGTTCCTGCAAATCAAAGAAGACATGGAAAGGAAAAGATGTCTGAGGGAAAACATTTTTATTTCCCTCAGCTTGCAATAAACTCGATTTGAAGAAATAAAGAGCTCCTTCAATATTTCTACACAACACATTTTTGTCAATGTGTCTCAATGTTTTTCCTTGACTAAAAATGTTTGAAGAAATGTTTCCCTGAATTTGTGTGTGTGTTTATCCCATTATGCCGGTTTAAAGGAGGGAAGTAATTTTTTCTGTTTTATTCATTATGTATTTTCTCATTTTAAGCTCCATTTGTGTCCTTCTGAATTCATTTCTCATTTGAAAGGCCACTAAAAGCTTGTGAAGCAGAGCAAGCCGTGAATTCTGATGGAGAGCAGATATTTCAGCTTTTGGAGATTCCAGCCCTTTTAACAAATCTTGTCTGAATAATTTAGGGCGGGAGGTTTCGTTCATCTGTTATGTTGTTTCCTTAAATATCTTGGCCTTGCTGGATGCTGCAGGGTCAGGCTGTTCCAGTTAGCCCCATGAGGTGTAGTCTCAACTGGTTTCTGTCTTATCTGTCGACGCAGGACGTTGCTGCAGAACGGCTGGACAACACAAGCCCTGCCCACATTACCAGCACAGAGCAGGGTCCATGGAAAGGTCAGAACGGGCAGCCGGTGAACGGCGTCCTCAACAGGTACGGCTAATCATTACCTTCATGTCGGGATTTCTGGGAAGTAGAAGAGCAGGATGTTCGCAGTAATGGATGTGTAATTATCAGATGCTGATGCTACCCAGAGCTGCAGTGATTAGACTTTGAATCTATTCATCAACAGGAAAGTCTGAGGGCTCGTTTTACAGCCGACATCTTGGCTTGTCATGACTCAAGAGCGCCGTTGTAATTAATAACAAAGAAAATGACTGCTTTCATTTAGCTGAGCTGATTGGGGGGGGCCTTCAGGCTCAATGTTTGATCATCATTAAAACACCCGGGGGAACTGAGGCGTTTAAGAACACAACTGTCGAAAACGAAGTTTCATCGTAGCTGGTTACCAATGTAACACATCATATATGATCACCAGGGAGTGACTGCAAAAACTCACCGCAATTCTGACAAGGTACAATAAAATGGTGAAAGATGGGAATCAGACAATTATCCTTCAATTGACTATGATCGATGATTGGAAGATAAAATATCAATACAGCTAATTTGTTTTTCCCCCTTATTAATTAAATGCATCAAAACTAATGTTCCACCACATCAACCAGCAGGATTTTTTTGTATGAGTTTGTAACAATCAAAAGTTGGGGACACATGCTTTAATATCATAAACTAGGATGTCTTTGTAATTTCTTAATTTTTTCCTGGATTCAGAACTCAAAAATTGCCAGCACTTTTCTTGTTCGTATTGGTCCTAAAGAAACCAGAATCCGTTGGATGGATCTCAGAGATTGGTTGTTTATTCACCAAAACCAATCAGTGGATCAGTAAACTTCTGTTAACAGTCCAGGCTTTACATTTAGGAAGAAAACGTTTCATATAGCCACAGTTAAGACATTCTTAATAATCCGTCTCTTCTCGTGGTCCCGGCAGGATGGCGGACAGCGCGGACGGCAAACTACAGCCGGCCTACGACAGCACGTGTGTGGCTGCGCGTACGCGGCCACTTGTCGGCTGCAGGCGGCGGCGGCTCATTCAGCCGAACACGGTGACTAACCTCAATGGCAAGGTGAGCCCCGACGATCCAGCCTGGTTTTATGTCGTTTGTTGCTGTTGGGCCTTGATGCAGTACATTTTCATCCATCTTTTATCATTTTCACTTTAAAAACTCACAGAATCTGCTTTTGATGGCTTAAATCTTATAGTATTTGTGTGCTCACACAGCATCGATGAATGGACTATTGTTCTAAGGGGCGTCTTGTGTTTTTACACTGCACTTTGATGAGTGCCTTCTGGCCTGTAACCTAATAACTGGGTAAACAAGAAATAGCTGACTTGTGTAGGGGAAAAAGCACTGCATTGTGAGTTGCAAAACAAAAGAGTAATCTCTCTCGGAGGTTTTAATTGAGAGAAGTCCTATGTAACAGCCTGAATAAGGATTTAGTTTGTAAAAGCACATTTTTTATTCAGTTTTGAGTTTTACAAGCTTTCTTCAGTCTTTGCAAAATAAAATCATCTCAGGTTAAGGCTATATCCAAAATTCAGAAGTCTATATTTGCCATCATGGGTCTTTGATTATGTTTAGATGTGTCTTAAGTTCTTAACGTTTTTTCAGTTTTATTTAAGTAATACAGAATTAATAACCAGGTTTCAGGACGTTCTTAATGTCAGAATTTTTAGTCTTTCTAAAAGGGCATCCAAAATTTCAATTCCATATGTTTATCAGTTTTTTTCTGTTTTTTAATACGTTGGCGGCATTAGTTGATTCAGTTGTAGCTGCAGGGTTCAGGTGGCATTGCCCTGTGACAGAAATAGAAATCCCATCATGAACCAGAGAAGCAGTGATTATATTTATATTTAACCTTCCTAGAAAACCAGCAAAGAATTCCGCTTTTAACACTTCATTCACCTCATAAAGTAAAATAATTAGCTTTAGCCCATCATCAATAACTGTTGCCAAGATTACTGTATGTCTAAGAATGGATTCAAGTACGTTAGCCAAGGTGCCAAACCTCTCTAGTCGCTTGGCTGAAAAACAGTTGTTGTAGTTGAAGGTTATTAAACCTGTGTAAACTATCATTTTATATAAATGTTATTTTTACATAAGTCCATCCTAAAGGCCATACATTTTAATTGTAGGATTTTTAAAAATTGACTTAAAAAGTTTTTCGTTGAACTTATTGAAAGTAGCTGAAACCCCCTAGTTAGGAGGTGGTGTTATTAGAAATGGCGAAGCTGAAAAACATAAACCTAATGACATTTATCCTGGTTTAGTTGTTTGACTCATAGTGAATGTTGGTATTTTAGTTAAAAAGAGATTGCTTTACAGAACAGTGTAAAAATAAATTTTCATCGCTGAATAATAGCTGAATTATGAGTATAAACAAACTGGGTTTTAATGAACCCCTGTATGGTGTTCTGACAGGCTCCCAAAAGCAGCTGTACGCAGTGTAACTGCAGGCTGAACCCCAGCTGTGTGATGTGTGGTGGCTGGCCCACCCCCAGAGAGGAACCCCAGTACGAGCTTCCCACCCTGGAGCGCCTGTCAAGGCTGGATCTTGGCATCCATCCCATCCTCTCCTTCCCTGACGGTCAGTGCAGCGCTGGAGTTTACGCAACCATTTCCTCCTTTACATCTTAGAGAGGAAGGCAAACAAGGAGTGGCTGTAAAGAGGCGGCCCGGCAGGAAATTCTTTGACATTCTTTTTCTTTTTCCCTCTTTTAATGCGTAATAGCAATCTAAATGAATACTTCGTTTTGTCATCATACAACCGTCTGTTATTTTTGTATAATTCTGGAGCAAATTGTGGGGCTCTTTTTGTAATAATAATTAGTTTTTGTGATGTTTTGAGACAGAACAGAAATAACAGATTGGGAATCACATCCTGCTTTGGATTTAATTAGAACATTTTATAGATTTGTATGGTGAATCTGAGGAATCTTGCAGATGAAATGAAATCCTTCCGGTTTGACCTCCTTCATTCAATCTCCCTCAGATGTGTCCACAGGCCTGCGTCTGCAGCAGGTGATGAAGAGCCAGTGGCAGTCCAAGTCGCTGGAGAGGAGCAAACCCCTAAAGAAGCTCTCCCTTAAACACAAGCTCTCCTCGTCCAAAGAGAAGCACAAGTTCACGAACTCCCTCATGGCAGTCAGTAAGTATTGGAGTCCTGGGGAGTTCTCTGATGGGGTTTCCCAATAAACTACTTTAGTTCGAGCTTGGTGCTTTAAAATACAGTAGAATGCAACACTGCATGTCGTTATTAACTCGCTCAAATGAAGTTCTAGATGCAGCAAGATCAGTTTTTTTTTTTCTCTGAGAAGTAGATATCCTCTAAGCAGAAGTTCCTGTGTGTCATTCAAAACATCCAGTCGCAGTCTAAATGAACTCAAATCTTGCTCCTGTTGCTGATGTTTTAATTTAGGGCTAGGCTAACAATAGCATATCTCCGCTCTGTGATATGACTGCATCATTTATTATTTAAATAAAAAAAATCATAATCATTACTTTTACAGAATAATTAGAGCCAAGTTCTGCTAGGTTTCTTCCTGTTAACAGGGATTTTTTTCCTCTCCACTGTCGCTACATGCTTGTTCAATATAAGGGGTTTGCTGAGGTTGGAGTCTGCATCAAGGGGACAACTGACACCCAATGACTCATTGCAATCTGCTGTGAATCTTTAATAGAAAAACTTTTTAACTGGTTGGACTGTTTGATTGAATTTTCCTTTTCCTGTAAAGTGCCTTTAGATTACATCTATTGTGAATCAGTGCTATATAAATAAACTCAATTAAAATAATTGCAGTGTATTGATTGTGGTCAAAAATCAGATAAACATTTATTCTCCTGATGGATTTCATTTTAATTTACATCCTTGATCTTTGAGTTCCTGCAGCCAAACCTGGCTTTCTTTAATACAAATGACAAATTCATGTATAGGATTGGAAGAAAAGATCGGATGGAAGAATAAAAGGAATTATGAGTTGCAAGGTTGACAAATTAACCTTAAGCTTAGTTTATACTTCGAGGTCGGAACGGATAGATTCAACTGTATCATCTGTCAATGTAGAGCCCAATTTTTTTAAATGACCAGGGAACGCAAAGGAGAGAGCACGCCTGCGATTGGTCAGCTCAACAACTGCCAGAGATCATTTCTCTAGAACAGGGCTCTAGACGATGTAATCAGTAGTCAATGCAGATTTTGGTTACTGCATACTTTATATTCAGGCAAAACATACTTTCTGCTGTCCATTGCTCCTTAAGGGGGGAATTTGTTTAAAAGCTGCGTGGGAAAAAACTAGTTAAAAAGAATTGCCACTGCAAAGGTGGTCAGACCTGCCAGAAAAAGTTAGCACCCCATGCTGTCCTGGTGGGGAATGGTTTTGCAAAACTGAACAACCAACTGAGAACTATAAACAAAAAAGGTCTTGTCAATAAGTCTGCGTCTAGGTACAGACAGACAGAGAAGTATAAATTAGGCTTAAAGTGGACATTGCATGCTTTAAAAATTTTCCTTTTTATATCTAAATCATTCAGTTCAGTTATTCTATATACAGTGGAACTGCATTTCTTATGTCTGAATTCCTGATTATTGTAGCTCTAAAGGCTATTTTTCCACCCCTGTTCTGAGGAGTCTGGTAGAGATTTGATAATGTAACAGTACAGAAACTTTGTATTTGCAATTTTTGTTGATACGATTGAAAGAGTTGTCCATCCAGCTCCAAAGTTTTACTTTTGTTCTAACATTCCCACTGAGAATATATGAGATGACTGTTTTATGGCCCAAAACCTCTTAAAAATAAATAGAAATGTACTATGTTTAGCGACTCATCAGAAACACCATCAACAACGCAACAAAGTTAGGTAACTAAACTAAAAAGAGGCTTTTCTTACTTTTTGCGTTTTTTCTTTATATTGTATTTAAATGTTCTGGTGCTGGAGGACGGTTTAAAGAATCATATGGGTTAATAATCCAATAACATAACATAATAGCATTATGACTGTTCCACTTTCAGCATTCCTGAACTTGGACTACAAACTCGCAGTGAGAAATGAAGATGCCGGCTTCGCTCATGACCTTGTTTAGCAGCTGCAGTGCCAGTACTGTTGCATTATAGTACAAAGAAAAAGAAAAAAAAACGTAATAGATAATGGAGAAAACTGAACGGCTTAATAAACATGACCAAACGGTATATACAAATCTCCCCACAATACCTAGTGGCTAATTTATGCTTCTCTTTTTTTGCACTCCTAGAGAGACTTGATACACAACACATTGCGTTTAATGAGGGGAATTTGCATAGGTCCGCTTTAAACCATTAAACCATTGCATTAAAACTCCAGAAGGTTATTAAATACATCTAGATGACGATTTTGTTTTAAATCACTAAAATCGTCCTAAAACCTAAAAAAAAAATCTGAAAAAGTATGCTAGTGTGAAACAGATCCCGTGTTTAAACCGTTTAAAGCCCCTTTCCACAGTAACTTTTTCTCTGGTGGAAATCTCCTTTCTAAGAAATGTTACTCAGAATTGATTGCTTAGTAGATTAGCCAACCTTTCTGGTAACCATGCATCCCGTCGTTCTCCGAAGGAAGCAGACTAACAAATACTGACGTTAAATACTTGAATATACATTTGATCCATGAAATGAAATGGTTTTGTGGTTGTTTTTGCAGGACTGAGCCACTATAAAAATCGTATCGACAAGCAGAGGACTGTGGATGGCAGCATGGGCAGCAGCAGCAGTGCCCTACTGAGCATGCCCAGACTGGACAACCAAGGTGGGTGCAAAACTGAGCGTTTGCACACCCTCTCCACTCCGTTGGGGCCCTATGACAAGAACTACAGCCGCAAGAGATTAAGAGAGCACTCGCTGGAGCGGGCTGACAGTGAGTTCCCGCTGACTCACCCACACATAGATGTACTTGAGTTTGAAACGCAGCAACTACATCTGTGCGTCTTTACCCTCCACAGCCTCCCCGAAACTTTTCCTGGACACAAGCAGCCCCTGCACAACACTGGCCAACATACACTCATCGCTTCACAGCCCTCTGACGCGCCAGCTGTCCACGTCGTCCGATACCTCCACACAGCTAGGCACCGGCAGCCAGGGCGTCTCCAGCACACCGGTAAAGACGCCCCCGCACCACCAGCCACAGTTAGCCTGGAAATAAACTGAAGGAAAAGTAGATTTCACCTCAGGTCTTGATTTAACACAGTTAATGTTAACGTTGCACTGCTGCTAAACCCTTCCTTTTGTAAGAACTTGACCTAACTTCACAAAGCAGAGGATCCATGTTTAGATTTCAGTACTGAGCTGTAGTTATGGGACAGTGTACGAAATCAGATATTTGATAGTCATTTCAGGAAAGTGTTTGAGAGCGTAAATGTTCATGCCAGTTATTGGGTGTCAAACTTTGATACAGAGAATAAAAATATCCTTTATTGTCCCATCACTGAGGAAATTCAGGTGTAACAGTGAAGTGAGATATTCCCAAAAAGATAAAAAAATCTAATAATTATTTGTACAGTTAGGAAAAAATAACACAAACATTGGAGTTTGAAAAAAGCTGAAAAGAGTTGCATACTCGGATCTAAGAAACATAGAACTGAGCAGAATATCTATAAGAATACTGCAAGTCAAAGATTAGGGCTTTGACTTGTGAAATATTTTATTTATTTTTTTAGAAGAATGGAAACAAAGACTATTAGCCGCGCTTGCAGAAAACCCAAAGATAAACTAGTTAGTACCTTTGCTGAGGATGTGTAAAAACATTTAAAATAAAGAATTCTGTTATTGCAGCAGCATAATCTCCCACTGGCACACACACTCCCAACACGAACCTTTTTCACAATAGGACGGCCATTAATTTCCTCCATCAGCATTGCAAAAATGTTTCAACATGGGGGGAAAAATGAACTCTCACCATCCCTCTGCAAAAGTTCTGCTGCCCATTGCAGAGATTTTCTGTAGGTCTGGTGGCTGAAATGACCATGAATGAAGGTTGATTTTCTTTTTCCCGTTTTACTTCAAATCATTTTCCAATAGAGGAACAAGTAAAGATTATTTTACAAACGTATCAAATATATTTCCATCTCCAAATAAAAATGAACACTGTGAATGAAACATTTGTTGGCTGTAATATTCAAAGTGGCATTAATGCATGTTTTACATAGTGGAAAATATCACCCAGGGCTATAAAGGCTGCAGAGTTTTGAAAGCATTATCAAGTCAGGACTGAGGAATATGTGGATTTATTCCAGCTGTCACCATTTAAACATTAAGATATGGACATCTAATTGATAACGATAACGATGACCCATTTCAATTTTTCAACCTGAGGCCACAAAGTTTTGATTTAAACATGCTTCACATGCTTGAACATAATTCATTAGGGCATTTGTGAGAAAATCAGTTCCACAGAATCATAGATCCTGTCACAAGGAAATTTCAATCAAACGCAACTGGACTTGGTAATTTGTCTTGGAAGACGTTTCACCTCTTATCCAAGAGGCTTCATCAGTTCATGCTCGCCGCTGACCAGGCTGGGACTGGTCCAACTAACTGGTGTGGAGACTCAGCTATTTAACCTCTTGAACAAGAATCATTATGTCATTGGAATCATTATGTCATTTATGTCATGAGTCTCCACACCAGTTAGTTGGACCAGTCCCAGCCTGGTCAGCGGCGAGCATGAACTGATGAAGCCTCTTGGATAAGAGGTGAAACGTCTTCCAAGACAAATTACCAAGTCCAGTTGCGTTTGATTGAAATTTCCTTGAGATAACCATGACCTGGATGAATGAGAATATTCACAGGCTTATAGATCCTGTCACCATCCCTCTGCAAAAGGAATTCACTGCCAAAAGGCTAGGTGTATCACTTGGAGACGAGTTACAGCCTTAAATGTTCTAAATAGTGGGAGCAAAAGACACAGAAAACAAGAAAACACAAAATTTTCTGTGGGAGTAACATTTTGGCAGCTTAGTTTTCAAAAGCAGATCATTACCACCTCTATAGTTGGCAAAGTTTTTCACTTTGACTGCTGCAGCTTGTACACAAGACCAAATAACAGCTCTACTAACTATAGTTTAATTAACCAAATGTGTCTGTTTTTAAAGGTTTTGTAAATGATTTTGCCCTTAGACCCAGTCAGTTTTGGAATCACCCAGACATATACTATTTATGTCTGCTTTTTCTTTTTTTTAACACAGAGAGCACAGCTGTTGTTTGGCTTTCCTTTAATGAGGATCTCGGTCCAGTTTCTCTTCAGTTCTACAGTAAAAGTGCAACAACTTTGTCTCTGGGTGCTGCTGAACTGCAGATCATTTTCCGTTCTAGTTTTTTATCAAGTAACGTTATCTCTTGACGATCTTCAGCCTGGACCGGTGCAGCCTTAATGTAAATGTTTGAACTCTGAACAGATCTCAGGCGAGGAATACGTATAGGCAGCCTGGAGGCTGTTTGATTAACACACTCAGTTGAGCATGAGACTCAAACAGAAACCTTTTGTGGTTTTAACTTTTTCTTGTGGTAGAGCAGATGAGCAGAGAAGAAACACAAACATCCACCTGATTTGGTTATAGGAGCCCAGCTTTTTCTAGTTTAACCTGAGCACACAATGCATTTTAATACACTTCTCTCACGTTTTTTTTTTACATTGTAACAAAGTACCACAACAATTGTAGAAGTTTTTACAGTAAACATCATTAATGTCCGACTCAACATTGTTTCCTTCGTTAAAAAATGTTGTTGACGTCGACTTATGTCCTCCAGCAGCAGCCAATCAAGAGGAGGCGTGGTGAGAGCTCCTTCGACATCAACAACATAGTGATTCCCATGTCTGTGGCAGCCACCACCCGAGTGGAGAAGCTGCAGTACAAAGAGATCCTCACTCCGAGGTAAACGGCTGCTGCCGCCACTTCTGGCTCTGCTTGTTATGAGCTGCCCGGTTTCTATGCTTAACGTTTCTCCTTCTGCTAGCTGGCGATCGGTGGACATTTTCTCCCAGCCGATAACAGCAGAGGAGAACGAGCGAGAGGTATGTTCCCCTCCTCGGTTTTATTTCCCTCATTTCTTTGGATTCCAACATTTAAAGCTGTTTGGTAATGGGAGAAAGTCTTAATTTTATTGTAGGCATTTCTAAATCAGAAAACAGTGACACCTAGTGGCTAAATATTAAACTTGGTGTCTTTCAATGAGATGAATGTTTCTAATAACCTTTAATAACCTTTTCCTCAGGGATTAAAACATCCCTAATTAATCCAAGAAATATATATCCAGGAAAACTGACAGTGTTTCCTTCCTTATATTAAAAAAAAGCATAATTGAATTTCTATGAACTGAAAAAAACAATGAGAAGCTAATTTAACAACAGATCTACCTGTGTCCATCAAACCTCACTAACATTTTAATTTAGGAACGTCTGAAATGAATCAACCTGCCTGCTATAAACTGATGTTTGGCAGAAGAAGCCAGGCTAGCACAGCCTTTAGTGTACAAGTATCAGTCCATTTATCTTCTTATTTTGGATTTGCTGATTTATGTTTAGGTTCCTTATGATTGATTGCTTTAGGGAAAAATTGGGGTGTGATTTTAAATTTAAATCTTTTTATGGATTGACATATCTTGATCTTTTCAAAAACATAATTTGTTTAGTTGAAAGGAGCCATAAAAGGATATAAACAATCAGTGCAATGAATAAAGTACATTTCTAAAATGCTGTTTTATCCCAGAGAGATGTTTTTCCAAAACCAGCAAATAAACTGAGTTATGAATGCAAGTTCTTTCAGCAGTGGGCATTCTCTGCTTGTGTCTTAAATATTGGTACTGCTACGGCCAACTATTTCATTGTAGATGCAATTGTGAAAACTGCCCATCTACCTCAATAATCAACCCTTAATGCTCATACCTTAAAACATGAAAATCAATAAAAAATTCTCTGCTGCTACCTTCTTCAAAGTCAACACGCCGTATAAATCCAATATTCTTGAATACAGTACTATAAATAAAGAAAACAGACATTTTGTACTTTACTGGCCACAGTCTTATTTTTTTATTTTTATTTTTGCCCTCCACATGGCGTTGACAGTCGCAACACACACACACACACACACTTGTTCATAGTTCTTATTTTCACTAGTTAATTGATTGATTAAAATGTCTGCACAAGACATTTTAATATTGAACAGTAAAGCTAAAAAGTTTCATTTGCTTTCATTGTATGTGCGCTTATACAAGCTGATAGCCGAGTGGTCTTGATTGCAGCATCCGAGGCAAGCCGGCGATTGTTTCTCCCGAAATCAGAAGAATGGAGGTTAAATTCATGAAGCGGGGGATATATATTCGTGGTTGACAAGGGCCTTAAAAACAAGTGGCACTGGGCAGGGATGGAGGAAAAAGGCGGAGACTGCAAGCTGTTTGCAAGCTGGTGCCAGAAGCTAGGGGAGCCTGGTATGTGTTTTTGTGTGTTGTGCTCCAAGAAGTTAGTAAATGCAACGAGCGAAAAAAAGCTCTTCACCGTCACGAAGGAAACGGCAGCATAAAGCGGCTGTCCGTGCGCTCCAACACTAGGGCTGCAAAATTGTGACCAACATAATAATCACGATTATTCTGACCAATATTGTAATCACAATTATTAATCACGATCATTCATCCAGTCCTGCAAAATATCTAAATTATTTTTGCACCAATTATAAACGTACAATGTTGCAACATTTGTTTGCGAAAAATAAAACTTTAGATTAGAATAGATAAAAATGCACAAACAAAAACAGACTCCTATATATATATATATATATATATATATATATATATATATATATATAAATACAAGCTAAATGATATTGCAGAGTGCAATCTCAAAGTGCAATTTAACAGAAAGTTACAGCTTATACAGAAAAGGCCTTGACATTCCCTGCATCCAAATCCTTAGTATTTACTATATGCTACGTAGCAACTATTACTCGCCCGTTAATGTAGTAAATGCTGCATAGCAAACAATCGCATAATAGGCATGAAATCAGACGCACTGCTCCACATATTTTGCATGTCCTTTGACCCGTATTGACTGTTCTGTTGACCCAGATGTTTACGTCACGTTCGCCTGTGGTCCCACCATCCTCTAGCTGTTATTTTGTCTGGTATGACTTAACAACTTTTTAGCTAGGTCCTTCATCTTCTATGATTTCGGGGCGTCAGCTGCATTGTGGGATAGCCTATCATCCACCGGCTGCCTACTGTGGTGGTAGTACACTTTCAGGAACTTTCTGCTTACTAGTCAGATCTATAATGGAGATTTGGATTTACTACATTGCTCAAATACTCCTTTTCACCTGCTACGTAGCAAGCGTTGTGCAGCCATTATGAGTGCTGAGTGGCATGTGCGCAGTTTTTATTTGGGCAGCTTAATGAAGCTTTAGTCATGCGTTTGCCACCTGGTGGCTCGTAAAATATTGATTGAGTCGATGTGTGATAAAGAACAAAGCAGAAGAGCTAGCATTTTGAATGTAAATATCGAATAATATAAAATATAAATAATATAATAATTGACGATCATGTTCATTTAATTGTGGCCACCAAAATCATGATCACGATCAAAATCCGATTAATTGTGCAGCCCTATCCAACACACAAGCTGGTTGCTGGGAGCAAGTGGCTGCTTTAGCTGTTGAAAATATGTGTGTGCTTGTTCATTGCGGAACACGACTGATAATTTATGATCGCGCAACCGCTCGTAGATCTGAGCAAAAAAAGTAGCGGTTGATAAAAACAGTTTAATAAAAACTGTCCGTTTCCCATCATCATGCCTGTTATATGAACACACATGGCATAGCACCAGAGTTCAAGAATCGTCTGTCTGATAAGCTCAAAGGAAGTTTTCTCTGAATGTTGATGACTTATTGGAGCACTTTATTGGTTTACTGCCTCTGCAAATATGTTGAGGAGAGGAGTCAAGACTCAATGTATTGTATTTCCTATAAATTAATTTGCCATTGTTTTGAACAGAAATAATAAAGTTGCAATTTATAGGTTTTTGTATAAATTGCCTTTTACTGAATTAAATTATTGCCAAATGAGTCAGATTAATTTGATTGATTGAGTTTCACTTTTTCGCTGATAACTTAATAACCTTTACTTTCTAAAAAAATCACATTTAAATTGTACGTCATCTTGTACATTACCAAACACAATGCCAAAAATTGTTGGCCAAATTGCCTATAATGTGTATGTATTGGATCCACTGCACCCCCAATCCTTGGAAAAAAGTTCAGGCTCCGAATTTTTTTTAAGTTTAAGCCCTGTTTATTATATATTTATACAAAATCTTGTGAGGGACCTGGATAGGGGTCCATAAGGGGCTATTTTTTTACGGTTCATATTTACCAAAAGCTGGCAGGTGTGCAACACAACCGCAGTTTACCTTTTAGTCCAGGTGCAGCGAGTGAGGAACGGAGAGGCGCAGATGTTGCGTTCGGTTGACTCGTTATTCTACAATGATTGGCTGAAGCTGCTTCACCACGCTGCTGCATCATGTTGTCAGACAGGAGAGCCACACATTTAGCACAGAACTCACATTTCTGTGGTAGTTTAGAGGCGAGTCGTACCAGCATCATACCAGCGTAAGTACATGTCAAATTGCGTACTTGCAACACAAAGTACGTATCCTACAGGTTGCCATTTATAATCGCAACGCTGGAATTTCAGCTATGGCGGAGCACCACTGGAACGCTTATGTAAGGGAAACACTGGGTACTAGCCCTTTATGATCATGTTATGTAAAAGTGAAATCCAGTTTGTTTTTGGAGATGATATGAGCTTCACTGTCCCTCTTGTTCTACATGTCTCTAATGTTACTCTTACAGTTTATCAAAATGAGGCTCATAAATCTGACAGACTGAGTTCTGCAGATGTTGAATTTGTATCGCTAGGATTTTAATCAACTGACATTAAATTAGTCATAAGGTAGTTTTTCTTTTAGGGAGAAAAATGTTTTCAATAAGGTTCTGTCACATGAAGTTAAACCAACAAATATCAAACTTCTGTATGGGAATTGCTTTTATTGATGGATAAATTTATTTAAAAAGAATAAACAGCGGAGGAATACATGCTTTCACTGTACTGTAGTTACCTCTGTAGTATGCTTGAGAATCCTTAAATGTCAAGTTAACTTCATAAAGACGTAGAGGGTGTTTGATTGTTGCACACCTGCAGGTGGAGGACCTCTCAGAGGCCGCCTTCGTCCAGCATCATCAGCCCTACGAGGACCAGGAGCGGTCCCGTTGGACCTGGATGGCTCTGGCTCCAGCTAAGAGGAGGGGCAGCAGGTGAGTCGAGTTTCCGCGGCCTGACCGAAGCGTCCTCATGTCCGAATCGTGTCGCACCAACTCGTTTGTCCTCCAGGTCCTACAAATCTGTGGATGGGCGAACCACGCCTCTGCTGTGTGGGACCAACCCGCCCACCCCTCAGCCTGCATCGCCGGACCCCGGCCACTGCCCCTCGCTGCACGACTACAGCCACGTGCCGTCGCCCATGAGCCCCCCCAGCCCCGACGCATCCTCGAACCCCCAGACGCCCTGTTCCCGGGACTCCCACCGGCTGCTGTCCAACGAGGACACCCGGTGCTCCACCCCCGACTTCACCTTTGAGGAACGGGTGAGTAGAAAAATGGCTCCGCACAATCACATTGGAGAGATATTCACCCCCCCCCCCATCAGAGTCTAACTCCACCCACATCCTCCAAAAGGAGGCGTGGCCTGGCAGGCCGAGGGCTGATGGCATTTTAATAGTGCCGCTGCGCCAACATACAATACTTACCAACCAAGCATTTAATGGTACAAAAATCTATCATCTTAATGATTATAGATTTTTGTATCATTATTTAGTGTTAAATATAAAATATATTGAACTCTCCCTCTGGAGGCGTGGCTGAAACTCGGCTGCTTTTATATCCCACAGTGGCAGTCCAGCTGACATCACAGGAACCAATAGAGATGGCTGACCCTAACTCAATGTAGTGTAGACTTTTATCCTGAAAAGGGCGCAACACTTAATCAGAAAACTACACATGTAGACAGCTCTGCTCGACATTAATTTATACAGTTGATTTGGGGGTGAGTTGCTCTTTAAGAATGCTGCTTTGCTCCCTGAAATACTTTTATTTTTGCACATCAGAGTGGATTTTAGTTTGAACAGAGCAAAATGAATATCCGGGCTGCATATTCCCAAAAATGACCGTTGAAGTAGTATTGATGCTACAACTAAATAGACTATTTGGTTGTAACAACTCTTCTAGCCATATCATCACTCGGTATATATGGTATTGCAGCTGTAAGTCTTAGATCGATCTCTAAAGGTTCTACTTTTGCCAGAAAATCGTGTTTATATGAAATAATAGAAAGGCCATTTATACAATGAAATATAACCAGCGGATGTTTTTGACATTTAGAGTTGTGAGGAATAGTAACATGCTTGCAGTGTGTTAAGTTTACCCTTGTTAGGGAAAAACAATAATGTTGTATTATTATTTTCTTAGGTTGTATTTCTTTATCACATAGTTTAAATGTACTTTTTAAATGTCATTTGGTTTCAACCATATGTTCCTTTGTATACACCCTGTTCTTTTAAGATGCTAATGAAGTTTGTGATCAAGACACAGGGCTGGGAGGCTGTCGGAGAAGCTGAGAAGAGAACAGACCAACCAGAGTATCTTCCTGGTCTCCCTCTGCAGAACTTTACTTATTTTATCTCCCACTGCAGAGTTCATTTAACTTCAATTTCTCTCCGACCCCTGTGTGTGATTCTTTCTAGGTTAAACCACTATTTTTTACCCTAACAACCCTAATGACGGCTGTTTAGTCGAGCTGAATGAAAGAATTTAAATCACCAAGCAGAAATAATTCCAGTCGGATTGTTTTCCTGTGATGTTTTCAGACTGTAACGCCGTGGGAGCGCCGCAACTTCCCATTGGCAGAAGACCCGGCTCCAGAGCCCGAAACCGACCAACACATCAGGCCCAGGGTTCGCAGCATCTCGGGATGCCGAGCGTCCGCCTACGGGCGTCTGGACTCGGACGAAGCAGAGCTGCCTGGCGACGACGACTGCGGCCCGAAGCTCAGGGCCTCCTCCCACCGATGAGCGACGGACGGACAGGGGGAGGCGTCCTCCCCACCACCCACCCCCGCCGCCCCATACAGCTCCTCTCTGGCATTAACTAGCAGAACCTCAAAGCTGAATACGATGTTAAATGGGTTCCTGTTGTTTGATATTCAAACATCAGTCTAATACTTTCACAGTTTTTAGTGAACATTATGGAGATAGAAGCCTTTCCCTTCACTTGTTTTTGTCACAGGGGAAAAAAGACAAATGTAAAAAAAAAAAAAGTATAAAACAACACATTACAAAAAGTGAGTTCTGTAGTAGGCTAAACAATGTACATGGGGGCTTAGTGGTGTTCATGTCGCGTGTACACTTGTAGCGCACTATGTAGCGACTCCTCAACATATGGCCAAAGGGTGTTTTCTATTGACTAGTTTGCTTGTAAATCCCCATGTACATTTTTAGTGGAGTGACAAATATCAAAACAAGAAGAAAAAAAAAATCCCTCGTCCCCCACTGCCTCCCTCCTGCTCCTCATCCACATAAACAGGTACATTTAAGATGCGGCTCCCTCCTTCCCTCCACTAGAGGTCGCCTGAAATCACCAGAGCACTTCTCGTACTGCCAAGTCTAGTTCTGCTGGTTTACTTTCTTTGTTGGTTTTTCCATTCCTGACATGTTTTCGTTGATCTCGTTCTGTCTGTTCCAGTGTGACGCATTAATTAGTTTTTATTTGAAGAGTAAACTATTCCTCCAGTCTCATCAGAGAGCTCCCGCCTCGCTCCAGGTTCCCTACCACCGGTTCTGTCTTTACGGAAAAAAAGGGGTGACAGCACAGACCTGGGACATGCCTACTACTTTCTTCAGGTTTGAGCACTTTCCCGACAGAAAGCTGCTGCATGCTGAAAACAAACTGGGGGGGGGGGAACCCAACAATGTTGAAGTTATTATCTCACCAATAATCCGAGAAACTAATCTCACTCCTTTGCAAAGAGTTGTGGCTGTAAATGAAATTGTGGCAACATAAACACAAAAACTTCAGTGCTTTTTTCCCTTTTCTTTATTGTTTCTGTTTCAGCTTAGGATTATTAAACAAAATGTAGCAGCTCTGAATTAGAAGCCACCCGAGCTCAGGTCTTTCTGGACAGTAATTTAACGACACTTTTCCTCCGAATCATCAGTTCAGACCCAGATTTAGTCATTTCCAGTTTCGCATCCTTGTAATTATGCTCTCGCCCCATCCCTCCTCCACTTTACGTAACTAATTTCTATGCAAAAAAAGAAAAAAAATCTATGGTTTTCATTTTTCCTGCCTCCTTTGTACACCACAACCATTCAGTCACCATTTTTCTTTTGTAGTTAAGCTGTCGATGTACCTGTTCGATTGTTGCAGCAGTTATAACCTAATCAAAAAGCAGAATTGTTTTCTTTCTTGTAAATAGTACCATTAAAACATTTATGTTTAACTTGGCCCCGTTGTTCCTGTCTTGATCATTCATTGGAGATCCGTTCAGACTGGGTGTGACTTTGCAGCGTTTATTTCAAATACACGTATACAGCAACAAGAATCATCATAAACCAGTTATTGATCAATGCACAATTACAAGAACAATCACGTTTCCACATCTGTACAGCTTCAGAAGTAAAAAATAAAATAAAGGTGAGTGTTAATGCAGGGACGTCTTCGCAGCACACTGGGGATCAGCTTTCATCCCCCTCGTTTCTGCCCTCATCCTCACAGACTGAACGCGGTCCACTGCAACTAAAGTCGGCATGCACAGAATGTTGCAAGCACACCTTGGAGTTTTACGCGTCTGCTGAGTTTTGACCCTTTTTTTTTTTTTTTTCATTCGCACGCCCTTTCAAATAAAATCTACCGCAGATAGAAAGAGGATCCACCAGGAGATCACTTTGTGAAAGGGAGGCAACAAGCAGATGGCTGTCTCTTACATTAAACGCATGCAAGAATCTGGTTCATTGGTGCCAAAATGGATCACAAGGGAATCGGGGAGTCTAAATGGATCTCTTGGATGTTTTCCTGGCAGAAAATAACAGAACAGCTGAAGATCTGAGTTTAGTATGAGCAGGGTTTCTGTAGGTTTCTTCTTTTAGGCCTTAAATTGCCCTAATCATGCCCAGATCTTCCATACTAGGTCTGGTGAAATACTTTACCACTGTTCTATTGATCTACAAAATCTTGGAATTTGGACATCAAAGCCAAAAGTTCATCATTTTAGCTAACAAAATTGACCTAATCTTTAATGAACGAAAGGCAAAATGTTTTAATTAGCCAGTCACAGCTCATTGGTCAAAGCATTTAACAAGGATTGGTTTTAAAAATTTTGATTTTAGTACTTTAAAGAACAACAAACTAAGCTTTATTATAAAGATTATAAAGTTTCAAACAGCTGATGCTATGTAGCATTTAGCCGGTAAATGGAGTGGCATGTTAAAAGAAATACGGCTTAAGTGAATAACAGACTCAGTTTGTTTTTTATGGGTTTAAAATGTATCTCAGAATAGTCTTGCAGAAACCCCATAGGTAGTTAGATGGCTTTAGAAATGTGATTTATTTTAAGGATTTATAGCCATTTAGATTTAAAATCGGAAGTTTGAAAGCTGAATGTGCTTGGAGTGTGTCCATATCATTTCCATGTATCTGAATCTAAAAGGAAGCAGAAACGGCGTGTTGTTCTTTGTGATGACGTGCAGAGGTATCGGTAAAGTGCCTAAATAGGTGAACTTGTTGCTTTACAGTTTGTTTTTTGCTTGCCTCAATGACGCAGTGAACACAAAAATCCCTTCGCCCATCCGTCTTCTTGGCAACAAAAATCTCTATTTTTTTTAATAATACCTTACATTTTAAAAGCCTTTGTTGGCTCCTTAACAAGTCAAACCTTTTTAATAACTAATTAGCCTTATTCTGCCTATTTTATTCTGACTGGTTTAAATACTATAGACAGTTATAAATTATTAAATTCCTCCCTTTAATCCTGTATTAAGGTCATTTTTACTCCCCATAAATCGAGCTTTAGCACATGTATAATGGCAGTAAAAAACAATTTAAAACACTGACAGTAGCAGGCACGATACAAATGTCCGTTCATATCAAATACATGTCATATATGCACAGAATACGATTATAAAACTGGCCCAATACGAACCAAACCACCTATTCCTTTTTCTTTTTTTTTTACCCCGTAAACTTCCTGGTCGCCTGTGTTAAAGGTGATGTGTCAAATATAAGACCGCTGAGGATATTTAGTTTTTACAATAAGAGAGGCAGGAAGGTTGTCACACTCATCTCATTTCAACAGTCTTTAGATGCCAGGATTATCTAACCTTAGGCTTTTCACTGGGTTTGTAACTATTGCTGAATACTACAGTAAGCCAATTTATCATATAATAGACTGGATATTTAATTTATTTGTGAAAACAAAGGTTTTATTAGAACAGAACTTAAAAATATCAAAGTACAGTTTGAATATCATATTTATATGCCGTACATTTCCTATGACTGTTTAAAAGATCAGAAGGGCCACTAGAATTAAGATAAAAAGATAATTCTGACCATAATTAAAAGATCTAACTTCATATTTAGGTCAGATTTCTTTACTTTTTCCCCTCACATTCTAAGATTAAAGTCTGAATTCATTTTTCTTCAATGTGATATTGTTCTGTATAAAAGTAGGTTTAGATGTCTTTGTGTTTGTTTTGCAATATGGCTGCTGGACACGAGAGAAAAAAATCATAAAATCTGCCACACACACAAAAAAAAAATCCAATAAATTTTTCTTTGGCTCATTGTTAACTATTGTTAACAATGAATCAAAAAAAAATACACAACGTGTTATTACACTTAAATAAGGCCACACACCATGTAATTATTTACTGGACTAAATTAGGTGAGGAATACTGACATTCTAAAAGATCCCTTTAGCTAGTGAAGTGACGAATTACAGACGTGTGATGCATGGGTTTTACATGTCTGTGTGGATGAACATCTGAGTTCAGACGTTGGGTTGACGAGAAGAGTTTCCTTTCAGCTCATCGGGGCCTAAATCCGTTACGGGCCTTAATACGAGCCCAGGCGGCGCCTCCATTAGCTCCTCAGCGGTCTTATATTCACCACAACACCGACCACAGTCACCTACTGTAGCTGGATTTGCAGCACATTTCGGGAACAAAGCAAAGAAAGCAGAGAGGCCTGAAAGGCAGATTTCTCTCCCTAGACAAGAAATTTGCTACTATTTTGAAGTTTTTCCTCCCAAATCTTCAATCGGAGCCCATTTCTGTTCCTTTGCATCAAACTGGAACTAAAGAGTTGGCTTCTCCCTTCTCTCTCAAGGCTTCTGTATAACTAAAAAAAAAAAAACATTAGCAAACACCCATCAAAGGTAAATTAGTGAGGATTTACAGTCAGTGACAGGAAACCAAGTTGAGATGAAGCAATTCACTCAATCACTGGGTAAATTTTGCTCTGCTGGGTGCTTAAAATCCTAAATATTTACTACAAAAGGTTTGAATATTTTCAAAAGACCACAGAGAGAAATCAATACATCTTGGCCTACCTGTTATTCAGTTTTTTGTTTGTTTTTTCCTCTAAAAGTCCCGCCTCGGTAAGTTTTAACAGATTAGTGGAGGATAAACAGTGTTGGGTATAGCTTAAAAAAAAAAAAAAAAAAAAGTCCACTGAAAGTACTGAGGAAGGCGTTACGACTCCTCTACATGGGGGGGGCAGGAGGGGAGGGAGGGCACGTTCACAAGCCTTGTTTGGCCAGAGAGGCGGACACCTGGTCGGCCAGTGTGGAGAGCTGCGGGGAGTCGGTCATGTTGATGCTGCCAGAGGAGGAGACAGTGCTGAGCTGCCGGGGCGAGTCTTCCAGAGAGATGATCTCAGCGCCGTGGTCAGTGCGTGCCTTGGCCGTCTCGCGGAAGTTCAGCTTGTGGCTCTCAATCTGCAGTTAGACCAACCGTAAAGGTCAGATATATGTCGCCCCCGCTGTGCTAATTAGTCACAGGAAGAAATACGGCCCTCCAGATCTGAAGAGCTTCAGTGTATTTTATTCAGGATTTATATAACGGACCAACACAAAGCAGAGTCTGAAAAGACCATCACGAAACATGGTGGTGGCAGCATCATGCTTTGGGGAGGTTTTCCTTCCACAGGAGGAGGGAAGCTTGTCGGAGTTGAGAGGAAGATGAATGGAGCTAACTAGTGTAAACCTGGAAGAAAACCTGTTAGACGCTGATTAGGTTTGAGACTTTGTGGAAGTTTACTTTCCAACAAGGAGCAACTCTAAACATACAACCAGAGCATATAGTAATATATGTAGAATGAGCAGCAATTCAGTTTGAAAGCAACGCAACATTTTCCTTTAACATTATAATTATGTGCCACTTTGTGTTGATCTTTAAGATTAAATCTCAATAAAATACACAGAAGTTATTGGTGTAGTGAGACAACCACAAGACAATGCTTTTAACACAGCAATGTAATGGAGTATCCTCTGCAAACACTAACAAATTATTCACACATTCCTAATTATTGTTTTCAGTTTTCTATACTTTAGCAAAATCGTTAATTTAACAGCTTTTCTTATTTAAAAATGTACAAACATATTTACTAAGTGCTGAAACTAAAGGAGGCAGCAGTGTAATATTACACAGTGCGCCCTCTGCTGGACAACACGTGAGGTCACAGAAAAATGTAGGCACTTATTAAATCTTTCTGATAAAAATCTATCTTTGTTTTTTTTTTAAAGAAACCTGCTTAATTTTTTTTCCTTTTTTTATGTAATAATGCCTTTTAATAAAATTATTTTTGTTGCAGCTTTCTCCTAGAAAATGTAATAAGGAGGGTTCATTGCAGACTTTTCAATTAATTTACTTTCAGTGTACATAAATAAATACATTTTTAGTTTTATAATAAAACATTTTTAGACTACAAAATTCCATGTTTTCACATGTTTAGCTCTATATCTTGTTCAACTTTAACTTTCACTGGATAATCATAGCTTCTTTTTGACATTCATTGTTTTAATAATCGATGAAACATTTTTCCCAAATGTGAAGGAAGCTTTGGAAGCATTGTAATTCCATAAAACCCTAGACTTAGAAGCTTTATTTGTATAGCAATACGTACATTTGTTTTACAGCAGCAAACTGCAAATATTACTCTAATGAACCTCACATGGAACCCAAACAGGTTTGAGAAGCTTTTTTTTTTTTCAATCCTGCAGCTTGTGGATACTTACAGGAGTCCTCAATCTTTATGAGAGGGTTCGTCAGGATGGGTGTGGTTGGTGCTGAAGGGACAGTCTGAGGTGACTGAGGGGGGGTGACAACAGGGGAGGGGATGGACATGCTGTCTGAGACACTCCCCTCTGCGTCCTTGCCCTTCTCCCTCTACACAGAAGCCCCGGCGGGGAGAAATGACAATGCATGCAACAAAAACACATGGGATGGTTTCAAAAGAACTTGGGGAAAGAAACAACATAATATTTGAGAAATAATAATGCAAATAATGAGAACTTTGTTATGAAATAATAAATAGGAGCTGGGTGGAGGAGATGGAATGAAAGAAGCTCTAACGAAGGAGGAGGAAAGCAGTGATGAGAAACTGTTACGCCTTCGATACACTGCAGGATCAGCGCAATGGAAATCTGCTAACTGGGTTTAAACCCCCTGGAATATTATTTCAGATGATTCTTACATTATAGTTTCATTTAAAAAAGGGGTCAATACAACCAAAATTATACTTCGGCTCCTTTTCAGTGATATCCACCTAATAGCTCAGGGGTCTGCAACCTGTGACTTTGAGCTTCCACAATGGTTTCTAATTAACTTTGGCTAAAAAGAATAAAAAAACAAATGTTCTGTTTTTCCTTGAATAATTGCTTTGAATTTCCATGAAAGAATGACTCTAGAAGTAACAATATTTTTTAGATAAACTTTTCCGGTCATTAGGTTTGCAACTATGTGCACTTTTACTAAATTTGCCAGAAATATAAAAACTCTAAGACAAAGAATCCATGTTTTGCTGAAGCTTTTCTTTCTTTTAAAAATAGAAATAAAATGGTGGCTCTTTATGAATGACAACACATTTTACTGTAGTATGAACGTATTAATTTTTAAACGTTTTTCTAAAGGTCATGTAATATTTGTGGCTATAAATTATTTTTATATGGCTGGATGAGCACAAAACAGTTCTTTGGACGATAAAGGTTTGCAGCCCCTTGTCAGAAATAGATTTTAAATTGGCTTTGTACACTTACAAATTAATCTACGGATCTATTAAAATTAGGGATGCAATGCTATCACTTTTGTCAAAGTGATATGATACTGATACTTAGATCTGAGTACGTCCGAGTACTAATGCCGATAATTCTACCACATTAAATGAGAAGGAAAAAAAAGTAAAATGTCTAAAAAGCAAAAATTTAAAGTGAAAAATTATTTTTTTCTGTGACATTATTGCACTTTCTACATTTTAAGTATCGGTTCATGGTATCGGTTAACTAAACGATACTGAAATTTATTTATTTTTACCTGAGATCCAAAACTTAGGGTAAAATGATAAATTAATAATAACCGAATTGCTAAATTCCCTAAAATGAGTGTTGCTTAGGTAAAAAGCTCTGGGATGTTTTATGTTCCAAAAACCTTTGTGGGAAAGTTGGAGCAGGAAGAGTGGAGACAAAGCCAGTGAGGTCTTCAGCTGCAGTAAGGATGAGACATTACCTTCCTCTGTCCACCTCCTGGGACGTGACCGATGTTGTCCAGAGAGCCGACTTTGGATTGAACTTTGAACTCGAGCTTCTCGGTTTTGATCTCCACGTTTCCACCACCTTAAAAGAAACCCGATGTAGTTCACTGGGTAAAAATCTCCAAAACTTATACCAGTACACCCATCGTCCAGCTCTTAGAAACATAACAAGCCTTTCTTGAACATTTTTTATTTGCTTTTTTTTCTTATTTACACATATTACAGCTGCTGACATTTGAATTTACCTGGCTTGTGATGAATGTTGGCTTTCGATCCACATTTTGATGTAATGCTGCTCAAATCAATCTTTTTGTGCACAATTTGGACCTACAGAGGAAACAGAACATAAAGCAAAGAAAAGAATTAGCTGAGAATAAAGACGGCAGTCAGTATAAAGTGTAGCCCTTGGAAGGTCTGTTAGTTTTTGTTTCCAAGAAGCTAAGAACTGATCAATAAGCAGCACATGAGAGAACAGACCGTTGTTATTAAATCTATCGTTAGTGCAGAACTCAAAGTGAATACATCACCATATTTCAGTGAGAAAACAGAAGTATTGAAAGTACAAAGCATATAAATAGAACAGGATGAGCTATCAAATATAAATAATGTAAAAGTCCAGTCTTTTACATTATATATACAGGAAACATGATTGAGCTCCAGTAAAAAAGGAAAGCAGGCAAATTTTTCAGCTGTCCACCAGAAACTATCTCTGTTGGAACAATTAGAAACTTGGATTTGAAAGTAATAACAAACCAAACCAGAGGAATGAGGAACTATGCCAAGCCTGACCCCCAAGGAAAGCCCAGCTGTCGTTTGTGAGCATAAAGCGTATTCATCAAGAATATGATTTCTTTTACAGCATTTATACTTTCTTTTTACTTTTTATGTCCCATTAGTACAAAACAGATGCTTAAAATGTGTCGGTAGAGACATTATTCCTACAGATTAAGTTAAATCAAATAACTTCAACTATGGTTGTTTTCTGCTCCAAATAAAGGAGAGTTTGACTGCAGCTTCGGTCTGATCACTTATCAGTATTTTATTTAACTTCCCTTCCATCCACCAGATTAACTGAATTAGACTGAAGTTACTTTTTGGGGCTAAACAGGATTTAGTTACAAGTCAACTAGCAGCTGATAGACTGATATAGTCTCCCCTAGATATAAACATATTTCTTGATTTAAATCATGAATAACTAAAACCACAGTGAGCTACATGCCTGAACTCAGCTGAAAATGTTGTAAAAATGATACGTGCCTTTAGTGTTAAAGCTCAGTTTATTTCTCCATTCATATTTGCACTTTTGTTATTTGGAGATAAAAGCCATAGCCTTCATCTGGGCATCACAATGAAGGCCTGAAGTGACCTCATCTTACGGCTGATTGTGCTGAAACACAAGGCGCTCAGTCTTTCCTCTTTGAGGACGAGGACAACAGGCTTAGTTTAGAGGGGAGCGTGAGGACAGAGCTTCTTTGTAACTCCTGCTGGACAATTAGTTCACTTCATTCAGATGTTTCCAACTAAATTTTAGTCAAAGGTTTGCAGACAAACACCCAGGACAGACACCACATTCATGCATGCAGGTTTCGGTTCCAGGTTTGGGTGTCAGTCAAGCTTATGTTAGACCATGAGCATTTTATTCACCAAACTGGTCCGTACACTAACAAAAACAGTTCATATCGACCAATTACAGGCGGAGACATGGAAAAGGTAAAGGTCAGCTGCTGTGGTTTCAGGCGCAGCACAAAATGCTCATGACTGCTCATAAGTTCAGGGATAAAACTGTTAGAGAGTTAATAGGTCAAAGTGGCAGGACTGTCGAGGTCAGAACGGGTTGGACGCAGACTGGAGGTTTCGTGCACTCCTTTTCCTTCAGGATGCATTCAGTAGAAGCAGGTAGAGAGCACACCTGCAGCCACGCCTGTTTTACTCACATTGCCACCACCGGGTACATGTTTTATATTATCTTTGGAGCCACAGCGGGACTGCACACTGCTTAAGTCCAACTTCTTTTCAAGAATTTGTACCTGGAAAGTTTTTGGGGGGGTTTTGTGGAGGGAAAAACATACTGTTATATATTGCAGTAAGAAACAAGGTGTTGATGAGAGTATCTGAAGAGGAAAAGGTTGAGTTCAAGGAAATCAGATGAAACCAATTGACTAAAGACGTTTTTATTACTACAAAAAGAAATACATTTAAAGAAGTGTATAACTTGAAACAGAAGATAGTGTTTCGTTTCAAAGTGATAATTTTAAAGATTTCAGAGGTTTTCAAAACACTCAAGAAAAACGAGCCAAACGTGAGATTTTCAGGTCATGACCATAATCATACTACCTAATAATACTGTTTTTTAAGGTGATTTATTTCATCTAAAAAAAGAAAATGACATCCTAGTGAAACGAAGATATTTAAGAATTTCAATGAAAAAACATAACGAAAATGCACAGATTAACCAGAAGACAATGATTTCAGTTTAGGACCCGTTTCTGTGGAACGTCTTTATGCCAAAACTCTGTTGTTTATGGTTAGCTGTGTGAATAGTCATGCCCACACAAATACTTTTGAGCATCACAAGAGACCAGCTTCAATCCATCTATAGATCTCCCTTCTACATCCAGTCGGGGCTTGACTCTATAATACCTTTCAACGTGTAAACTACATAAAATGTCCCGAATTACTATTACTGAACTAAAATGGAGACACTGGTCTAAACACACATCCTCCTAATGGAGTTTCACACATGTGGAGCATGATGGGATACCACAGTGCCCTCGCCCATTCAGAATCAGAATCAGTTTATTGGCCAAGTATGTCACATACAAGGACTATATTCCAACTATAGATTGATATAATATGGTTTGATATATGGAACCACATTATATCATGTATGACACCAGCAAACTTCCTGTCTACCATTTTAGAAGTCAGGCTTTACCCAATGACCAGTTGTCATAAGAGCAATGCTTCATTTTTTACTAAAGCTACGGCTACTAGTGCAAGAAAAAAAAAAATATATATATATAAATATATATATATATATATTTATATTTATATATATAAACAAAATTTTTTATTTTTCTTTGGGTTTGCAGCCGGTTCATCTTTTATCCAACCCAATTTGAACTGGTTGTGTTCATCAGGACTATCAGGTATTATACCTAAAAAGCTGTGTTCACCAGCAACATTTACATTTCGTCTTATCGGACAATGAGAAGTGAAACGTTTGGACTAAATGTAATCTTTCTAATCTAAACTTCTGATCGAGACAACTGGTTCAGTACACAAACAGTTCTATTAAGCTTATGTTTATTCATTTGTAAGTACTGTTTTGTTCATCTTTAAGTATTTCAAGTATAAAACACATTACTGTTATAACTTATACTCATGCTCTCTTGCTTCCACAAAGCTTGATCTGCAACTTTGTGAACGACAGAACTAGAACCTCAATGAATTTCAATTCTTGTTTATGAAACAATCTAACCACATTTAATTTCGTCTGCATTCCTCCATGTGTCCAAAATTTACATTGCTTAGCTGGTGATGTAGTAATATCGGTCATCAAAAAGCTAAATATGAAGGTAAAAATGAGAAACTGATTAATGGATTGGTGTTTTTTCAAGAAGATTTGAAACAGTGAGGCCTGGGTCTCACAGAAGGATATTTTTACCAATCTTGCCCCAATAATCGCTATGGCTCTTAAAATAATCCTAACAGATATTCCTACCATTTGTGGTGTGTTAAGAGCGATCAGGCCCACTCACAAAACGTGGATATCTAACATGTTGGATTGTCTTGGCCCGATATCAAAGCGTGTGTGGTGTGTTCCGAGCACAAACGAGCATGCAGCCTGCTGAAAGTGACTTGTAGCCAATCAGACAGCGACCTGACAGGCAGAGAAGTGCCTTTGAAGCATCTGTTAATATTTCAAAGTGTCGGCTCACATGACCGCAGTCGACAAATGCATTGAAATCAGTAAATGAATTCACCTCCATTTCTCAGCAAGTAGAGCCCCTGCTACTTTCCTTTATCCCAAAAAAGTTGTACACATATCAGCGTGTGTCATTTGTGAATATATTCTGCATGTTGAGCTGACAACTAATAAAAAGTGTGAAGAAAGAAGGAACATATTAAGTAGATCCTGCTCCGGCCGCTCAGTTAGATGAAATGCGACATGACCGTTCAGACTGCAAGACACTTTTTAAAACATTGAATATGTTTCTGAATTACTACAAAAATGAAAAAATCATAATTGTGCTATTCACACTGTCAACAAAACTCATGTGGACAGAAATGCCAGATATGATGCTTATTTGGCTCTAGTGTGAATATCAGTAAAATAGGACGTCTCACATTTAATTATTAAACCAAAACCCAGCAGGAAGAGTGCAGCAGCAGGACCGCTGGAAGCGTATATTGAAGAACATGCTTATTGACTCACACGGCAAAATTGCACAGGATGAATCACTTGTTTATTTTCGTTTTCAATGCAGTTAGAATGTGTGTGTGTGTGTGTGTGTGTGTGCACACAGCGCAACTCAGACTGAACGGTGTGTGTGAGTAACATCGGTTCATGTGTGGTGTCTCTCCACGGTTAAAGCAGGTGTAAACGACATTTTTTTATCACTGTGTGTGCGGTCCGAAGCTCTTCCGAATATTTTAAAATCCTTCTGTGAGAACCAGGCCTAAGGTGTATCGTTTTAAATTAATAATTACAAATCTCTCCACAAATATTGGAAATGGTAAAAATGTTCTTAAAAAAGCCTCAATGTGGTGTATCAATGCACTGATTTAGGTATGTACGTTGAGGTGGCTATGGAAGAATGAAATGAATTTTTGAAGATGACAAAATATGTCTAGAGTATATAGGAAAGCAGTTTTAATCAAACAATCAGTCAATTTTAATCAATTACTATGCACACTACAAACGGAAAACTTTGGTTTAAAGTTTAGGACTGGTTGACTGTGGACACTTTTTTAAATCTTTTCCTGAACTTTGAAAACCTCTGAAGAGTTTGAGGTGAGTAAAAGAGGATTTGTTTTGGTGATGAACCACTGAGGATGGTGTTGAGTTCATCCCTACTCACATTGCCTCCACCGGGTACATGTTTTATATTGTGTTTGGAGCCACACTTAGACTGGACAGTACTAAAGTCCAACTTCTGATCAAGTATTTTAACCTGGAAAAGTGCAGAAGTGAGGGGAAGAGGTTGTTATCGTCAGATTCACTGAGATTCGCACCCTTGTGTTCAGTGAAAATAAAAATATATAAAAAAGACAGAACATAATTGTTTTGACACAAATATGTCCCTGAAGTGCACTGTATATAGATTAACTTTGTTTGTGGCTGCAACACCTGCTGAAACTCTTTATAGAAGCCAGTGATATAAAAGCGAAGCAGATTTCCTACCCTTCCTCCACCGGGCTTGTGCTTTAAGTTGTCTTTAGAACCACAGCGGGCTTGGACGTTGGTTAAGTCCAGCTTCTTTTCGACGATTTGAACCTGAAGAGTGCAAAAAAGTACAACAAAGGGTATAAGAGGATCTGCAGAGAAAGAACGGCTGGAAAGGAAGAGAAGAACTTCAAAATAGCAAGTCAAGTTAATTGGACTCCTTGTGTTAAAGCTGCCATTCATAACTTTGCATATTCGCTTTACTTATTCGAGTTGCATGAAAAACTGTATGAACCAGTAAGCGTTGCGTCCTATTGCGAACAGTGACATACCAATAGATGTATCCTATTGAGATTTTTATGAGTTAGGGTTATATGATAAAGTTCTTTGGAAAATCTGATGCTTTGAGATGGTTCCTAAAGGTATCTGGACCCAGGACACTTTCAGATTTCGCATTAGTCAAAAAGAAAATGACAGAATAAGTCAAAAAGCTGCAACTATCTGCTCATTCAAATCCAATCAAGCTTCCTTCTCAATGAGTAACATTAAAAATGTATATATTCCTTTTTGAACATTTTTTTTAAATTACAGATTCAAAGTTTAATATCAAGTGACACAAGCCAAAGAGGAGACTTTTAATCAATCAGTGCATTGCATAAGTTTAAACATCTTATTTCACATATTGTACGAAAAATATTGATTTTGATTTATGTGAACCATTTAACAGATCAGTGGATGGAAAGTAATACATGGTTTTCAGTAGTTTATATATTCATTTTTATCTATAAACATGGTTGATAGATAAAAATTTCAACCTGCCTTCAAACATGTGAACAACACAAGCCATGTGGTACTTTACAACCAGTAAACATCCAATTCTCTCAATAAAAATTACAGCCAACTTCACAATCCCAGACAGCAAAGAACACCAACAATATTTTACAGATGATTTTAATCTTAAGGTTAAACTTCATCTCCATGTTTTACTTTATTTGAATAAATCAAAAAGTTACAAATGCCAGCTTTAATTCATTAACATAGTGAGTAATTTTCATCTTACACCTTCATTTATTTTGGAGAAAAAACCTAGACCATAAATAATATATTACTACAGTACATGAAGTTCTGTTAGTGAGAGCTTATCTTTTAATTTTTTAAGTTATTTTTTTAAACAATTTAACTATCCGAATGGTTGGATTTAGTTCTCATAACTGCAGACAAACTCAAGAGTTTTGAGTTCATCTCCCAGTTACTCACATTTCCTCCACCTGGCTTGTGTTTGACATTGTCTTTGGAGCCACACTTAGACTGCACATTACTAAAGTCCAACTTCTGCTCCACGATTTGTACCTGGAAAAATTAAAATGGCAGCAAAGGGAACATATTAATATTTGAGCTGTGGAGAAGGAAATGGATGTTAGATTGTGAAGCTGTGATCAGTGCAGCAGCATGCCGGCTGGAGAATATTTGCCTTTCTGTGCTCCAAACATCTTTCTGTGTAATGTTAGCAGACAAAGGGTGACCAGGAGTTTGGTTTTTAAAGCTTTTCAAGGTATTTAAAAAATGTCACTTGTTATATAGTTTCTATTGATTTAATAATTTGACCTATTTTGGTTCCTGAATATTAGAGATCATATGGTTTTAATTTCACCAGTGAGTACATCACATGTGGCTATGCCAACATAAAATTAGACCAAAGGCTTGTAGTTCCTTTTTTGCTAAAATAATCCCTATATCTAGCCTACATCTGTCTTATAAAGCAGTCACATATTCACACACTAACACTGTACTGAATATTAAAAAGGAGAAACAGAAATGTAGATGTAAGGATTTCCAAAATTTTCCAAAATCAAATTTTGACAAACATCTTTAAGGCAGAGCTGCTTTTAAAGCTGAAGATGGACTAATTTTAATTTGAATCAAAACCTAACTTTCAAAATACCTAACTCATTCACAAGAACAAAATGAATAATTAGACAATAATAAGGCAAATGTTATTGAAGTTAAGGTTAAGTTAAGGTCATTTAAGAACGTCGGACATAATCCTTGTAAACCATCTTGTTGATGAAGGTGCACATGCAAAATATACCATAATGTAGAATTTCAGTGCTTTGCTACCAAAAACAGGGTGAAATAGTGCTTTTAGATGCAGCTGCAGTTACTCACCTGTATGGACTTCATTGGTGTGTGTCAACATGAAAATTAAATGTGACCGAAGCCTGATTTACGCAACTGAGTTTAAAAAAATAAAGCTACAGTTGCAAGACCTAAAATACAGGAAAACTGACAGCCTTAGACGGTAGATTAATTGAGATAGAACCCAGGCACATCTGAAACCAGATATTCACATAAAAAGCATTAAAACATATTCCTTACCGTCTGATATTCAATATTTTCCTACATCAGTTCAGAATAGTTATTGATGATTTTGTTTTCTATTTTCTTAATATCAGAATTATGTGATTTTTATGTTAAATTATAATTTTTTAAATCATTATCTACAGTGAAAAATAGTTCTGTGGTAATATGGATTTAAAGGCCGCTCAGAGAGGAAGAAACTATGGTGTTATAATGATACCAGCTTGAGATGAAACTGAAAATAAATATTGGCTATGAAAATAAAATTTGGCATTAAAAAATATAATTGTAACTGAAACTCTTAATTTTGAATCTGAAATAAATGTAGTGAAAATTTCTGTATTAAAAGTGAAATAAAAATTGAAAGTGAAAAAATGGAAAAGAAACTCAAAATATATTCATTAAAACAATTAACTCACTTACTCGCTTCAGATTCAAAATTAAGATTTTCAGTTTGAATTATATTTTTCAATGCCAATATTTCTTTTCAGTTTCATCTCAAGCTGGTATTGTTATAACCGCATAGAATCCACTATTCTAAAAGCAGCACAATAAGCTACATTGCAGTTTGCAAATCCTCACAGGGATAAAAATCTGAATTTTTTTCCCCATGAGAAATATTCAACACTGTCTAAGTTCCTGCCGCCGGAGACCGTCGAGTGTGGAACCCTGAAACAATTCAGAACACTGTGGAAAAAACTCCTTTAGTGATTTTGCTGTCACTTGCCTTTCCACCTCCAGGCTGGTGTTTAATGTTCTCTGTGGAGCCGATCTTTGACTTGACGTTCTTCAGGTCAGGCAGCGGTGCCGCGGCGGCCAGAGGAGCCGGAGAACGGCTCTTCAGTGATCCCGGAGATTTCGGATTGGAACGTACAACCGCAACTTTTTTCACTTTGTTGGCCTCTGCCGCAGAGATCGCTTGGCTGCCAGGGGACTTGGGCGTACCGGGGCTGCTGTGCCCACTCTTGGCATCTTCAACAAGAGGAAGAGGTCAGAAATTAGATGATCATAGCAGATAAATGGTAGAGGCAAGGGAAAATAATCATGTGAAGGCTAACTAAAAGCTCTACTGGCTAACAGCTGACCAAGTTTGATCCAGCAGATCAGACTGCGGCTTTTTGGGCCATGCAAAGTTAGAGGCAATCTCCAACCATCTGCTGATTTAGGTTACCTTTTTCATTTTTTGGAGTGGGGGGTTTCTTGGCACTAGCTGTATAACAAATAATAATATATATTTAAATCCTAAAATCTAAATATATAAAACACAATAAACTAAACTTTTCTCAGTTTTGTTACCTGGTTGAGCTCCACTTCTGGGGGTAGTTTTCGCTCCTTGGACATGAGGCTTTGTAGCACCCTAAAAAGCAGCAATACAGCAGGTTAGTTTCCATTAGGGAGAAATGTCCACAGGCTTCTTCAAAAACTTGAAATAAAGAGGTTTATATGGGTATTCACATAAAATGTTAAAAACAATTAACACAGATGAAAACTGATGGGATGTGTTGATGGAAAACCTTCAGATTGGAATTTAATACATATTTATTTATTTTCTGGATTGGGAGACAGCGCCTCACAGTCCTGACCTTTAACCTCCATCAGACCAGTACTTACTCCGGGCTGCCTGGGCCCCGGGCTGCTGGTGGCTTTAACGGGGATGGAGCTGTGGCCATTTTGAGAGGAACCGGGTGTTATGTTGGTGACAACAGTAGGTCGTTTAAGGGAAGTGGGTGGTGAGGTGACAGTTTGAGTCTTTGTCATGATGAGGAAAGAAATGAATGGAAAGCAAACACTTAAATGATGGCAAACATAAATTGAAAGAATGACTTAACAATTAAAAGAAAGTAAAAGCAAATTATTTATGGATTTCATCTTCAAGGATAATTCTGGTGTACTCAACCAATCGTTATTTTAGGTTTTCACATATTTCCTTTCCATTATTGCAGTCAGTAATAATGAGTCTTGACAGTATTTTATGTCCGTTTTATTTAGTTAAAAAAGGGTACCCTGTTGTTTTATGATAGGAAATCACTGGAACCCCGTGGGCCTGCTGCAGCTGTACCCAAAATACTTTTTTTTTTCGTGATTTGCAGTCTTGATTCCAGCAGTACAGAACAACCCAGAACAAAACTAGTATATCTATGCTCAGTAAAAACAATATACAATATATAAGTGCATCTACCACATTGTGAGTGGCAAACTTTCATTGAGAATAGTGATAGCTATCTACTATCAACTAATTTTGATGAATCATGATTATATGCAGTGATTTATTACCAAAGAATTTGACTTATTTCCCCAATTCATTGAAATCAAGTTTTCCAATCAAATCCCCGACCACACATCTATAAAACCAGCATCACTTGTACAAACATATCTGAAAGAATGGGCCACTCTCAGAAACCAGTGTGGTTTCACGAAAGAATGCCACCTGTGCACATTGCTACGCAATGCACAGTCAATATCTAGTGGTATTATCTAGTGGTATTATCAAAAAGTGAAAGTGTTTTAGAACAAGAGTTGCATAAAATCAAAGAACAAGGTCCTAAAACCCGGTGGACAGAGGTCGCCAACTTTCTGCAGAGTCATTACAGACCAACAAACTTCAGAATGCCTCAACAACAGCTTGTAGAGAACTTTGTGGCCCAGCAGCTGAATAAAACGCCACACATAACTTAGTACTGAGATGTGTTCTTAGGAGAGATGAATCACGCCTCTCTTGCTCGCATTCTGATAGATAAGTCTTGGTTTGGCAGTTATAAGAAGAATGACATTTGACTGATTTTATAGGAAAGAATAAAGTTTGGTGAACAAATTACAAAGTTGGTCAATTTTTGGGGGAGCTAGGCTCTTAGTTCCAGAGATAAAAAGTGTCAATCCTTGAGCATACCGAGATATTTTGGACATTTTCATGCTCCCAACTTCATGGGATTAGTTTGAGCTCTTTCCCGTTCCAACATGGCTGCACACAAGTGCACAAGGCAAAGTCCAAAAAGATATGGATGAGTTAGTTTGAAGTGGAAGACCTCCAACGTTTGGAGAACCTCCAACCCAAAAAAACGACTTTGGGATGAGTTAGAACAGAAGCCTTCTCCTCCAGTGTCAATGTCTGACCGCACACACTCTTAAACCTTGTGGAAAGTCTTCCGACGTGACCTGAAGCTATTATGGCTGTAAAGGGTGACCCAACATCAGAATAAACGCCCCCAATCAAGGTCCGCATGTTGATATCTCAAAGGTGAGGGTCTGACTTGTAAACCAAGAGATTTGTCCTTCACCTCAGCTCCTTCTTCACCAGAACAGACTTGAGTAACACCATCAGTGCTGCAGTGACAGTGAATGAGTCAATCCGTCTCCCTCTAAACCCTGTCCTCACTCCCGAGTGAGATAATGTGATTTATTTAGGGGACACATCCCCTACATCATAAAAGCATTATGCGCCACCAACAGACCTTAGTGAGTGGAAAGAGGGACCTATTAGTGTCTCATGCTTGAAAAGTTGGATTTGACTTTTGTATGAGAGGTTTCAATTAAAAGTCAGGATATGAAATCATTAGATCAGGTTAGGAAAAACAGTTTTTCACCTAAAAGTAAACTTTTAGTACATCAGAATTATCCTTTTACAGTAAGTTTATACAAATGACAGACAAATGATGCTTTCGTTCACATACCTTATCTCCATTACTTGTCTTTGCTTGAGCTACAAAATAAAACAGATTTCAGCTTTAGACAATGGCTTTAAGTATTTGTTTCAGATCCTCCCAGCTGAAATAAGTTAAAACATTTCCCTCCAAGTGCATATCTGAAGTCCTTATTATGGCAAATAAATGAAAATGCACAGCATGAAATTAGAGGTGTTGGGTATACAACATGCAGCGTGATATAAAACACATGTGTTTACAACCAGAATGTGTCTTTTTTGGGGCAGCATGACCAGCTAGGTGTGCAGAGATGGAAACAGAAAGCCAAGGTGTGGGGAGGGAGGGACAACAAGCTCCTCAGCTCAAAGGTAACATCCTTGAAAATCATTTGGAGAAAGAGTGCTGCATAACAGAGAGGCGAAGCTGCATATGTAAATCAAACATGTGGAAGGAGTTAACTGAAGCAGGGCTGGTTCTGAACTGGTGAGTATGATAGCAAACAGACCTTTGAGAATAGCGACCGGCACCAGAGACCTTCTGGCTGCGGGGCTTTGGGAGGGACATTTCAGGGGCTGGGAGGAAGTTTGAGCAACACTGCTCTTCTGTAAGTCAGTGGAAATGTCAGGCTTTGAATCGCTGGCCCTGTGCGATGATGACTCACTGCTGTTTTCAGCCTCTGGGTCACATGACGGTTTGGTGAAAGGACGACGCTTCTCAGAAATGCTCCCAGTGATGTGTGTTGGAGGGAGAACTTCTGAATGTGAATCGAAGCCAGATTTTGACAGCCTTTGTTTCTCAAGAGTTTCTGAAGGGATGTTTTTGCTTCTAAAGTCACTGTGGAACTTTAACTCAGCTCCCTCTGCAGTCACCATATCTTTTATTTGCTCCTCCTCCTTGTTCTCCCACAAGCTTCTGTCTTCGATGACTGTCAGGTCTTCCAAAGCTACGCTGCGGACTAAAGATGTTCCAGGCTGACTGCTCATTTCCGCCAGGCACTCAGCTGCATCTAGGCTTATTGCCCGATGAGAATCAGCAGCTGCAGTCTGCTCAGGGCTCCCCCTAGTGGCCTCTGTGTGCTGTTTTATCTCTGACCTGCAGCTGAGATCTTCAGAGGCCCATAAAGACTCATTTAACCTCTTCCCACACTCTCCCACAGACTTTTTTCCTGGGTCTGGAGAAGAGGAAGCTTCATCGAAATCAACGACCTTCCCAGCAGCTTCATGCTCAGCACAAACACACTCACTGTGGACTCCGTTAGCAGGACTTACTAATTTGGTTTGAAAAGCAGATAAAAAAACATTTACAGCACTTGTTTTCCGCCTCCCCATGAAAAAAACAACAACAAAAAACATGAAAATGTAAGGAGGGCAAAACATGAAATCTCATGAAGAAAAAATAAAACAAAATGAGAAATGAAAATTGAGTTTCAAAACAAAATTAGATGGATTTGAATAGTAATAAACAACATTTCAGTGAGAGACAAAATATGTTGCATACCAGTGTGAATAATAAAAGTAGGACACAATTTAGCATTTGTATCTAACACAAAAAAAAATATTAGCTCCCTGATCTGTTTCTGGCAGACGCAGACGTATTGACGGAGACGTTTTCTGTTTATAGTACTTCGCTCTTCCACTCCATTCTCTATAGTTTTTTTCAGCGTTGCTCGACCAGGACAGCAGGGGGTGCTACGTTTTCATGGCGTCTCTGCCTACTATCACACAGCGCCGCTTCTGTTTTTTTTCTAGGCTTGTGAACGTATTTCTTCCGCAAGGAGCAATGAACAACAGAACGTAAGTTTTGATTAAGCTGTAAAGCTTTTTACCAGAAGTGCGGATTATAGAATACTCTAGAAACACATGGAAACAAACACAGCAGCCTTTTTTGTTATTTTCCTACACCTAATTGTGTTCAAAATCGCCAAAACAACAGATTAGATGAATTATCCTTTCTATTTAAAGCATATAGTGGCCAAACGCTGCATTAACTACTGATTACAGCAACTATAGAGCCCTGTTCTGGTGATGCGATCTGTGGTTGTTACTGAAACTGACCAATCAGATGCATACGCTCTCCGTCGACAGAGATGGATAGTTAAAATTTGGGCCTCTACTCCGTGCGTCCTTACGTAGGTGAAGGAGAGCCCTTGCGTTGACATATAATGGCGCTGCGTCAATCTGTCTCCGTCAAAACACAGAAGCACAGAAGCAACTAGGCTTAACACTACAGACATAAACAAACATAATAGGTTTTATTTTAAGTGCCATCACTGCTGCTTGCAAACTGGTTCTTGTTTCATTTCAGTCTAGTATTGAAGTAAAGTGAATATCAAATTGGGGTTTGGAGCTTTAAAGGAGATATTATGAAAACATCACTTTTCCTGGGATTTGGGGTATGATTGTGTGACTCTGGTGCATATACACGCATACAAAGTTGGGGGAAAAGAAACATCCATGCTGTATTGAGTGAGGTGGGAGTTTCTGAATCCATCCTGCAATTAAGTCTCTGAGTGAGCCGTTCAAAATCTGCCTGGCGTTCATGTCACAAGCCGAAACATTGGAAAATCCACACCCCGTCAGAGCGCTGTCTCCACCCACCAGGTACAGCAGTAAACAACAGTTACCGACTGGAAAGCACTCGTTCAGATTAGGAAATACCATGCTTAAACACCACATAAAATGCTAAGATTTTGACTGGTTAAAAGAGGCCAAGTTATCAGCAGCTCATGTAACATGTAATGAGTAGCAGGAAACAACGCGATCTGAAAGGGGCTGAAACAGAGGGAAATGGAGGTCGGTAACAATCGTTTCCTACAAGCTATTTCCAGCAAACAACTTCAGAATCATGTTTTCTAGAACTCACAGACCTTTAAATAGTGGAAGAATAGTCATAATATGTGTCCTTTAATACATGTCACGATTTGTAAACATATACTGATGCAACATAGTGTAAACAAATTGACAATTATTCAAGTTACTTGTCACAAGTTATCATTCATCACTATGTGGCATTACAGGTGGACTGGGCTTGGCACAGAGCACTTTCAAATCCTTTTACATGGACCTATTTTGCTCCAAGCTGGTGTTCTCAGACTATTAACTTCCCCCTTTCTCACTGAAGAAATTAGCACATCTTCACCCTATGAGCTCAAGACTCGTTATCATTGCTATTTTTCAGGGTATTCATTATGTTATCCACTGAAGGCTGAACTCAACATTCAAGATAATGTCAAAACAATTGAAAATACAAAATCAACAGTACAAAATGGGAAAAGAAACACAAGCTAAAAATGTTATATACTTAAAACATAAAAATATTTAAAGTGACAGTGTGTAGTTTTTACCACTATTCTCTGGAAATCCATCAAAATATGTTGAAAATGAATAAAATTATGCTCAATCATTGAAAAGTATTGGTTTCTTCATTACATATAACCATAAAAAGTGGGCCTAAAATACATGAGCGCTTGTCCTATTGTATGGGGGCCGACATATTGAACGCTATTTCCTTCTACGTGAGCCAATGTGGACGAAATGCCTTGAGTGATTTTTTTAATTCGTGGTTACATCCCATTTCCACTTGTCCTCATTAGAAGTTTAAATGAAGAGATCTATGAACAGACTTAAAAAAAACAAGAAATTAAAAAACTTTCTCCAACCCTGACCGACCGACCAAACTGATCCGAGATGGACCCAACCCAGGTCGGTGTTCCCGCTCGGGGAGAAGCGCGCAATCAGATGCTGGTTTGTGAGTGATGAGACATGGACCAGGCCCACGGCTTCGCGTCAGAAGCCCACAGAGACAATCAACACCACCAGAAAATTAGAGTAAACAATCGCATTGCATTCTCTTAATGGAAATAACTGAAACATCAGCAAAATCGAAGGAAACACACTGAGGTTGCACGCCTTCTGCTATACAGGTAACAACTTTCACCGTTTTTTGTTAGTTTTTTTAATTATTTTTTTTAAACTAGCGCCAGTCATGGTGAAACTACGCTGAAATTAGTCTTTTTTTTTGCACTGAGGCCATTCCGTGTAACATTACAGTTTATTTATTTACAAAAAATAGCTGAATATCAATAACCTACAAAATGCTGAAAACTTTTGCCTTTCATGAATGTTATTTTACACATTTACCTCTTCACTTGCTGACTGTGACAAAATAGGATGTGATCTGTTTCTCATTTCACTGCATATACTTCTCTGGAGGCTGAAGTATCTGCCTTTTAGTAGTAGCGCAATTGCGATTTTTGGCCTCTACGGCCTTCCGTTGTCACTCAAATACAAAAATACCGCTTGCTTGCAATCATTTAGGTATGTACTGACCCCTATCGTCAGGAAACTACACAGAGTCACTTTAAGTTTAGAATGTATTTATTATAATAAATCTTTTTTTTTTTTTTGCATTTTTACTCATGTCAACAATAATAATCAGTGTCAGCAGAATAATTATATGGAATAAATTAGACAATCTTTACAACATACTGTAAAACACTGATAACAAAAGACCTTTCAATCCATTTAGGCTACTCTCTTGTGCAGTGGTATTGTAAGTACTTATATCTGTCTTCAGCAGAAACTAAATTACTTTTAAGAGGAATCATTGAGAGATATAGAAGCCTACCTGTTGAAGATACTCCTGCTGCTCATCGATCAGCAAATGAGACAAATGGAAAAGACAAAAGCTCAGTCAATAATATGTTTTTGTTGTTCAAGACCGATTAATGCACTCACTCATAGCAAAGAAATCAATAAGCCCACAAACAGCATGTCTTCAGTTAATGCAGAAAGCCAGCAGCCAACACCTGTCAGTCAAAGTAATAAAACATTTAAAGGTATAAAGGTAAATATGCACAAGAACAACAACACAAGCACAACAGGTTTCTACATATACAAGTTTTGCAAGTGGACCATAATAGCTGGTGTTTCGGTAGTTTAACTATAGTGTGTGTGTGTAAAAAATCACACAAGTCTTTGGTCTGCATGTGGTCTGACCACTTCTTCTAAAATACACATGAAGTACAGTTAGATGCTATTTCAGAGAGGGGATTGTGTTGCTGTTCTATAAAAAGCATCAGAGAGCTAGCATTAAAACGAAACCAAGCCAAAACAAAATAAAATAGTGTAAAGCCAAAAGAATAAAAATAAATAAATGGAGAAACCAAATTTGTTGCAATTATACAGATGAAATATAACAGATTTTTGTACAGATCACACAGAAGAACAGCAAGTATGCTAGCAAAGGTATCTGATACTTTGAAAAGTGTAACCACCATTTCCGTGATTCTAAATGCTACAACTTTCTTTACCCCTTTGAATCATTGGTAAACGGCGGTGAAAGTCCTGGGCAGTTTCTCTTGCAGCCCAGTTCCTGTTCCTCGCTGCTTTTGATAGCTTCTTCTTTGGTTTTTTTGGTGGATCTGCCATGGCTCAAGTCTCAAAACTGCAGATTTGTTTATATCATATTATGTAGCACGTAGCATACTGCTGTAAAGCGAAGCTCAGTCAGTACATCCGGGGAAGAGGTCTGCGAGTGAAAATGTCTATAGTGCAGTAATCAGCAGGAGGACCCTTCCATGCAGTGACAGCTCCGAAAATAAACATCTTAACTGTGTTGTGTCACAAAAATGTTTCAAAAACACATATTTTTAAGGCTTAAAAGTTAAGAAGTGGATCTTTAAGTGAATACTGACTTTAGTTGCCAGCTAAAAGCTATAGAGGGGACCCCCAGCATTTACAGAGGCTAGGGAAAACAAACGCCCATCAGTAGATGAAACCTAATAATATTTGAAACCCTCTTTAAAAAAAATGCTTAGAACTAACCCCCATCATGCTTTAGTATGCATTAATTTGCACAGTGGAAACCGCAGAAGCTAAATCTACAGTCTTCCCCATTTTTGCTCTTTGAGTAACAACCAATAAGCACAAAGGAAATTGATTGGTGCTCTTGTATTGGCTGTCAGGTATTCTGGCATCTTGGTATTTCAGGTTGACAAGCTGCATTTTCTTTCAAATATTTTAGATATGCTGTAAAAAAAAAGTAATTCACAAAAACGCATGGACAGGACAACACAACATACTGCTGGGTGAAGTGAAAACAAATGTTTCATAAAAAATATAGAATTTCAATTGTGATTTCCTTGTTAAGTTTCCTAGCTATCTGAATATGGGCTATTCATTGGCCACTTAGAGGCTAATGAGCATATAGATAAAGTGGAATCATTCTTATTTTTAATGCTTGCTTGTTCTCTTATCTATAGAGTTTAAATGATGTTATGATTAAGCTTGAAAAATTGATGGAAGCACAAGAAGCTAAGAAGAAAAAGTGGAGGCATACCAACTTGCCCCTTGTCTTCACTCAAGATGCTTTCCTTATCTATGACCTCAGAAACAACTTCTGCTTCTTTTTCTGCAGGAGAATCTGACGCAGGATAAAATTAATGTCAGTCAGTTTTTAAATAAGAAGCAGCTAAATCCAGAACACTTCTATTATCAGATTTACTTTGCTTTTAAGCTAAATTTTTTTTCTAACAAGGGGTTAATTGTTATGTATCTTCACAATGAGTCCTCCTCAACCTCATAACCCTTCCAGCCTGTTTCTTTTGGATAACACTTTGTAATTTGTTTATGATCAAAGCGTGTTGTTTTTTTTAACAAGCACAGAAAGCCACTATTTTCTGTTACAGGGTGTGAACGGGTGACTCTACGGGCAATTACGATGTCTCACAGCAGCAGAAGAGTAGAGCTGATTTAAAGCAGCAAAACAAAAATTCAAATTACTGTGGGTTACATCAAGGAGACTGAAACAATATAACATAGCTAGTATCTCTCTAAAAAAGATAAAAGTTTCTGTAAAAAATAGAGAAAGGAATCGAGGGATAAATCGAGCAGAAAGAAAACCAAGCATAAAACAGGAGTTGAAGCAGCTTTTTAAGCATCGGGAAACAGAAGCTGCAGGCTTTCGTACCAGGATGCAACTCGTCATCATATTGGTTGCTCTCTGGCTGAGAAAGTTCACACACAGATTTCAGCCCATTTTCAGTGACCACTGCTTCTTCGTCTGAAAATCAAAACCGAAGTTTATGATAAAAGTTAAACAGTAAACCCAGATTGTACGAAGTTTCTGAAAACTGAAGCTGTTATGAGAAAATGTAAAACTTTTAGATAATAATGCACAATCAATCTCTAATAATTAGATCAAAATTTATAAAGACATCACCATCAATCTCAGTTCCAGTTGTCTGTTTTTGGTATGCTCTCAGGTGCAAAAAAGATGAATAATATTTGCTTGACATAATTTTTTTCTTTTATGAGACAAGTTAAATTAATAAAGCAGTAAATTACAGCTGTAGCTGTGAAATTAAGGAGATTTTCAGACAATATATTTAACTACACACACAAAAGACAGATTCTGAAAGTTTTTTCATGTTGACAATAAGTGTAATTTACATTTTTAGGGGAAAAAATATAACTATCCAACATATTTTACTACATCTGTTTTTTACTAAATGAAGGGAAATAAATTTGAGAAAATAAGCATTCAACAATAAGAGAAGATTAATTTATTGAGATTTAAAATAAATAAGATTTCAGAATCATTTTCAATGTACATTTGAGTTATAAACTTGTGATAATAATATAATTTTTAATATCTGGAAAAATCTCATTTGTAAGAAAAATCTTTTTAATTTTTAGACATTTTTTTTAAATTAGAAAAGAAAGTAAAATGAGATTACCAGGTTATAAACTGGACAAAAAGCTTGTAACCAAAGTATTTATGGGATCTCAGTCTTGAAATTAATAGTTATTTTATTTCTTTAGTTATTTTTTATTGGTTTGTTTTTCTAAAATATGTAGAGACTTAAGTGGCATATTATTGATATAGGGGCTCTAAAGATCAACCACTACAGACTAACGTCACACTTTAACCACTACATTGTATCGACAATACAACTCCTACCTAAAAATGTTGATTAGATTAAATACTCACTGCTTTTTGATAAGATGCTTAGCTCTGCAGACGAACTTGAGTCTGTTGGCTGTGTCCTGTTAGTACATGGGATAATGGGAATTGGAAATGGGTAGAACGACTGCACTAGTGAGGGCTGTAAACTGGGAAAAGCTAGGCTACGTACTAAGTGGCCAAGTGGTTTATTGGGATAGAAACAGGAGAAAAACACACTTCTGATGGACTTCAATCTGATTATTAGCAACAATATAAACAATCAACCTATGAGATATACTAAAAATATTGTCTTTTGTGTGATGAAATAAATGGTGGCCAAGGTCAATTCATGAGTTAATATGCATTAATATGCTCAGTGGAAACTGTGTTAGCATTACCACAGAAGCTAATATCTACAGTCTGGTTTATCTTCACGCTAGGTGGGGACAGCCAATCAGCTCCAAGGAAAGTAAACAGTGCATCTGGATTGGCTGCTTTGCAACTGAATAAATATTGTATTACAGCAGCTTTAACTTTGGAAATGTATTATTAAATCATTTAAAAAAGCAATGTTATTTCAAAAAGTAGTAGTTGTGATTCTGAGATGATTTTGAGTTGAGATTATGCAACCGCAATAAAATAAACATTAAAAAAGGTGTTTGCATCTGAATATTATACTATCAAAAAGATAGACAGAAATAAAGCCTTTAACGGCAGGTTTTGTATTCAGAAATCTATAGAGATATGATAAAATGCAGTTCTAGAATTGTATTGTATATTGTATCTTGTGCTGATTCCCCACATAAAAGAAAAAAAAAAGTTTTTTCTCTGCACCTCTAACTGCTCAATTGCTCAGTAAAAGCAACAAAAAGGAATAAAAAAAGACATCGTTCATGAACGCCCGACCCAGATACTAGGATTACAGATGCCGGTCCAGCTGCAGTCCAGCATGTATTGAATCCATTATGTAAAGAGAGAGAGATTAGGACAAAAGGCAGCAGACAGTCAGGGACTCAGCCCCCTGCCCCCACAGACCCTCACACAAATATACATTCATCATCTTGTCTTTAACATAATAATCTGTCTGTGTTCTGGGATTAAAGCTCTGACATGAAAAAAATAGGAACTAATCTGTAACCTGTGGGCGTCAAAGTTGGAAAGCACAACAAAAACACATAAAAGGATTAGTTAAAGCACATTAAAAGGGAATTATAGTAATTACTTACGTAAATTTGCAGTAATGGAAATGTTTTACTTTTAAATATATTTTATACGTTTATTTACCTGCCTAACAAGTAGGTATTAATACTGTTGACTGTCTTTATTGGATGTGCTAACCTATTTGCAATATAACAATTTTAGAGAAATGTTTAGAATTGTCCAAAACCATTTGAATATTTTTCATTGTATTGCCACAGCTTGGATAATTTTATCCACATATTTTATCAAGGACTTCTAATGCAAACGGCAGATTTTGCATTTTCTATATTACCTCCACCCAGAAGGTATTAGGCGGTTCCTACCTACTTGCAGTCGTAGTTTGTTCAGTACAACTGTTCACTTAGGTAGCTGAATACCTTATGTATGTATTATTTATGTGTTATTTATTTTGGACAACAATTACACAGATAAGTGTTGGTGCTGTCCGTGAACTCTTATGACCCGCCCCTGGTGTCTGACCTTTCATTTTGACTCCGTTCTCCTGGTGATGCTGGTCATTGATGGTCATGTTCGCTAAGGAGGTACTGACGGTGTCTCCAGAACCGTAGCTGTTCGAGGCGTTGTTCATGTACTCCATTGCCAGTCACTGGTCAGGCTGCAAAAGAGGAAATTAATCAAGGTCAGGAGAACAATCCAGAACTGGTCTCACGTAGAATAAGTCATAAACGTCACATGCAAAGCAGCTGGGATGAACGGAGTCACTGTGCTGGGGGAATTAAAGGTAATGATGACGCACTTGTTGGTCACTTTCTCTTCCGGTATGTAGGAGCCGGTCCATCACCTCAGAACCTAAAGAGACACTGGGTCTGTGCAAACCCGGTTATTTATACATCCTGACGTGGGGTCGGTGCTTCAGGTTACAGCCCCACAGACAAAAATAAGCCCCCCATGCAACTCGTGTGCATGGTGTCCTCATTGTGACAAGCCGCACTTCCTGAGCGACATCTTCGATTTTACAGAAGCCTAACTCCCAACAAGTCGCCACGGCACAAATACTTCCTCCTTCACCACAGGGAGCCCAAACCAACCAGCCCACATCACATAAAAGCTCATAAAAAAAGAGGATTACATATCAGATTAAACCCAAGCCTCTGGGTACATCAGCTCAAATCATATTTGTTAATGCCCTCTCACACAGAAACTCGCAGACCTCGGGAGTGAGGAGAGCTTAAGGACATAATCAGCCCCTCCATCCAAACTGTAATACAGATTTGGCAACTTCTGAGCTTGAGCTCCTCTCTGATGCCCATGTTGGCAAATCAACACGATGGTTTAATCTCTCAGAGGTAAATTCCTGCTAAAAGCCATCATCTACCAGTAAACAAATTGTTTCAAAGAAGAAGAAAAAAAATTTTTTGACAAAGGCTTTGAAAATGAGAAGCAAGCTTTCGAAATCAATTAAAATCCGTCCCTAAACATAGAAACTATGAAGTGCTTTTTTAAAGTATGGCACAACTTTCAACCTAACAAGATATTATCCTCCAGCTAAACCGAGAGGCAAAGAGAGTTATGATAAAGGAGGAAATACATGGTGATTGTGGCGGAACAGCAGAAAACCACAGCTAAACTAAAAATGCAAACCTCTATTTCTGGAGGGAAACCTACTGCACATTACCCTGAACACATGATCTTTCTCATTAAAACATAGCTGTGGCCTTGGGCATGCTTTCTTTTTTTCTCCAGAAGAGACAGGAAGCCATCCTGAATAACAACCTATAACTTTTTTTAACGTTTTGAGTAAAAAGATCAAATCTGTGCGTTTGTCACAAAAAATTGCAAAAAAAATTCAGTGAAGTTTGAGGTTATAATGGGGCAAAGTGTGGACAATGTCAGCTTTATATGAATTACAGTGGTCAAGGCATGAGTTTACAAGTCGTATGTGGTTCAATTTAGAAATTCAAATTACAACCTTTTAGGAATTTAATATTATAGTGTGCAATCACAAAGGATTTTCAATTATCTACTGTTGCTCCAATTTAAATGTAGTGTCCCAATTAGAGATGGCTCTAAAGACTATTTGATTTGCAAAACACTGGAAGGTATACAACACGCCATTCTGTTGTGGTAGGAATGCTACAATGGCAAACTTTGGAAAGTAAAAGAGAAACGCGAGGGTACCCACAGAAGTTACATCCCACAGAATAGGATGTAGGAGGGAAAGCTAAACCGCATGACTTGCTCATTTCATTCACACATATTATGATGCATGAGGCCTATTATAACCTACTTGTTTGAAAAAAAAAAGTCTAGCTATTAACGGGGTCCAAACCAAGCAGAAACATCTCAAAGACTATTAATGGGAAAAAAAACACAGAAATACAGCCCTGTTGTTTTTACAGTAGTTTCATAGTAAAAATTCCTTATATTTGATTTCTACACAGCAGATGCTCATTTTACTTCCCAATTACTTGTTGAGTTGAGCCACCACAGTAGGAACAAACTTATAGCTCATATGAACATTAGTAAGAAATACATATTCAATCTTAGATCAACATGACAACAAAAACTAGTTCTAACTTTTTTAAGACACTGCATTTCATCAACAACGATACAGTTGAGATATTTTTTTTTTTTAATCAAACAAAAAAAATGGGTCACTATTGGCTACATTGTGGTCAGGTGTACAATTCTGTACTTTAAATTAGTGAGAGTGACCTTCACTATGCCTTCCTTCATATCTCCTGATCTTCTGGCTGTTTAAATAAAGGCCAAGTTTATTTTTTTCAACCTGGACCTTAGTTTTAGCAAATATCACTTTCAGTTACTCAACCAGACAAGTTTGGAGCTACTTGGGAGAACTTTGAGAGAAATTTATATTAAGTCGCCATCAGCATAAAGCCATATAATGTGAGTAAATTAGGACAGAAGATTTGCCGCCTGTAATAATGCATTTTCTTCACCAAAACTCTTTTATTTAACCATGTTTTGTCATTAATCATTAGCACTAATCCCTCTGAATTCCTCGTAAGCACTTATTAGTTCTGTGCCGGGATCAAATTATCGCACGATTACAATGATGTTACCGCCATGCTCCATCCCAGCTGTAGTCTAAGCAGGACTTTCACAGCAGTCATATAGACAGAACTTGCTACTGCAAACAACATGGCTTGCGTTTGCGTGTTTCCAAAATGCACCAGCTGAATGACCAATTGGACTAAGTTCAGCTTCTACAGGCTCCCTTTCTGCAACCTACGCAGACTACAGCTGTAGCGGTGGCGGATGCAACGTTATTGAAATCCTCGGTTAGTGTAAGTTGAAATCGGTTGCATTAAAAGTCTGCAAAATACCCAGAAGCCTACACAGCAGCATCTCCAAGACGTTCTGAACTTGCAGGGGAATATCTGTAAATATTCATAACAAAACATGACTAAATGAAGGCGTTTTGGGGGCAAATAATGCCTATTTACATGCACGAAAATCTCCTGCCCCTGTTGATTGCCATTATATGGATATATACTGATTGTGACTGGATATAAACTTATTCTGAAGGACTCCAAGTGGCTCCAATCTTGTGTGGGTAACTGAAGGTAATATTTGCTAAAAATAAGGTCCACGTTGAAAAAAATGAACGTCTCCTTTAAACAAACTTCTACGTTTAGCCCAGATGGCAGCAGCGGAGCCATTGGCATCAGTCATGTTTCAGAGTGTAGAGAGTAGATGAGCTCATTAAGAAGTCCAGCTCTGTCCTAGGATGCCCGCTTGACCCAGTGCAGGTGGTGGCAGACAAGCCGGCTACAAAAGCATCACTGCTGGAGAATGTTTCCCACCACATTCATGAACCTCCCACTGTATAATCATCCCTGTTCCCCCAAAAAATCAATTAATGTTTATATTTCTGCTGTAATGTGACTTTGTGTGTATACTGAGTACAAAAGAGTTCTGTGTTTCTCAGTTTTTATTTTTCAATTCTTGCAAATAATCTTTTTTTTTAATGCCCAGTGTTTTAGTGTTGTAATTTTGTCCTTACTGTACAATATATAATTTTTCATACAGCTTTGTATACCTTCTTTTGTGAATCTACATGTTCTGATTCCCTAACAATTTGCTGCTGTTACACCTGAATTTCGGAATTCCAACTCCACACACTTAATTGAATGGGATGGAAAGATGCTGCAAAATTGTGCACCAACTTGCAACACCAACACAAAAACACACCATCTTTCAGCTTTCTACATTTTACTCCAGTTTATACATACAGCTTGATTCAGAAGGCTGGATCAACATGTTCATTTCATTGTAAATGTTGATCCATGTTCACAATCAATTATGTTTTATTTATAAATAGTCCTTAATGTTGTTAAATTTTAATTTTACTAGCTTGCAATTTAACAAATACACTCTAAAACTTAATTTCATCTCCTGTCTATGCTAAAAGTAGCATTTGGTGCAATTAATGACATAGGTCGTTTTAATTAACAGAGAAAGCTAATATGTTTTGAAAAATAACGCATTAAACACAGCTTCTCAGTTCATTCATTTCTAGGCACTCCATTAACTCTGACAAACCAACTCCAGCCGGCTAGAAGTCGGTATTGAAACCTATATTTGTTTGCCTGCTGCGAAGTCGATGGACGGATGTAAAGTACTGCAGCACTTCAAGCGTACACCAGCACTCACATTAGACCTGGCACAGGTTCACAACTAAGTACTGTTGTTTGATAAAGATGTGATAAAGGCAATTCATTTAATTTAATTAACTGTAGTGTCTAATAGATGATAGACCATACTATTATTTATGAAAAAATAAATTGTAGTTTTTCCTGAATATTTAGATTTTTTTTAAATGTAATTTTTTTTTTATTGTATATGATTTCTGCATTTCATTTCAGAATTGTTAATTATAAGCCAAAAATATGTTTTACATCTTTAATTTTTTTTTAGGAAATTGAGTATACATTTGACTTTTTTTGACTAAAGCTGACTATCTTATTTTGCTATTTTATATATTAAAAAATTAACAGAAGAAAGAATTTCTTGTTATAGAATCAAGTTTTTCTTAAATCATATTTAAAAAATATTATGAATAAAATACTGTTTATTCACAAAATAAATCATTAATATTTGAAAGATTAATCATAATATGTGTTTGGTTCCTTTAAATCTTTTTGTAACTATTTATTTATAAGCAACAGCTGTATATAATACCTTAAAATTAAAGATACAGCTTTAGTAATTCAACAAACCATCCACAATATTGTTAGAAAATACATGCTTTGAGAAGTAAAATTAAAAAAATATTTGCTTTAAGAGACAAAGAAAACTATTTCAATGTTTTTCTACTTGACCAGGCAACTTAAAAATATCGTGTGGCAATAACAGAGTTTTCATAAAAATTAATAAAATGTGACATTTTTATTTCACATAAAAATTAAAAGCTGCATCTTTCTTTTCATTTTTCACAGCTGAATCTAGGTAATGTAATATTCTGCTACTATTAAACTTTACCTGCTACTAAAAAGGCCAAATCAGCATGTTTCAACTCAATAATGCAGCTTTCCTAATAATAAAATAAATTAATTAATAAAATGAAGACTTCAAGTTGGACTCTAATTGTTCATCACTAATGAAATTGAGTCAGTCCTCCAAACAAAACAGCTAAAACTTATCCATCCTACTATGCCACAGCAGTGGAGTTAAAATAGTCAAAATAGTTTCCATCTGAGCCTCATTAATTTTACTGTTTAAATGTATCTGAATTATTTTGCCAGCGTTTAAAGAACTGCAGAATAATAGCAGCTGCTGTATTTCAAAAAAAGTACAGATATTCAGCAAAGTGAAAGACAGAGACACCAGCTGAATATAAATGGCAGAGTGTGTGTTGAATTGAAAATCAAATGAATAGTGTACTCTCACCGAGCTGCGGGACAAAACTCGTATTGTGACTTCACACATGACAGAATCCAAACAAGAAGAAGAAAGCTGTGACCCGCCGTTCACGCTGCATCCGGGAGCTCCGACAGCTGGAGAGCAAACAAACTCGCCGCTGATAAGAGACGATCCTGAAGCTGCTCATCATATCTACACATTACATTTATATTAATCTATAGCAGAGTCAAAACACATAGGAAAATTAGCTTGTTAAATAAAAAAGTATTATTTCCAAATAGGATGAGCTAACGTTTCATCAGGAAAGTAACTCTATATCCATCTAGAATTCCTCTTCCTGCATCTTATCCCAGCTCAGACAGGAAAGTTACATTTAAAAATCTGTGTCACTATATGTTGCTATCATTTATCCATCTTCTCATGAAGAGGGCGGGGGATCACATTTTAGCAACAGATAGTTATGGTAATGTATTGCAAATTCAAATGGCTAACCCTTTTCAGAATCATCTATTAATCTCAGGTTGATCTGCTCTGAAACAAGAAGACACACATTTCAACTTCTGCAAAAAAAAAACCATGACAGAGATGTTTGTTGCCGCTTCAGAGGGGGAGAGTGCTGAAAAAGGTCTGCTACTGCAGCCTGATCCTCTCAAGGGCATGTGAAAATGAGACCTTGGCACAGACTTTGCCTCTGCAAGAAGCTCTGTCAACAGGGATGTTGACACAGCTCCAGGAGCTCTGTGACAGAGTGTGTTGAACAGGTTTGCTGAGTTATGTATGGTTCTTAAAATTGCTGTATTCTTAATTTTATTCTTGTCAAACCAAGTAGATATACAGCTGCATCTTGACAGATAAAAAACATAATTGACAGGTTCACTTCAAAACCTAAAATGAATTTATGATATTGATTCATCACACACAGAGTGATTTAACACTCTCCAGCTCCTCATGGGGGATCCCAGAGCATTTCTAGGCCAGAATGGACACAGTCTCATCAGGGAGTTCTGGTTCTGCCCTAGATTCTCCTCCCAAATGGATATATGCATACCTCCAAAAGGGTGGAGCGCGGAAAGCTTCCTGATCAGGTCCCCCATCCACCTTATATGAAAAACTAGAAAAAGGGGATTTTCTTCTCAGCATAGAGGGGTGAGTCTCAGTCTCAGTCTCAACTTAAGCGAAAAAGCATCAATCTTCTCCACTTTGTGTTGCGGTCAAGAGTAAAACATGAGAGACATGGAAGAAGATAGATAGATTGACTCAAGCTTGGTCTGTGACAATACGTTTTCTGCCTATAATCCAAGCTTATCCAAGAATACGTCCAAGTAGGAAAGGAAACCAAAATCTGGCTTTCTTCCCCAAAATAACTCCTAACAAATGACCTCCACAGCTTCAGCGCACAAAGAAAGTTACGTCACTAACAGAACCACATCAACTCCAAAAAGCCCCGTTCTCGGATCAGACGCCCTTCTCTCCACAACTACGCATCAAGATTGCGCTTGCGCCACTCCTGATGTCCATAGGAACCGACGGGCCTTAAAGCAAATTCAGCACAACATCATTTCACAGCACCCCTCACAAAGACCCCCAGGAGACATGTTTGTAATCCTTCCTCAGAATAAGACATTGTCTAGATTACATGTGTCAAACTCAAGGCCCAGGAGCCTTAATATTATTTTATCAGTCAAATAAAATCAGTGTTTATTTGAATAGTCCTAAATCACAACATTGTGAAAAGATGTTCAGCGTTATCTCATTTTAAGAAGAACTTGCTGAACGCAGAGACAGATATTTATTAATATTTTAATAAACGGTTTGTTAAAGATAGTTTGATCAATTCTTTCTGCCACAACCAGTCCATATAGACACCCTTGATCTAGATGGAAGATTGAGTTATTATCTCAACTGTCTAATACCTCACATTTAGTCAGAACACACAAGGCTATGGCCAGTCTGTATTATATCAACTATAAAGACATTTTCAATTACGTTTTTGCTTGATGTATAATTAAAACCTGACGGGTTACATTCTGTAATTTCATTAATAGTTTCCCTGTGTAATTCCTCAGAGCTAGATCAGGTCGAACCTGAAAACAAAAGGAGACTCTCTGATGCCATGTTTTTTTGTGTGTGTCTCTCTTCACCAGTGCAGCTCTCAGCTCAGCTGAAAGACGACGATGCTGCTCTGTTCTCTTATGCTTGATTGATTCTGCATCTCTGACCTACTTTCCTCATCATTTGCCTCTCAGCCAGCTTGCTCAGCTACCCAGCCTACAGCATCCGCCGGCTAGCTCTACCTTTGCCGTTTTTGTAGCTTTTGCTGCCATGGAGAGGCTGAAGGTGGGGCAGTTTTACATTTTCCATCCATAACATCTTGCAAGACCAGTCTGCTTGGAATGTTTTCTTCTCATAAGTGATGAACACAAACACCCCAAAGCTGCGGTTTTCTCTCTAATGATGCCAACCACACCCATTCTACGTATGTTTATTCTCCTTCAAAGAAAAACCGTCTCCTTAAATGAAACAAAAGCAACATAATCAACTTTCGCTTCCAGTTTGCAGAGGAGTTAAAAATGCACTCTGGATATTTTTAAACCACAGTCTTTCCATGAGAAATTCAAACCATGAGGAACTCTTGGGTTTTAATTGTGCAAAGCATTTAGCTGCTGAATGCTCAGAGTACACAAGACAAAAACACGTCCAAACACACTGTTCTAGGAGCGCAATGAGCCGAAGACTTCAATCAGCATGCTGCTAATTAACTGAGGAGAAGAGTGCAGTTTAAAAACCTGCTGTGCCCTTTTGTCTTCAATATAATGAGGAGAAGCTCTTTCTGACAGACATTACAGCTCAGTCAGCTTTCCCTCTTGATTTTCTGCAAGAATTCAGAGCAAACATACAGGAGGGAAAATACAGAGAACCAATTTCAGAGACAAACCCTAAAAGTTTATAACATTAAAAAAAAAAATGAATCGCAACATGGGCTGGTTATGGTAAATATATTGAAAACGAGAAAAAGGAAACACAGCTGTGCAACACCGCTTCCTAAATGTCACATAAAACAGAAAGCTGCAGAAAGGTGGCTCATTTGAGAAGCAGAAACCAGACTAAATTTCACATTTCACATTTAGAATAAGAATAAAACTAATCATTTTCTAAGTTGCTTGAATGTTGCAGCTCTCATGTCAGAGGCAGGCTAAAAGAAAAAAAACATACCAGATACCATCCAGAGAAGTAGTTTCAAAGATGATGTTGGTTTTGCCAGCCTAAGCTGTTCAGGGAGGAACGTTCAAAGTGAGGCAGGCTGTTGGATGTGGTCACATTTGGATTCGAGCCTGAAAGGGCCTCTCAGTGTTTTTGCTAAGTGAATCACTTCAGTGTAGGTTGATTACATAAAACACAACGAAAGACAAAAATGTCTTGGTACAAAGGTTTAACCATGCAGGACAAGGAAAGGCATCCTTAAAGATGTCAAAAACCTGTACTTTGCTTGAAGAAGTTAAATTCAAGTTAAAATGTCTGCAAATTTTATTCATTCAGAAACATCTTGTTGCAATTCAAACCTCACCTGCAGGATTTAGCCAATCATAATTAATATGCAATGCTTGTTTGCAGATTGAAAAATGCATGTTATGTAAATATGAGGAACCATCAATTCTTATTTAGTCTTTGAAGCATATTTGTGACTTCTGATGTGTTCCGGTTATCTAAAAACATATGTATAATGGGATCAAAGGTGTGGAAATCAGTGTTCGACTGCATCAGGACAGGTTAAATTACTTTGATAATGATGTCACTGCCTCATTACATCTTTAATCGTAGTCAAAAATACAATATCTGAATATGAAATTTCAGTGCTCTAAGTGCCCCCAAGGGGTCAGACAAATACTGGCCCAACTAATCAGGAAGTAGGTAAAGCCGTCCGTTTGGTTTTCATTTTCAAGCATCCCGTTTGCCAGCGTCTGAACAACAAAATGTGAGATAAGCTCAAGTTTTTATCAGGTCTTTTCTGTGATATTTGATTTTCAGTTGCCTTGATACCTTAGCAGTGATGCTAATCTGGGGTATATATGGAGTATTAGAGCTGCAGCACTCGTGTTGGACAATTTTTCAACAATCTCTTCATTGTTGAAAGTTTTCTTTGCTGATCTTCCTTCAAAACATTTGTAAAGCCAATGGATTGGCAATGTTGCTAGCAAAATATAAAACACAAAAAACTTTGACTGCTGATTTATGTGTGTGTAATAATGTGACATTGTACCCCTCTTATTCAAAAGGGGACATTTGTTTCTAAACAAAATAGGATGCTAGAGCAACAAGTCGTTGATTCCAAATATGATGTGACCAAAATATGCATAAAATTCATTAAACCTTTGAATTTAAATTGATCTCTGAATTTCAAATTGATTAAAAAAAGCTCTAAGAGCACTATTGAGAAATAAACGTGAACTAAAACATGAACTCGGAAAGAAAGGAAATTGGAACTACAAAACTGAACGACCCGTTTTTTTTGTGTTTTTTTTTTGCAAACCAACTCTTCGGGAAGCACTGCATATCTTCCACATCAGATGCTTTTGAAAGGCGAGCGCTGCTCCTTTAAGGATCCTTGAATAGAAATGGCTGAAAGAATTACATAACAGCAGAAAATGATGATTGCATGACACATGTGCTGCAGCTCCTCCCAAAAGGATGAAGAGGAAACAGGAGTGCCTTGGATTATTCACGAGGAGGAGCATCTGCTAAAGGCATCCTCATAATGTTTTTTACTGCATAAGCAGCAGACAGACTGAAGCTGTTGTGAAACTTTGCATGTGCCCCACAGATGCTAAACATGAATATATTTTCTACATTCTGTTACTTTGAAAGATTTTCTCAGCCCATTGATTAAACAATAAAAAAATTACAGCTTGATGATAAATTTAGGGGGGTAGCAAAATAATGGAACTGGCTCTTTAAAGGAGACAATAATTATACAAAGACTGTACGGAGTGTACCACTTTACAATAGGACTACCATCATAAACTATTTATAAACGCTTTATTAATTTCGCTATGAATCAACAATAAGAAGGCACTTTTCGTTCAGTAATACAGAATCAATATAAGGACAGAAACAGGACGCTTTTAACTCCTATTTTATGAATCCTAGATACCTGCTTAGTTCATTAGTCTTCAATTCTTGATTAATGACAGTTTTAAAAACTAAATAATAGCAATTTATAAGTGGCGTTTTGCTGTAAAGTGGTACACTGTTAAGTTGGACACATAATTTGATTGCTGATGAAACACAATGTTAAAAAAAAATCAAAAACAAACAGTATTCTTGTCAAAATATTTGTCATATAATAGGTTATACACAAGAAAAATACTGTCAAGATTACTACTATTTCTGGATGAAAACGTATCTTTAGACAAAGCTTGGTTATTCATCCTTTAGAAGTTCTGAAATGATGTTTTTTTTTTTTTTTAGACGAAACAGAAACAGGAGCTAGATTGGAAGACATTTTAATTAGGGAAGTGAGACAAAGACAACTTCTTCAGTCTATTAATCCATTGTTTATACGCTAAGGGACACCAGACTTCTAAAACCACATATTTAAGTAGTTAAAAGATAAAACATTCTCTACAACTTTAAAAAAGCTAATAATCTTAGCTAGTGGTTATGAGATATGATAATTTGGAATACGTTTGCTGTTAAATTGTATAAATTTCTCTTCACACAGCACTGTTTCCCAGCTCTAACTTTGGGGAACCAGAGATTTAGACTTCACCATTAAAAAAAATGTAATTTCGCTGGAAACTAAAAATTTAATCAGACTGTTATTTAATAAAAATGTGACATCCCAAAATTTGGGGATTTTTTTTTTTTCAGTTGTTGAAATTTTATATTTTTGAAGGAATATTGATGATATTTTTTTGTCACACTGTATTTAAGAAGGTATAACCAAATGCATAACTGCTGGTTGCAGCTTTCCTGTAAAGGGACTTGGACAAAAACTAGAAGCAGACTTTAACACAGAGGAGGAAAGTCATGCAAGAATTTGTTTTAACCCGACTTTACACGTGCTTCTTATACTGAACCTAAGCACAAAGAAGAATCTTGAACTTAAAACATAAAAAGTAAATATTGTATCTCTGTACTGACTAACCACATGTGGTATTTCGGGGGAAAGCATGATTATATTTATGTTTATTTAAGTAAATTACAGCTAGGGCAAAAAGCTTTGCATTCTCAAACACAAAAGCTATTTGTGTTACAAAGGTTCTCATTTATTCTGATTTATTTACATGTTATATCTAAACCGAATATAAGTGATATTTTCAGGCTTCCATCAATGCTTTTTATTTCCAAAACAATCAGTTTAATGGATCCTTCATTTCACTGTTACTTATTGGTTTAAAACCATCTACATCCCAAGAAAGGACAACCTGGTAGTAAAATAGGTGCAAGTTACACCTCTGTGCTGGACCTGTTGGCCATGTTTGTGTCTGCATTTATTTGTGCAATCTTTTTTTTTGTATCTGATCAAGAAAACAGGCAAAACAGAAAAAGAAAAACGGATGAAATCATACAGTTTAGTGACCAAGAACTTAGAAAACCCTGGTTTCAGCAAGAAACCAAAACAAGGTCTCAAATTTATGGGACAAATTCTTCTGATTTCTGCCTCTAAATCCTTTCTGTCCAGAAGAGTCACTGTTCTCACTAAAGTTTAGAGGGGAGGAGTCCCTGTCAGCGCTCTCTGTGAGCATTCCTGCGCGTCTCTCCAGTAACACCCCCAGCCAAAGTGCTGCAGAAACTTGCAGAAATAAGAGTCAATCGGAGCATTAACAAGATGGTCCTGAAGTGTCTCTTTCTCCTTTCAGCGTATCACCTGGCGTGCTGGAACGTCTCCAAGCTGCAGTTACAAACTACAACATGCCCGATCCCAACACAAAAATCAGTGCATTGCAAGTAAGAGATGGACGGGATGGAGGACAAGGTGTGTCCGATGCCAAATCCATGCAATTCAATAAACCTGCAGGTGTTCTTGCATTTAAAACAGCCAATTAAAGCGCACAAATGGGTCATGTTTAAAGGCTCTCCGGCTCAGATTGTGTCCACTGACCTCAGGTGGATTACTGTGGAGCCCATATGTGACAGATAAGCAAGCTGGCTCACTGCACTGTTGAGCAAATGAAAAATGGGCTTGGCACACTCGCGTAGGCTCCTGACTGCCCACACTGTCTGCGCTCTTAAATAAATATCATTTTATAGAAACACAGAAAATACACAAATAAACAATGCATTCACAATCAGGGTAAATTAGGCCGAGAATGACTGAGATGCAGGTTTTATTTGATGTAGATTTAAAAAAAGAAGAATATATTTGTGAGACGAGCAATGGAAACCATTCGCTGCCTCAGATACAAGAAATAAGCGAAAGATCCAGAATAAGGGGCAGAAGGAAAGCGACGTGAACGGCTTCACTGCCTGAAAATTCACACTGACTCACTGAGCTCAAAGCAGAAACCGGACAAACAAAAGAACCGGGCACAGACTGCAAACTGGAGATAAATATCACCGAAAAACATGACATCACTTTTCTCCTGAGACCTCAAAATAATAAGATTATAAATATTCCGTCGGATTATGGTGTCGTTGGAGTGTTCAAGAACGGAGAGAAAATAAGGACCTGCGCCGAAACGGTTTGTTGGGGACATTTGATTTTATCTTCTTTTTTTTTTCCTGTGAGAAATGAGGGAGGAAACAAGCGAAATGCCGTTGTTATGAGGAGGCGACTGCTGCGTCGGTGGCTGGAGAGGATGATGGCTGCAACAAAAAACACGTTTCTGCCTTTATTGTGGGCGAGGATCGATGAGGATGGAGAGCGCGCACGGTGCAGGGAAATAAAAACAAGACAAAAAAAACGCCTGCAAGAGATGTGCAGACAGACGGGGCAAAAAAAAAAACGTTTTTCATTCATGTGCGAGATGTTTCTGAACGTAGAAACGCACGGAGGCCAAACCTCTCCCACCTCATATAAAAATATGAAGTGACAAGAAGACGGATGCCGATGGAGAAAAGACGACGCTGCGTCCTGCTCTCATGTGTCCCAATGTCTTTGATTACAAAGTGGAGACCCGCTGATTAGTTCGGGAAAACGAAGCAAATGTCTCGGTGGTTTTCTTACCTGACAGCAGACAGCGGTGTTGTCTCTTCAGCGGCAGTTGCTCACCGGGCGCGCACACGCACACACAGCTTCTCTGCGCAGTGCAGTGGCAGGCCGGACGGGGGCGCTGCGGGGCGGAGCCCCCTCCAGAAATGCAACCAGTCTGCTCACAGAGAGCCATCTGCTGTCATGTAAATAGAAGGCAGCAAAGACATGACCTGTTTTATAAAGAGAAAATGTATAGAGACACAATATATAGTGTCAAAGTTTTAACAGAACGTATTATTTTATAGTATTTTGTGATAGAGCAGCACAAAGTACCACATTGTTTAAGAAAAATATTTAACTGGCTTTCAGCTTTTTACAAATTAAAAGACGAGCATGTTGTTTTCGGTCCTCTTAACTCTGATTTACCTTAAATAAGACCCCTTCTGCCATCAGAAGTTAGGAAAGTGTGTTTGATTTAATCTCAGTGTAAATTCAGCTGTTCTGTTAAGGGTTCAGAGGCTTTTAAGATAAGGTTTGTGAATAAACGGCATCATGAAGGCCAGGGAGCACAGCGGAAAGGTCAGAGATACATTTTTGGGTTACAGAGCACGGTTCAGTCCGTTTCCTAAAAGAATGTGTATCACACGACCGCAAACCTAGCAAGACATGGCCAAGTCCTCCTAAACTAACATGCTTGGAAAGGAAATCCTTAATCCGAGAAGAAGCCACCGGTGATTCTAGAGGAGCTACGCAGATATCAACACTCAGGTGAGCTGTGTGGCAAGAAGAAAGCCATTACCTAAAAAAAACTATGTGCAGTATGTGTCACATCATGCAGGGTAGTGGTTCCCAAAGCTTCCAGTCTCTGACCCACAAAAAAAGAATTTAAGAGACCCGTGACCTCAACTCGTGATTGAACGTACCTGCATTTTTTTCTGAGTCACTTAAAAAGTGGTAAAATGGTGACATAACCAACATCAGCAGCCAATATATCGACCACTATATGTTGCTTTGATTAATTCAAGTCCTGTTTTTCTTCTTTCATTTGATTCATAAAATGGAGAAGGCTGCTCATGACCATTTCTGGTATTGAAGTTATTTCCTCAAGAGAATCTCAGTACCCCACACTTATCTGTTTCTGTTTGTGACCCAAAGTACGTTCTCGACCCCAGCTTTGGGAACTGCTGATGTAGGGGACATGCACAGCATGTTAGCGAAGGGTCTTTGGTCACATGAGACCAAAATAGATGTTTTTATTCCACATGCAAAGAGCAAAATGTGATGCGGAAAACTATATCAACCTTAACCCACCGTGACCACATTGAACCACAGTAGTGGCAGCATTATGCTATGTGGTGCTTTTCTTCAGAAGCAATAGAGAAGCTGTAAAATATTTGATGAGAAGATGGATGGAGCTAAAAACAGGTAAAACACGGAAGTCTTACTGTTGGAGGATGCAAAACACGAGGCTGTGGTGGAGGTTTACCTTCCAACAACTACCCTAACGATTCAACCTACATTGTCCTGTCCTGTTTTGTGGATGAGACAAACCACAGAGTGAATGTGCACAGACTGAATGATGTCAGAGCAGAAGATGATCAGCAGATCTTGTCTGGAGTTGTCCTGACCTTCTTTGTGTGAGGGAGGAAACGTTTCCACTGATGGGTGAAGGTTGGCACTGAGAGCTGGGTGAGGATATGAGGGCTAAATTAATAACTTGATGAAGTAGGAAATAGTTTACTACCCTCCTTTTTTGAAGATTTAAGATAAATTCACTTTTTTAGATCAGATGATCTAATTTATAACATGTTTTGCTTGTATTATGCCCACCTTTTCATTGTCATGAAAAGTATTTTGAAAGTGTGGAATTAGGCTTTACCATTTTTCTGGTGTGGATAATTGTGTGAAACCAATGTGTGATCTAACAATAAATTATTCACTTTAGTTTGTATTCTGAGAGCCTTGTTGCTTTTAGACCTGAACCCTGTGAATTTTAAAATAAAAGTAGGTTAAATTTTGTTCTGGGTGCTGATACTGCTAGAAACAGCCTTTTGTTTTTGGAATGGTGAAAACATTTGGATATTTACAGTTACTATTTGTATTTAGAAGCCACGCATAAGTCCAAAACCATATAATGAAATGTGATCACTTGGGTCTGTAAAACTATGCAATTTTAAAATAAAGAGTATGCAAAAAAAAAACGTTAAAACAATCCCAATGAATATTTAATAGGAAGCAGTTGAAAATCTAAGCCACGTCCAATGTCTGCGGACATAACTGAGAGTGGACAAGTATTGGAGGTGGACAAAACTGGAGGAAAATCTGTCCCATTCACTTATTTACATTGTGGATGCTATAAGAAGACACTAAGAAACTATATTCATGTGGTGACACCATGATATAAAATACTGCATCTTCTGTATAGAAACATAAGGGATTATATAAAGCATACAGAAATAATCTAGGGAGAGCATAAATATGTTAAATAAAAATGGTCTGAATATAGGATCTTGAGAAACCTTACATGTATTCCAAATAAGTTTAGTCGCAAACTTTTTCCCTTTTCCAGTCTGTGATTATTAAACACTGCAGAAAGATTCAATAATAGAAAGACAGAAGTTTTTTTAATAAATAAGAATTAGAAAATGGAAATCTGTACTGTTACAGATCTGTGGTGATATTAAAAACAAAATGCAAAGTGTTTAATATTGTTCTTTTATTAAATAATCCTGTTTATAAAAGGTTTTTGTCATCAATGTTATGTTGGATATGGGATTGTAGGTACCTTTTACTGGGGAATCCAGATTCACGGTTACAGAACACCCTTTTATTGGTCCTCATTTTTTCAGACATTAAGAATATGTCAAGGTGAATATTGCCATAAAAGCTGTTTGTCTCATGACAAAAAAATTTCTGTCATAACACATCATAAAACTCAGCAAATATAAATAGGAAGGTAGGAAGTATTTTTTCCCCCATCAGGCTAAAGGGGAATATGCAGAATTGTAACAGCCAGTTCAAAGAGAAGCTGTAGTTACAGATCAGCTTGCGTACAAAGGTCATGACACATTAAACAATGCATCCCTATGTCAGCCTTCTTTTACTGCTCTCTCACAGTCTCACACAACTTTTACCACCAAGGGGAGAAAGCATGAAGCTCCTGGGAAACAGTACTGGAATTACTGATGGTCACATCTATGATGTGTTGGCAGGATGAGACTCTTCGTGCCATCCTTCTCTTCCTCTGTTGGACATGTGCCCAGGTCAACAGCTGCCACTGCAGATTATTTGGTTTTATCCCATGGTGGGAGTTTACTGTGAGTCTGGTGCTGCTGTGGGATCATTGGCTGGACTTTAAAATCCCTATGCAGTCTGAAGCTGCACAGACAAGATGCTTCTTCGTCACTGATTTCATAAGCATGCAATTTTGTTAGAGTTAAAAAAAAATAAGTTAAGGTTTTGTTCTGTAAAGTTCTGTAAACTTAGATGTAAATGAGGAGTTGCATGGTCTTTAAATCATGTCATTGATTTTGGGGTATGTTTTCCACACAGAATGCTGATGTGAAATAATTAAAGTGAGGGTGTTAAATAAGAATGCTCAAAAATCCCACACCATTTATGTAGGCTGGAGAGATGATTCTGTGAGATAATCCCAGTAGCCAAGCAGATTGCAAAATACTCAGATCATCCAGTCTGGCACCCACAACCCTTACATGTTCAACGTCACTTAAATCCAAGCTCAGTTTGAACTTAAGCAAGTCGGCTTTGCTACATCTAGCTATCTGAATACATTGAGCTGCTGCCATGTGATTTTTTTGTCATAATAATTTCCCCCCGTAATTTTCATAATAAAGAGGTAGTGAGAAAAAATGTTAGTATTCTGCTTCCTCACAAATCTAATTGATATCTTCTTGACACCCGCTACAGTTTCTCCTTGTTCCCTTCCCTTTTGTCATCTTCGCATGAATCAAATCCCATCCTGCCTCTAAATAAAATAAAATACAAATGAATGTACAAATACCTGCTGCGGTTCCGTTTGCGCGTAATCAAATAGTGGGAGGGCTGCAGACGTTACTGTGGTGAAGTCTGGATTTTTGCCTGGACAGACATGGGTTTTTAGAGACTGATCTTAGGCACACATCGGTCTCTGTGGAGCACGTCTGACCAGCTGCACCGATCACAGTCATGCTCCGAAGCCGCACTAGCTTTTCAAAGTGCAGTCAGCTCCCTGTCAGCAAATTTGCATTGAATATGGTTTCTGGCAATCTTTTCTTTAATTTTTTCATCTGCACATTTGCACCAATTGGTCAGAGGTGTGAAAACTACCGTGTAAAAATTCCAACCTTCAGATTTTTCTGTCACCATTCTAAAAAAACAAAACAAAAAAAAAACAAACAAAGATGCAATACAGATGTGAAATACAGAAAATTCTCAGTCAAAGCAACTTCTGCCCATCAGTGTGAGGTATCCAGACCCTCTGAAAAAAACGCCACTTAGACAAGCAAAGAAATTCAGCAGTCAGACTTTTATGTAATCTTTTAAAAGTCTTGATATTGCTCTCCAGGCTCCCTGATGGTCTTATTAATTTTGTTCCAGCCTTTGACTGGATTTGTATTATTTATTTATTTTATTTTTTTGTCAATTAGAGAAAAAGAAGTGTATCACCAACCCATGGGATAAAAACTGTATCTAGTACTTTGCATGCATCATGGTTCATAAGACATCCATACCTCTGACTGCATGTGAAGTTTATGAATATAATTTATAGCAACGATCAGCAACCTTAAACAGCTTTAAAGTCCTAAAAACAACCAAAATCTTGGATGATCTCAAATTAAATAAGTCTGTATGATTTATTAATCAAATCATCTTAATCTAAAAAAGGGCAGAACAATTTATGAAAATAATTCATACTATTGCGGAAAATAAAAAAAAGGCTCCCACTACTCTTCAGAATCACAGCTACAAAGTAAGCCCATGTGCATCAGGAACAGTAAAAATACATTGAGTTTAACCAATATATTATATTGAGAGCTTAAAGGCCTAATATTTGAAATATGGTATATTACCCATAAATAATCTAAACAATCCCTTGGGATTGTCATTTTGCACCAACAGATCCTAGAGTGATGTCTTCTAAAAAAACTACACTCATAAGGAAAAATTAGGTATTTCTTTTTCATTTTATTGCTTAATATTTATAGAAAGAATAAAGATGGTAACTCTTTACTTAAAAAAAATATTCAGATGAATGCAGAAAATATAATCCTCTGGTTATACATATAATCCTCTGACAATAGATAAACAAGTCCTGACAGATTACTTATCCTGAATCATGGCAGTCATGTTTAAAGCTTACAGAGATAGCTATTTGAAGCAGAGGAGAAAGAGACTTTAGATGCAACTGTTGAAGAATCAGTAATTCATTAATTGTTCATCTTCATTTGAAAGTCTCTTAATTGTCTCCAGGCCTTCTTATGTACATCTAACTCACTGCCCACATGGCCCTGTCAGTCTGAAAGAGGAGGTTGTGCAACATAATTGATCTGGCTCAAACAGATAAATTGTGACAAATCCTCTGGATTACTCTATAATAACTTTAAGTACGACAATCTGCTGTTTTTTGAGTTAGCCAAAACATTTTACATGCCGATTTGTCACATTCCTACTCTATCATATTTATTCTCTGATACCAGGAGCACCATTCATTCTCGATATTCACTGGAAGAGAAAAGCCGAAAGCAGGAATCCCCCGGCTCATGATTGAATTCACATTTTTTTGTGGACAGGCTTGGAGTTTAATTTTCAGGATTCACAATTTTCGTGATAATTCATGTAAAAATCATCATAACAAACTTAAGAGGCTAATGTGTTCATATGTCTTGCTAAATTATTAATTTCCAAATTGCTTTGCTGTGAGTGTGCAATACCTGATCACCTGGAATTCAACAATAAAACAAAATTGCTTTTCAAATCCATCAAAAGCACCAAAAAAGAGGTTAAAAATGCATACAAATACTTAAAGCTAAAAGAAGCATTAAAAGAGACCAGAAACATACACTGCCTGGAGCTTTAGAGGGAAAACAAGAGTATAGGAAAACGGTAAAACACTTTTTTCACATCCTTTCAATTGGATTGGGTTTATTAATCCTAAAAGTTTGTAAACTCTACATGTTGCTATCTTCAGCTAAAATATTTCAGTTAATGGTGATAGTCTTCCACAAATAGGCTATCACTTCAGCAAATTAGAATATAAGCAATTAATTTAGTAGATCAGTTCAGTTTTGTTCTTGTCATGGCTTGCAGAACCATGAAGGAGAATGCAGACTTAACAGTCTCTACAAAGAGTTAGGACAGAAAATTAGAGATGTAGTAATTTCTGAAGAAGCATGGTTGTCAGTGCACCATGCGACAGCGTATTCATAGAAAGTTGAGTGGAAGGAAATTGTGGTAGATGAAGGTGCACAAGCAACAGAGATAATCAGAGCCAGATTCAGGACTTTAGAAGAAAATGATGTGTGGATCACAGCTGAAGTTCATCCTGCAAAGACCACCACACCAAGATGTATCCAGGACATGATTGTACAACATTCCTTCTGTTAAACCACTCCTGGACCAGGGACAACATCAGAAGTTTAGAAAAAAAAAAACTTAAAATTATTAGGTGTACATACATATATTTGAACATATTCATAAATGTTTCTACCTCCTCTATGGTTGATATAGATATACATTTAATGTCTGTATATGTTATTGATGTTGACCTGTATAATAGTTTTGTTTAAGGTTTCTGGGTTACAGATAATTTTGAAATTGTTTTCTGGCTTCGAAATTGTTTTTTTTTTTTGAGTGTATTAGCATCTGATTAAATGAAGTTCTGAATGTGAGCCTGGAAACTAGGGATGTCCCGATCTCGAGATCGGATCAGGCCGATATTTTCTAATTTTTCAATGATCGGAGGTCGGTTATATTAGCTAACGAGGTGGTCTGATTGTTATAAAAGTACCTTCTAGTTATGTTTCACGTTGATTTTACAATAATTCAAACTGTAGCGGTGCAAACGACTCTTAATTACCTCAAATCAGCATAGTAGTTTAAACACAGTTCTAATATGTGTAAACTTCAACAAATATGCTTCACTATACTTTAAACTATATAATAAATGCATATAAACTCACCTACTGGCATTTCCACCCAACAAAAAAACAAAATAAACAAGAAAAACTTATGCTGGGTTCAGTAGCATAGGATATTTAATAATAATAATAATACTGCAACTTACAAAATTAGAACAATGTGGGCTTTCTAACATGTATTTACTCAAATATATAGTGACTGTGATTCCAAGACAGTGGAAGTCAGCATTATGCACATCAGCTTATGGCCTGCTTGATGATGCTTTTTTAAATAATACTGTACCAAGTATAAATGTTTTACTTTTAACTGAAATATTAAACAAAAGCTGACCTGTAAATCTCTCTAAAATTTGGATTTCATGGGATTCACAATAATGGCAATGCCCATGAAGGACATTAGTCTTATAAAAAGTTGAGTTACTTCCTAATAATATATTTCAGTTTTATGAACTTCAATACCAAAGATAAAATATTGGATTGGGACTTGAAATCGGAACGGATTTGAGGTTAAAAGATCGGATCAGGATCGGAGGCCCAAAATGCTGATTGGGACATCCCTACCAGAAACCTTTGAGTGGAAACAAGTCATGGGATCTGAACTATATTTAGGTTTTGGGATTAATTCTGGAACTATTTCATCTTTCCTCTTTCCGTTTCTATGCTCCTCTTACCTGGAACAAATTTCTGGATGAATGCAAAGCTACTGAAACGCTGAGCTCCTTTAAATCTAAACTAAAAACTCTTTTGTTTAGAATTCCCTGTGAGTAGGCAACTAATGTCATAGCTTATGTGTCATATAATTTATGAGTAAACAGTTATAATGCTTTATTGCTGTTTTGTACTTTCTCTGTTCTTTTTATGCTTTTCATATTTTACATTTTTCCTACATTATGGCTTTCATGATTTGTTCTTAATTCCTGTTTTTACTTTTACTATCCATACCATATATTTTGTTTGTTTATTCTTAATTGCTGTTTTTACTTTTACTTTCCATACCATATATTTGGTTTGTTTATTCTTAAACGCTGTTTTTACTTTTCACGCTTTTCATGTTTGTATGCCTTTCATGCTTTATTAAATTTACTGGCATGTCAGGGGGTGAAAATAACTGCTAGTGATTCTGAAACGAGCTAAATTACAACCCCAGATAGTTCCTTATATCTTAATTGCTGTTTTTATTTTTACATGGTTTTATATCCCATGCTTTGCTTGTTTCTTTAACACCGAATCATGTAAAGCACATTGAATGACTTTGTTTGAAGTGTAATATAAAAATCAAATTGCCATGCCATGTGTCATCATGCTTTATTGTTGTGTGTTGTGTGTGTTTCATGTTTATTTACTGTTTTTACTTTTTCTAATGATGCTTTATACTCTATATAGCATATATTTTGTTTGTTTCTTTATCACTGAATCATGTAAAGCACCTTGAATGTTGAAAGTGAGATATACAAATAAAATTACCTTAACCTGCATTCGACTTAAGTGAAAGCAGGAGCTCAATACAAAACCGACACTGCAAGACATTTTAATGTTTCGTTTAAATTCAAATTAATTCACTTTGTAGGTTTTCCCCTTGAAATATGTAAACAGTTAAATTCCATTTGTTCTGATTCTTTAGTTAGGGAATCTTTTCAACCTCAACAGGAGCAGAATACAAAAACTAGGCTATATCAGGAGGACTTGGCTGTTCAGTTTTTAACTCGAAGTTTAAGAATATCAGAATGGAAATTAATCCAAACATTTTCCTGATCTAAATTTTAATATTCTAAATTAAATATTTTTTTGATATATTTTGTGTTAAAAATGATTTGACAAGTAATTATACATTTCGCTGCTCATACAGCTTTCAGGAAAAACTCAAATGAGGATGTTATCGGTGGTATTCGTTGTCTACTCCGCCGCGGTAGAGGGCGCTGTCGCGTTAGCGCGCCACGTTGCTGCTGGATCAATGACGTGGATTTTCATTGAGAGGCAGTCCAAGCTGCCAGCTATGCAACATTAACACAGATTATTCTGCAGCTGACCTCGAATATACACCCCGAACCGCCCGTTTTCTGTCCCTTCGTTGTAATTATTGGAACTAATTTCGCTCCGTCTCTTTTGTACCAGGTGAGCAGTCACGTAAAACTTTTACTTTGTCTCCCATTGTCTGTTAATCACAAGTATGTACAGTGGAAGAGTTTTACTCTGTTCTGAATCCCGGTCAGCGCGTTTATTTTGTTATCTGTTGCTGTGTTTCCCCAGGCTGCAGGATGAGTAAACCCAAAGTGTTAAACCTGAAGGATAAAATCAGCGGGAATGAAGCGGACCTGAGCCTGTGTAACCTCAGTGAAGTGCCAGTCAGAGAGCTCGTACGTCCCTCAGCAGCGATTATTTCTTCATTTATCTGCACTTCCACTCTTCTATCCAGTTCTTCCCTGCTGTGTTCTCGGATTATTGATGTATTCTATGTATTCTTTCTAAACAAATCATCAATCAGTGCAACATACAACTATCAGTCGTAACAGTATGACCACCTTCCTTGAACTGTGATGTAAATAGGTAGTATTTGTCTTTGTAAAGCCCAACCCCATTGACCCCTGCAGACCAGGAATATGCCAGAAAAGCTGCAGTCAGCAGGCCTTCATCATTTGATCCTTGTCAAGCTCAACCAAATCTTTACACCGGTCCATCTGTTTCTGCTTCTAACACAATAACACAAGGTTGACAACCTTCCATTATACAGTTAATTTGCTTAATTTTTTATGTTTTTCCCCTGAAATGTTTAAGATCAAACAAAGACAACCCGAGTAAATCCTTATATTTTTTTTCAAGACATTTTAAAAAAATAGTAATTGATTTATAAATGACTATTTATTTTCAGAACAATAGATGCCACTGACTTTGTTTCCCACCTGCTTTTAAATGTCTTTAGCTTGGGGCGTTATATATTACTATCTTGTCAGACAGCTCTTGATTTATTGATTGCACAGGTTCTGGCAGTGATCATACCTGGCTGTAGCAAGTGAAATTGAGCTCCCAATTACAAGCAAATGATGACGAAAAAACTTTCTGGATTCGATTCATCATATCTGGAACGCCAAGTAAGGATCCAACACGGTTCCTCCAGGAAAAACATGCTTTATTTCACCTGGGGATGCAACGATGTCACTTTTTTCAAACCAATACCATACCGATACTTGGATTTGAGTACTTAATGATACCAAATACCGATACTTCTACCACTCAAAAACAAATGCAGTGAACTGGAAGAGTTTTTTTGATGGTGAATTACATAAAATATTAAAAATGACTACAAAACAAAATTTTAAAGGGAAAAGTAAACATTTTCTATGAAATTATTTCAGAGTTTCCACATTTAAAGTATCTGTTCACAGTATCGGTTAACTATAACCAATACAGTACATAACGGGATCGGTGCATCCCTAATTTTACCATATTCAGCCATAGAAAAGTCTGGTCTGTCTGCATTTGAGAAAAATTATTAATATTTAGTTTAGATCAGGTGTGTGTCCTGCGTTTCATAGCTTTCACAATATATAAGTGACACATGTGGACAATCTGTTCTTTAGTGGGCAGTTTATCATAAATGGGTCCTACAGGTATGCACGATTAATGAAAGATTCTGCTTTTATTTCTGTTTTCATTAGTCTGTCAATGGGTTCTGTCCCGCTTAGAATAAATAATTTAAAATCAAATTTTCAACGATGTTCACTCTACCCGTCATAATGTTATGCCTGATGAATGTATAACCCTGAATCTTCATCTTTGCGTCGAGACCATAACAAATACACACTTTTCGCAGAAAAAACTAAACGTAAACTTGTAAAATAATAAACTGAAGAAGCCACACTTTTCCCTGCTTTGATATTTGATATTTCTACTGTTGCATCTTTATTATTATGAATTTTACTGTTTTTCCCTACAGGCTCTCTTTCCTAAAGCTACAGTTGTGGATCTGTCTTGTAACAACATAATCTCCCTTCCTGTAAGTATCAAATATAGCTGAATATTTAAACTATTTCCACAGATGCTCTGAAGAAGGTTCGCCGGTCTGATGAGACATGAATTGGACATTTAAGCCTACGTGTAACACACCCATCCCCACTGTGAAGCATGGTGGCGACAGTATCATGCTTTGGTGGAATACCTTTCTGGTGGGGCCTGATGGGGAGATGAGTGGAGTTTGACCTTCTAGTAGGACAAAGACACTATGTATACACACAAGAGCTATAATGAAAAGGATCAAATCATATCAATGTGTTCGAATGATCATGTCAAATTGGTAGCAAGACTAAGATGTTCTCCGTCCAATTAGATTGTGCTTTTTTTTGTTGGTGAGCCTTGCATCTGTTATTGCAGAGAAAGGAAGTTCTACATATTAATTCTTTGATACACAAACAGCTGTAAATATGAACTCATATCCTTGGTCTAAAGCTCTGTACATCATTACGTTCGGCTATATATTTGTCTTCTTTGCTCTGTTTCCTTAATGCAGCCAGAGTTCTGCAGCCTCATCCATTTAGTGAAGCTCGACCTTAGTAAAAACCAGCTCACCTGTTTGCCTGATGACCTGGGGAATCTGGTGAACCTTCAACACCTGGACCTTTACAACAACAAGCTGACAGTCCTGCCTGTCACCTTCTCTGAGCTCCGAGTGCGTGACCGTGTTTCTTATTTATGTAACTGGCCCATAAGCGGCAGACCTCCTCAATGGTTTTCTTTCTTTTTGTCCTTTTGTTTAGAGTTTGAAGTGGCTGGATCTGAAAGATAATCCTCTGGAGCCCAGTTTGGCCAAAGCAGCAGGAGACTGTCTGGATGAGAAGCAGTGCAAGCAGTGTGCCTCAAAGGTGACTGCAACACATTCAATGGCGTCACATGCACAGAGCTGTGGAAAAGCTTTTTCTTCTTTACAGATTAACCTCAAGGTTACCAAAAAATATTAAAATAAAAACAGATTTAATTGCGGTTTTCAGGTGAGGATTTTGTGTTTCTTGGTTCCATTGGTTACCGTTCCACGTTCTGAAAACTGTCACCATCATGTTTGACCGTTAGCATGACGTCCTTTTCTAAAACGCTTAACTCCGGGGCCTGCGACTTCGGTCCCCGAGGTCCGGTGTCCTGGAACTTTTAGAAGTGTCCCTGGTTCAACACCTAAATAAAATTGCTTATTCACCTTCTCAGTATGCAGTCAAGTTCTCCAAAGCCCTGCTAATGACCTGATTATTTGACTCAGGTGTATTGAAGCCGAGACACATCTAAAAGCTGCAGGACACTGGACCTCGTATACTGGTGCTGCAGACCCCTAGCTTAACTTCCCAGCAGACATAAAGGAATACATGCCTTTCTTAAAGTGGAACTGTTCTCTGATTAGTCCCAAAATGATTTCCTGGAAGTCTGGCGCATCATCGAGATGCTTTTCTTTGGTAAATTAGATATTTCTTGATTCTATAGATCGGACACTAATCAGGTCTCAATGGGGCCATAAGAAAAAATATTTTTAATCAGTGTAAATACCTAAATTTAACAAGAGGGAGGGATCATTTCTTTTTCACAGAAGCTCAGTTTGTTTCGAACAGTGATTTTTTGCTGAAAACAAACCAGAAGAAATCTGTAAGAGGGAATGTACATTTTTATAGCTCAAAGTGAAAACTGAAAACGCAACAATTTGTGTTTCAGGTCCTGCAGCACATGAGGGCTATACAGGAGGAGTTTGATCGTGCACGAGAAAAGCGGTTGTTAAAAGAAAAAGGTTAGGAACTAAATGTTTTTTTTTTTTTTTTTTTTTTTAAAGGAAAGTATTCAGATAAAATTGGCTTTAAACAAATTTTTTATCTTCATCCATCTATCAATCATTAATATATCCCTCTTTTCTTTAAACTCTGGTTGGTCCAGGTTCCACATTTAAAGCCTGAAACCACAAATAATTTGACAATTTTCACTTCTGTATTTAGGTTTTTAAAAATGGTCCAAAAAAGTTCCAGAATGCTGTTTTTCTGCAGAGGGGCGATCAGGTGAACTTACGTTGTGTCTGTGTCGTTTAGAGCTGGAGAAGAAGCGGGAAGCGAAGCAGAAGGAGCGGGAGGCCAGGGAGAGGGAGGCTCGTAAACGAGAGAAGGCGGAGGAGAAGGAGAGGAGGAGGAAGGAGTACAACGCTCAGATGGCAGCTCTGGCTGTGAAGGAGCAACAGAAGAAGAAGAGCGAAGAGCGGAAGAAGAAGAACGGACAAGCGGCAGCAGGTGGGTTCAAAGCTTGCGTTCTGATTACTGCATTTGTGGCTTCAGAAGCTCGTGCTCTAACATCCTTTTCTCTGTCTTTCCAGATAAGGTTGATGTGAAACCAGCTCCTAAACCACGGCGTTCTCTCATTGGCTGGATCTTTAAGCTCCTCGTCCTGTTGACGTTGGGACTGGCCGGAGTCGCGGCTGCCTGCCGCCTGACCGACCTGCAGAAGGAAGACGCCTGCGTGCCGATCAACGCCGCCGTGGACGACTGTTTATCCTGGGTTAAAGTGCAGGAAGGTGTGGTCAGACAACTGGTGCACAATCTGTCATCTGCTGCTAAGGAGCTTTTTGAGTCCACACAAACATTGAAGAGCTAAACGCTTGTATCAGAGAGGAGAGGTGCAGGCTTTTCCACACCGTCCTGGTATCTCTAGGACTTTGTTGTTTTGTTTTTTTTAAACACACACAAATCTTTGTCCTGTTTGCGACACCAGGACGTGGAAGGCCTGCAGAGAGAAGTGATTATAAGGAGAGATGTCTTATTCCTATGGAATTATTGTCACTCTTTCACAGTCTTTATATGGCCTGTTTTCTTAACGCATCAGCTAAATATCTCGCTGCGGACAGCGTTTTGCACTTTGACCAGTGGACCGCTGCATCATCTGAAGCGCAGGCTGCACTTGAGCCGTTCAGCTAAATGTGAAGCGGACACGTCTGTGCTGCTCTGGAGGTAGAGGAAGCTCTTTGCACCCGTTGGAGCACGCACAGTGCCTTCTCCACCTGGCCCGGTTTTCCTGTAAATGCTTGCAAACACGAGTACGGCTGATAAATTAGTCATTTTTAACACATGACGAATAAACAGGCACATTTTTGCCAAAGATGCAAAAAGTTGAGTTTTTGTTTTCTTTCATGTCTTTCTAAAGAGCGAATTGTCATTCTCACTACAGCTTAAAGTTTCCTTCCCTTAATTAACATGGCTTAATATTAAATATAGAATGTTTAAAACTTTTGAGACAAAAGTAAAAACTAGATAAGTTACATTTTAGTAAGACGTATCTGAAGACAGGTGTTTTTTTTACTGCACATCTCTAATAACTCAAAAAAACTTGCAAACGTATCCATGCCCTTTGAAATTGTTCCAATTTTGCAACAACCAAACATTTCAAGGTTGCCAAACTTTCTTTTGACACAAACATTTGAAGAATTGGCCGTGTACCTACATTCGTCGTCCTTGACTCAGACAGCCCTAAAAAGATACAGCAAAAAATGACCTTTAGAAGTGTTTAAATATTTTGTATGAAGGGAAAAGCTGAAAGGAGAGGGGCTTACAACCGTGTTCCTCTGGGTTATTCTGCAGCTCTCGATGCTTTAAGAGCTCTCTGCCTTAAGGAGTTAAAGCTTTCTGGTCTTTTGTTCATAAGTGATTATTGGATAAGAGGGAATAAAATAAAGAAAACAGGTGAATTGTCTTTTCTGAGAACACCTCACTGCTGGAGCAGTTCATGTCTGTTGCTGCATGTTTGCCTGTAGTCCCTTTCCTTCATGTAAGCCACTGCTTCCTGCAGCTCGGCCTGAATGAACTCGTCCACCGTCATCCCAAGGGTCACCTCTTTAAAGACGTTGCACACAGATACCTGCACAGACAGTTCTCCTTATTAAAGCACCAAACATGTGTTGTGAGCTAACGTCACCTTCTTACCTCCTGAAACCGCAGCTTCTTAAACATGGAGATGCTGACCTGGTTGTCCAAACCGATTTTGGCTTGAAACCGTTTGACTCCAAGTTTGGCGATTCCTGATCAAGAACACACAGTGTCCGATTCCATGTCAATGTATTTATTTAAAAAGGGACAACATATGTCTAGTAAGCTTTGACTTTCTCGTTCTGTCCAAATTTTGATCTTTTTATGTGATAAACCAACACAAAGTAGTACAGAAATAAGTACTTTTCAGAACCATCCTTTACCGCATTTAAAGCTGAAAGTCTGACAGGATTTCTCTACCCACTTTGCCCATCTGACTGAAACTTTCCCTTTTTAGCATCTAACGGCAATTTTCAAGCCTAATTTAAGGATTTAGGTCTGGGTCTGACACAGGAATAATGCTTTACTCTAAATTAGGCCTGCACCATATCAGGAAAGTATGAACTCTTACCACAATGTCAACGCCATGTGAGTTTTAGCATCTCAGTGACTAAAAATGGACATCAGATGTTGAAATGAAGGGAATTTTGAATGCTTTCACCTTCTATGAAAAGAGCATGAATGCATAACTGCAAAATATCCTACGAAATGTTGCACTTAAATAGTCCTTTGCGAATGTTATATTGCACATACTGGTGTTAATGGCCTGTATTTGTATAGCGCTTTATCTAGTCATAGGGACCCCAAATATGTATTATGCAGCTCCTTGAAAGTGTCCAGCAGCATTATCTCCTCACCGTAGAACATCATCATGCGAGTCACCTCCTTCCCAATGCCTCTCCCTCTATAACTCGGCTCTGTTCAAACGAGACGCGTCACCAAATGAGTGAAGAGCGAAATCATTCAAAATCTTTCTCTTCAAAATCATGTTTCGACATCGGCGGCTGGGCTGAGCGAGAATCCACACAAACTCAGCGCGTCTCACCTGCTATCATGACCTCAAGCTCCGCCAAGGACGGGTCGGTGGGGTCGGTCAGGAAGATGTTGACGTCTCCCACCATGCACTGCTCCTCTTCCACGTCGGGGTCCGCCCAGCGCTGCTTGTCCAAGACGATAAACGTGCATTCTGGAAAGTTGCAGCTTGAAAGTTAAAATATTGCGAAAGTTAAAAGATTGCTTATATACAGTTGTTCACTGCATTTATGGCGCCGTACTGTCATTGTCTTCCCTCCAGCTCTTTTGCATGTCGTACTCCTGCTGCAGGTTCAGCGGCTCTGAAGCGGTCAGCTGCTGCAGCTCAGGAGACTTCATCCATTCATGATATCTGGAAATAAGCAAGAGGGTGTACCATTATGAACCTAAAAATAGGTTCATAGGGCGTCCCTTAGAATGCCCACTGAAATTGGTGGGCGAGGGGCGGGGTTTGACAAGTAAGGCCGGTTAGATGCAAATGCTCATAATTGTGACGTATCAATAAGGGACTTTACTAAAAGGCTTCTAGAAGGAGAAGATTTTTGACAGCAGGAATTTGTAAAAAATGGATGGATGGTTTTTATTCACGATTGGAGTGTTCATAGAGGCAGCAGAGTCCCAAACGGCAACACAAAGAATGCATAAAGTGAAATGTGCAAAATATGTCACCGTTAAAATGGTAAAACCTTCTGGAGACTATGCGTGAAAAAATATTAAGGTGTACCTTTTACACAATGTAAGGCAAGATTTAATAAAAAACAATTCGACAGCTTTAGCTGAAAATTGCCTAAACAACATTGATTATGACAATTTAAAGGCTTTTCTTCGTGGTTTCATAATGTCTCAACCACTTTGCAAAATTGTAATCTTACCCAGCAGGGGTTACTGGCCAATAGAGGGCGCTAGGGCGCCGCCCCACCACTCACAACTTGCCATTTTACCTTGAATAAAACGTGGAAAACATTTTTAAATAACATAAAAATATTTCAAAACATATGAGTTTTCTTTTTTTTGTTCTTGGCTTCATTACATTTCATAGTGAGTTACTGCTGCACCAAAATGTGCATTAATCAGTTAAAATAATGTTTTCAGACTTAAATTATTGGTAACTGATTAGCGGAAGTAGCGTTGAAGGTACAGCTACTTCACAATAAGAGCATTCATTCCTAATATTTACATTGAGGACTGGAGACTTTTTTCTGCCGAGCGTTTTACTTCTTGGGAAATGGTCAAATACTAAGAATGTATTAAATTTGATTTATGTGATGTTTAACACAGCTGCTGATTGCATATTTTGGTTATTTCTACCTTAGTTGCATTTATTATTTTTCATATGAGATCACACATATATTCATCTCCCTCCTCACATTTATATCACTGAAACCTGTATCAGCAGCTGTGTGGAAGCCTTTTCTCTCTCTCATATTTGTCATACGCTGAATGGATTTGAGTGGAGCTCTGGCAGATACTCCAAGTTAACAGAGGCATCCCATCCTGAACCTGTACCTCAATAGGCAGCTCAGTGTTTGCTCCTCTACAGTAGTAGTCTGTGTTGCAGCAAAACTGCCAAAGCCTCTGACTGAAATCATTCTGTTGTCATAGTAGTTAGTCATATTTATGAATGTTAGCTTGTCATGAATAATTCACAGCTACCCTGTTTTTAAAGTTTGACAGCCCAAATATCTAGCCATCATAGTCACAGCCCCACTGGAGAAAATTCCACCAGACGCCACAGTTAGCCACTAAGACTCAATTCAGTTGGACAGAGAAACAGATTCTGAACACGTGATATTTAACATATTATGTTCTCCAAAAAAATATTGCACCAAGGGAGTCCATTTTGACTGCGATAATGTACACACAGATATTGCACCGATGCTTGCTTTTCAATATAAAATGCAGCTATAATAACATTTTAAACATACTTTTATGTTTTATGAGAAATAGTAACAGTAACTAATGTGGATATTGAAAAATAATAGAACATTAAGTACTTTTCGTTGATATTACTGGTTTTGTATTGACCTTAACAACAAAAGCCTCCATCAATGGAGGAAGCTAAAGATTAAGGTAATGAAGACGCACCTAATGGGTTTTTTCTCACCAATACGGTATAGGTATGAACATCTAACCAGCTTTGAACGATTTTTTTAAGGGACTATATATAAAAGAAGAAAATGTGGGAGAAGGTAGTATTTCTTGACATCAGTTTTTAAGCTAATCTTTTTTCATGGATAAGATGCATATCTCCCAAACTTTTGACTTATTTTTACATTTTAAAAAACTGCATTAAAGTACATTCTGTTTGTTGATGCGTTTAAAGATCCAAAATAAAGGAAAATCTTAGTTTTGCTTAATAGGGATTTTTTTTATATGACACTGAATAGATTGTCAGGCTTATGATTAATAATAATAGTCTTTTGAATAAAAAAAAAGTGATATATTACATTCGAAATGGAAATACTTAAAATAACTGAGCTCTGAAAAACCTGAAGTGACAGTTCTCAACTATGTAGTCGATTTAAAACAGGTAGATTATTAGTATAACAGAATTAAATGAAGTGTTTTGGTTTAGATTCAAAGGTAAATTAAGAACAGTTTATGAACACTGTGATTGATATTGGTGGTTCTGTCTTATTCTGATTAGAAGTCCATCTTTGTGTCAGTGATCACTATCAATGGTAGTACTAATAAATCGAGCATAATAATCCTTATTTTCAGTTGAACGTATCGCTTCTACGGGATGACCAAAGCAGTCCTGCAAGGACCAAAATTAGCCGCAGCGCAACGGCTGCTACTGACCTGGGGACATGCTCTTCATTGTATGGAACCAGTAAGACTCTGACTCCTTCCAGTAAAGTGTTTTCATTGATCTTCATGATACACAAACAGCTGCAGACACATGCCAGGAGCTTCCTTATATCCTCGCCTCACTGTTCCTACTGCGGCTGCGCGCCACTGTAACGAACAGACAAGGCGCCACCTGCTGGACAGCTGCAGTAAATCCAGAAAAACCTTTTGAGGGATCCTTTCTGAAGGCAACGGACAAAGGAACTGCCCGATTGAAATCCAGTTAATGAGTCATAATCATGTTGAGTGTAAATAGATCACCTTGATACATTTAAAAAGTATTCATTCATAATACTGCTTCATTTATAAAGCGCTTTTCCAACTACAAAAGCTTCTCAAAGTGCTTTACAGGTTAAAATGACCCCGCAAACCCCACCCTTCCCAAACCCAAAATAAAATCATTGTCACAACTATAGCCCCCAAATCATCCACCCACCCCAATCCAACCCATCTCACACATAAAAGCAACAGTAAACAAAAGTAACAAGGGGCTGGGTACAGATGAGCCAGGAAATTGCACTTCGATTGTTATAACGTTACGTTGTGACTTGTTAAAATAGATTTTTTTTAAAATCTTCATCTCAATCAGCTTTTGTAAACCGTGAGAATAAAATGGAGCTGCAAATATCTTGTTCTTTTTTCTCAGCAGTTGTGTCACCTGAGCGACAGCTAGAAACATTAACATGTCGGGTCAGCCTCAGGCAAACAAAACCACTGGTTAGGGCCTCCAAAACCATCAGGGGTCTCCCATAAATACATAAATTTCAACACAGAATAAAATGTTCATAGTTATTCATTGAGAATTGGAATAATTTTAGATTCAATTTGACTATTTCAGCATAGATTAATTAACATATTTTAAAAGGTTCAATTGTATTAAATATTTATTAATGTGCTAGAAGATTAAAGTACATATAATTATTTTCATTGTTTGATTGTTGATGTAAAATAGGCGCAATCTGATGGTACAAGTTTAATCTTCTCTTAAATCAAATCGACTAATAATAACCGATTGTCTGTGATTGTTGTTGAGCTTAGTCAATTAAACTTGCCCCCTCTCCAAAATCGTTATTTTAATTTAAAAATGTATTTTATTTTAAATTAAAAAAAACTTGACAGTATAGTACAACATGTTATATACAGGTAATGAAAAAATATTATATGTGTGTGTTAAAAATGACAAAGAGCTGGTTGGTTTATTACTTTTAATGAATGAGAATAAAAATAGCTGAAATAAAAAAGAGATATAACAGCAAGTTAGAATTATATGCCACTTTACTTGAACTTTACAAGATTCCCCGTTGTCCTACAAAGTTTTCTTAAAGTGGTAAATGTAGAAGTTGGTATCTAAATGTCTCAATTAAAACATATACATATTTTAATTAGTAAACATTTGGCAGCCTTGTCATTACATAGTTGTAAAATGGTTTTTACTTGTTGAGCTTTTTCACTTTATAACTGCAGACCTTGGTGTATTTTATTGGGATATGATCTAAGTGTGAGAGATGTTTGTATTTAGCCGTGAAAGTCTAAGACGCAATCCAGACCTCAGAGGTGTGTTGGACAGCATTAGTGAATAAACAGCATCTCAAAGATCAAGCAACACAGCAGAGAGATCAGGGAGAAAGTTATGGAGAATATATAAAAAGAATTAGGTCTCAAAACAATATCTGAATCTTTGAACATCTCACAGTGCACAGTTCAATTTTTGTATGGAAGGGATATGGCGCAACAATGAACCTACGAAGACAATGGAAGGAGCTAAATACAGGGTAAAACTGGAAGAATCTTTAGAATCTTCAGAAGACTTGAGACAATGGTGAAGGTTCACATTTCAGCAGAAAAAAAACAAATCTTAACTTGCAGCCAAAACTATAATAGGACGTTTTTGATAGGAGATTATGAATGTGCAAGAATGGTCTAGTCAAAATGCAGAATCTAATCCTACTCAGAATCTATTGCAAGACATGGAAATTAATCTTCACCAACACTTTCCATTCACTCTGAGATTTAGCTTTTTTGTAAAGAAAAAGGGCCAAGAAGGGAAATTAAATACATAGATAACTGTGGTTGTCATGTGATAACGTCTGAAGAAATGAAAGAGGTAGAAATAATTTTGCAAGCATGTGTAAAGACAATTAACTAAGAATCTCCTTTGGAACCCCAATTCTAATAAAGGTTCACTTTTGAGCATGATTTCGGTGTGTCTGGGACTGAAGGTATAACAGAGGAGCAAACCTTATCAGTCAAACTACAGGGTCTTCTAATTTATCCAAAAACAGCAAACTGGAAAATCTTTAACATTTTCAATCCAGGTGTGCCCTAGTCGCATCCTTGAGAGCTACTATCCTACTACATTTTGATGCATCCCTTCACAACACATAAATCAAATGAATGGAGAGGACATTCAGGTGTGTTGGACAAGAGATGTATGGAAAAGTTGTTAAATAGTAGTTAGTGATGGCAAAAGGAAGTTTGTGAAGCATTTGGAGCTTGTATTGAAGAAAGGTTGGTTACTCAAAGGTTTTCGTTTTTAGTGGCATCTGGTGGCGTAAAGTATGAAGAACAACTTGAATCCCCACCACCAAAGCAAGCTACTGTAGCAGTCCACCCATGCCATGATATCCAAAAAAGAGCTTCTGATGTCTCTGATTATGTGATTTAAGCTCTGGGACTAGACATGGGCACCCCTGAGATACACAAATGCTATGTTTGGATTTAGATTGCCCTGCCCAGTCTGTGCCACATTTTGACCGGCTCTTGTCCCTTGTTGATCATGTCCATCCAGTGCTGCAGCTGAAGACCCCTGGCGTACATGAAGGGACCCAACACCAGCACTCCCAGCAGGGCTGGAGGTTCTGAAAGCAACAACAAAAAGTGAAAAAGTAAGGCAAGCTGATCTTTGACAAAGGTTTTACATCAAAGCAATTTTTAAAAATTGTTAATGTGAGGTTGTATTTAAAGGACATGATTCGTCAACATGTTACCTGTAGTTAATTGGTTACAATAACAAGGTCAGCTTTCTATCACCTGAGGAACATTTCTAGGATTAAAGGACTGACCTAGAAAAACTCATCCATGCATTTATCTCTAGCCGCCTTGATTACTGTAACAGTATCTTCACAGGTATACCTGAAAAATCAATTATACAGTAGCAGCTGATCCAGAATGCTGCTGCTCGTGTTCTCACTAGAACCAGAAAAGTAGAACACATCACCCCAGTTCTAAAGTCCTCACAGTGGCTCCCTGTAGCTCAGAGAATAGACTTCAAAGTGCTTTTATTAGTTTATAAATCATTGAATGGGTTAGCACCAGAGTACATTAGAGATCTGCTATCACGGTACAAATCATCCAGATCATTCAGGTCCTCCAGCTGTAGTGTACTGATCATCCCCAGAGCCAGAACCAGAACCAAACAAGGAGAAGCAGCTTTCAGTTTCTATGCTCCTCATATCTGGAACAAACTACCGGAAGAATGCAAAACTGCAGAGACACTAAACTCTTTTGAGCCTAAAATTAAAATGTACCTATTTAGACACCCCTATGAGTAACTGTACTTGCTTGTTTTTTTGTAGTCTTGATTACTGTAAATGCTTTCTTGTGTTTTTTTAAGGACTGTGAGCTTTTTCAGCAAGATCAGTTAGTGGAAGGAAGAACTGATAGCTCTTCAGCGAGATCAGTTAGTGAATACAAACTTTGTTTTTACCTGCTTGTCCTTACATTGTTGTATTGTCTTGACTATTGTCTTATTGAAATTGCTTTCTTGTATTTTGATCATCAAATTGATTTATGCTGTGTTCCAATTTTTTATCATGTAAAGCACCTTGAATTACTTTGTGTTGAAAGTGTGTTATAGAAATAAAATGACCATGCCTGGCCTTGCCTTACAAATAAATGCCCATGTTAGCTTTAGCTTTGCCCTGGAAGCTAAGGCTTACAGCTAAACAGAAAGAAGCCAGTACAAACTATGATCTAAAAAATGTCACCGATGTATGTGACCCCTCCTTTAGGAGCCAGAAAACTATTTATGGGATATTTAAAACTTTTTGTCCAATTAAATATCTTTGTAGTAATGTGTTTTGCTATGATGTGTAATGAGGGAGCAATGCATGTGCATATATTTATTTTTTGTTTATGCTGTTGACCGCCAAATATTCACACCTAACTTTGTAGTATCTATTTATGGGTAAGCCTTGCTGCTGTTCAAATGTTTGACCTGATGATGTTCTAAGATGGATAGCAACATTGTGAAAAGTAAATAAATGCTGTGAAGATCAGGCGTGTGAGCTTTTCTCAGTCCATATTCCACAGCTTTGACATTATCCAAAATGATGTGGATGATATATATCCATCAATTTTCTGAACGACTTAGTCCTCCAGGGGTCGCGGGGGGGCTGGTGCCTATCTCCAGCTATCAACGTGCGAGAGGCGGGGTACACCCTGGACAGGTCGCCAGTCCATCACAGTGTGGATAATATCTCAACTTAAAATAACACAACAGATTTTACATTGCTATTACTTATTGAACAAAAATTAAGCCTAAATGAAAAAGCTCCTTGAGGAAATACCAATACCAATGATTGATCAAACTGATAAACCATGTTTAACAGAAATAACTTCATGCAATCATTTTTTTTCAGAACTGTATGGAGGAACTCTCTTTTTTGTACTACAATGTTTTTCCTCTTGCACAATCCAATTTGGGCCAAGCTTAAGCTGATAGACAGTCTCAAATCCTGCTCTACAGCAGTCCATGATAAATCAGCGCAAATATCCAAGATCATCATCCCTCCACCACTGTGCTTGGCAGCTGCTCTGAGTTGTTTGTGTTTCCTGTTCTTTGTAGAAAAGAGGAGGCTTTCTACTTCAACACTTCTAAACCTGTAATTATGTACGTATAATGTCTTTCTGGTTGTCATGAATTTTAACATAAAGGTTGTCTTTTTACTTTTGTCATTTTCTGACCATTTTGGTCTAATCCTGAGGTGAATTTACAGAGAGATTCCTGATTTGAAGGGCAGAAGGAGTGGTTTCTCTAAGCTGAGATGGCTTATGTATGTTTAGTTAGCTCTTACCACATCAACACTCACAAAAACTTTCTTTTATACCATTTTTGATACATAAATGCTGGAAAGATGTATCTGTTTTTAATGACAGATTTCAACGTTTTTCACCTGTGCGGCTGTCATTTGGCTGCTGCAGCTCGAATCTCAGACAGGCATCGTCCAAGTGCTGCGGTCGCAGCTTAAAAGTCATTCTGTAGCTGAAGATGGGATCCTGTTCGCCTTTCACCACACAGCTTCGCTTCGTCTTCATCATCTGAGTGTGTATCTGCAAGCTCACCTGGACGCACACACCTGGGAAAATCAGACACATAGTGCTGCCCTGAGCAGCTTGATGGGTCCGTTTTTGCAGATGAGTTTGATGATGAAATTCAGCAAACCTGCATCCGTCTGCAGCTGAAGGCCTCGGGCTCCTAGAACCACCACTGAGAGCCGCTGCAGAGATGAGCTGTAGCTAAGGGATACCTGTACATCACCCAGCTCTGAACACTGAGGGAGATTAGACAACAGAACCATTCTGAGTATGCTGATCACCTCTTTGAGGGTTCTATGTGCGTGGATGTGTTGGTGTGTACCTGCATCTCCTCCTCAGGATCAAGGTCTCTCCACAGCACTCTGCCAGCCTGACCAAGCTCCCCCTCCAGGGGAAACAACACTCTGCCTACGGCGTGTCGTTTACCATCTTTCTCCACGCTCAGCACACACACACTCAGGGTGCTTCGCAACACACACGCCGCTGATACCTATGAAGCACACACATACACTCAATGAACAGACATGTCATTTTAATTTAAAAAGAGCTGCTGTCCTTTATTGATAATAGTATCGTGGACTGTGTATCATTCTTTATGGTCTGCTTTTATAGTCATGATGGCTACAAGGTATAATTTAGAAGATCCTATAAAAGATAAAAAGCAAAACTCATAAATTAAATTTATGAGTTTGAAATATAAAGTTTTTTTTTCTTTATTATAAAGGCAATAACAAGGTCAGCTTTCTATCACCTGAGGAACATTTCTAGGATTAAAGGAATGATGACACAAGGAGACCTAGAAAAACTCATCCATGCATTTATCTCTAGCCGCCTTGATTACTGTAACAGTATCCTCACAGGTCTACCTAAAAAATCAATCAGACAGCTGCAGCTGATCCAGAACGCTGCTGCTCGTGTTCTCACTAGAACCAGGAAAGTAGAACACATCACCCCAGTTCTAAAGTCCTTACACTGGCTCCCTGTAGCTCAGAGAATAGACTTCAAAGTGCTTTTATTGGTATATAAATCATTGAATGGTTTAGCACCTGAGTACATTAGAGATCTGCTATCATGGTACAAACCATCCAGATCACTCAGGTCCTCCAGCTCTAATTTACTGATCGTCCCTAGAACCAGAACCAAACATGGAGAAGCAGCTTTCAGTTTCTATGCTCCTCATCTCTGGAACAAACTACCAGGAGAATGTAAAGCTGCAGAGACACTGAACTCTTTTAAGTCTAAAATTAAAACGTATCTATTTAAACTTGCTTATGAGTAACTGCTTTTTTTTTGTAAACATTTGATCTTTATATTATTTTATTGTTGTCGTTTTAATTTCTATATTTTATTCTATCTTTTAGCTTTATTTTTAAGTGATTGTGTATTAATTACGTGGATTTGTTCCTTACAATATCTTTTCTTACTGATTGATTACTGTTAAACTTATATGCTTTGTAATCATGTGGTTTCATTATCACTGAATCATGTAAAGCACCTTGAATTACCTTGTGTTGAAAGTGTGCTATAGAAATAAAATTGCCTTGCCTTGCCTTGCCTAAATTAAATAGATTTAATTGAAGCAGACTGACGTGGATAGTGCTTGATTCTCCTTCATTTGGTGACTATGGTTTACAACTAATTAATATAGTCACAGAAAAAAATACATTAAACCAATTCAAATTGTTTTTATTACAGAAATGTGAGCATAAAGAGCAGCGCCCAAAATAACATTTGTGACGCCTACATACTGTATAGTACACAATAAAATAGGCCTATGAAATCTTATGAGATTTTGGCTTATAAATATAAGTGCAGAAAAGTTTGCACTAGCCAATGTTTTTCCCTGTCCTACATTGTTTTCATTGAAAAATTATTGTACTTTTCGAGATCAGCTTTATAGTAGGCTACAAAGACAATTAAGCCCGAGTCAAATCACCCGCGGTTTGTTTTTCCTAGTGTTTAATTTATAAAGCTACACCGTGCAGTGTTTATTAGTCTACATGACAATCAATCAAGTGTTTTAAAACAGATAAAGTCTATAATTGTCAAATCAAAAGCTTTATTTATTTATTCTTGGATCTAATACCGTTGTGGATAGTTTTTTTGTCCTAGATTATGACAGAATATATCATAATTACCACGTTTGGTAATGTGCAACATTAAAGGAAAACACAAAACAAAAATGACAAAGAAAACTAAAGTTTACTATATAAATTAAAACTACATACGAACAATAGAGAAAGAATTGATAGATTTTACGTAATATTAAATAATTAATGCATTTGTGAGTAGAGCGATTCAACCGGAAATGCATTCGGGATTTTATTTTTTAAATATAACAACCGGAAGTACGTTTGCCGTTTTATTTTGAAATATATCCTGTGCATTTCCCGTCCTGCAATGGAGGTTCTTCTGACTGCACCGGAAGCAACCTGACAGTGGAGGTCTGCAGCCAGGTGCTTGAGAAAAAACCTGCTTAAAGACTCAAATTAACCAAACCTCTGAATTCATGTGACTCATAATCTTGGGTTATTTTTAACCCAATTTAGGTGTCAGAAAGGGACAACGTGGGGTTTTTTAAACCCGCAAAGTTGGGTTATCAGCATATAGACCTGGGCGTGGTCTAGAACTTCCCCACTACTACTTTTGCTACCGATTGCTGTCCAGTTTTGCACATAGTTGAAATCAGTGACTATCACAGGGAATGTCTGTTTCCTTTCTTTTTTTTATTCTGTTTTTCCTAAAGAGAACTCTATAGTTTCTTTGTGAACAGTATAATGGTGCCTGCAAACCTGTGTGAGTGAGGTGCGTGAAAGTGTTTGACAGAGAATGTCACAAAACAAGAGTATCAGTGTTTCTGCCTGGTTTGGATTGGGTTAAGTTCTGGTTTGTGTATGTAGAAGCTGCTCAGATCTGATGTACCTTCTACTCTGCTTCTCTCCTTTCTCTGCTGGACATCTGGCTTTCAGTGACGATCACGCAAATAATCTGTTCTCAATCACCTTAAACCGAGTTGACATTCATTTAGGGGATAGGTATTGTAATAAGGAATGTGTAAGGAATGTGGCAATAAATAAACGACAAATTTACTGATAAAAAAAAAAGAAAAAAGTTGGGTTATTATAATCAACCCAAGTTTTGGATTGAAATAAAAGCTAATTATAAGGGTCAAATTAACCCAGCTTCTGAGATCATTTCACTCATACTCTTGGATAAAATGTCTCTTTTTGTCTCTTTGTCATTGTGTCGTGTTCAGAAGGAGGTTAACACAAGAAATCCTGTTGTAGCCCATGGAGACCCTTGAAGCATTGACTCCAGCTTCTGTCCACACCTTGTGTACAGTGGGGCAAAAAAGTATTTAGTCAGCCAATGATTGTGCAAGTTCTCCCACTTAAAATCATGACAGAGTTCAGTAATTTTCATCATAGGTACACTTCAACTTTGAGAGACAGAATGTGAAAAAAAAATCCAGGAATTTACATTGCAGGATTTTTAAAGAATTTATTTGTAAATTATGGTGGAAAATAAGTATTTGGTCAATAACAAAAATTCAACTCAATACTTTGTAATATAACCTTTGTTGGCAATAACAGAGGTCAAACGATTACTATAGGTCTTTACCAGGTTTGCACACACAGTAGCTGGTATTTTGGCCCATTCCTCCATGCAGATCTTCTCGAGAGCAGTGATGTTTTGGGGCTGTCGCCGAGCAACACGGACTTTCAACTCCCTCCACAGATTTTCTATGGGGTTGAGGTCTGGAGACTGGCTAGGCCACTCCAGGACTTTCAAATGCTTCTTACGGAGCCACTCCTTCGTTGCCCGGGCGATGTGTTTGGGATCATTGTCATGTTGGAAGACCCAGCCACGTTTCATCTTCAAAGCTCTCACTGATGGAAGGAGGTTTTCGCTCAAAATCTCACGATACATGGCCCTATTCATTCTTTCCTTAACACGGATCAGTCGTCCTGTCCCCTTAGCAGAAAAACAGCCCCAAAGCATGACGTTTCCACCCCCATGCTTCACAGTAGGTATGGTGTTCCTGGGATGCAACTCAGTATTCTTCTTCCTCCAAACACGACGAGTTGAGTTTATACCAAAAAGTTCTACTTTGGTTTCATCTGACAACATGACATTCTCCCAATCCTCTGCTGTATCATCCATGTGCTCTCTGGCAAACTTCAGACGGGCCTGGACATTCACTGGCTTAAGCAGGGGGATACGTCTGGCACTGCAGGATTTGATTCCCTTAAAGAAGAAGTTACAGGTCTGTGAGAGCCAGAGGTCTTCCTTGTTTGAAGTGACTAAATACTTATTTTCCACCATAATTTACAAATAAATTCTTTAAAAATCCTACAATGTGAATTCCTGGATTTATTTTTACAAATTCTGTCTCTCACAGTTGAAGTGTACCTATGATGAAAATTACTGACCTCTATCATTATTTTAAGTGGGAGAACTTGCACAAGCTGTGGCTGACTAAATACTTTTTTGCCCCACTGTATGTCCTCCAAAAGTTTAGCATTCTTGCTGAGCTGTGATCATCCATTTTTCAACGGGTGTTTTTCCTTTCACTTAACTTTCCATCAATATACCTGGATATAGCGCTGTGTGAAAAGCCAACTTCTTTGACGATGAACTTCTGTGGCTTATCCTCCTTGTGGAGGCCAAAGAGTGGACAACTGTCTTTATGATTGTGTAGTAAACACTGACATTGTGTTTTCTTAGCTTTAAATCATTTATTACTATGTGATTAATTTTAACATTTATTTTAGCTTTTTACACCCAATTATTGAGGTTCATTTGCTATTCAGTAATGTTCACTGTGGCAGATTCAATAACTTGCCTGGAAAATCAGGCAGTCGTTAAACTCTGGGTCTGGCCCCGTTGCCCGTGCCTTAGCCTGCCGGGGCCTCCGGTCATCGGGAAGACGCCGGACCTGCACCATCGTCATGTTGCTGTGGAAATGGGGTGGAAGGTTGCTAAGGCGAAGCAAGGAGACCACGAGCTGTTCGCTGCTAAGTCGATACTCTACAGAGAAGCAGAGGCGAGTGGCCATGCCCAGAGGGGGGGCCTCCACCTGGTTCAGAGGGGTCACAGAGTACAGACCTGTCAGCACCGACCCTACTGGGTACCAACCTGAAGAAAACCGGGGATACAGAAGACTAAATCAGAATATGAACAGTTTTTGTTTGAGTCATATCCGGCTTCTGTCCTGTCCTGATGGACTGGGATTTCATTTTGCCGATATCTTTGCCACTTTCATATCTGCTCTCATAGAGAATCTCTCTGTTTAGGTTTGTTTTTAAATCCTTGGCTGTAAAGGTAGATTTACCAGTCAAAGAGTTTTAGACTTAGACTTTTAGACCATATAACATTATTATGAAAAAAAACATAGTTCACATCTCAGTCACATTCCACTTTTAACTGCTCCCCAATCAAGCTATATTTTTTTAAAGACACCTCTCAAACTGTTAAACATCTTGTGGGAATTTCTGAGAAGGTATATTGATGTAACCAGATGTAAAAATATGAAAAATACGGTCACTTTAAACCAGGGGTCTAAAACCTGTGGCTCCAGATTCAAAAGTGGCTCTTTGGACCTTACACGATGGGTCTCATGAACTTTGGATAAAAATAACAAACCAAATAATGTGTTATTTTTCAATGAGTAATTATTTTCATAATTTCCACAAAGGAATGACACTAGAAGTAAGGATATTTTTTAGATATTTTTTTCCGGTTCTTAGGTTTGGTACTATGTGCATTTTTACATAATTTACCAAAAATATCAACAATTCTAAGGCAAAGAATCCATACACTCATTGCTGAAGTTTTTCTTTCTTTTAAAACCTAAAAACAGAAATAGAATTGTTGCTCTTTATGAATGACCCCACATTTTACTCAAATATATTATCTTTAAGTTACATTTTTCTAAACGTCATGTAATATCTGTGGCTCGAAATGATTTTATTTAGCTAGATTGAGCCCTAAACAATTTTTTGGATGGTTAAGGTTGCAGACCCCTGCTTTAAACTGTGAATATTAACTTATTAATTTACCCTTGACTACAATAAGACAACTGGGACATTTTCCTTTTTTCTGTAAGCCAAAACATTAAATTTCAACCCCTATCCTTGTGCCAAATATTGATTTCACAGTGTAGATATAACATGCTTTTATTTGAATAACGTATTTTTTTTTGCTGTGTGGTAAGTTATTTGAAAAAAATTTCAATGTCATTCAGAAAGTTAATAACAAAGGTTTAATTGTTGAATGTAAGCCTAAAATGTCTAAATTATAGCTTTATAAATTAAAGTCATTGTATTAGCGCAATAATTGCATCACTTATGACCTACTTCTCACTGAGAGCGACCCACGGTGAGTCAGAATGTCCCGCTGGCTGTCAGTCGTCATCCCTTCCTTCTTTTCTTTCTCCTCGCTCTCATCATCTCTCAGAACCGTGGTATTTTGTAGAGCAGAGCGAGGAGGTAAAGAGAAAGGGATTTCATCAGGCCTTGTTTAATATAAGCAAAGACAAAGCATTTAGAGCTTCAATATAATAACTGGTTTGGCATCATTCTAATTTTTTTAATTGGGTATTGTGAGTCCAGGCTGGTGGTAAACCTAATGGTAAACCACAAAAGTTTGTTACTGGTAATTACCTGGTACAGATGCCTTGAGACACGGGGATCACTAGAGCAGAGTGGGCAGGTACTGGTGGCATCATGCTGATCAGCTCCTGATATTGATTTCGCTTGTTCTTCCTCTTTCTCAGGTAGCATATTATCAGGATCAGCAGAAGCACTTTCAACATCAGACCAACGGATAGACCAACAGCGAGCAGCAGTGCCTGGTCTGACCAATCAAACATCTAAACTTATTCTGAATAGGACACCTTTTGTAAGGAAAGCGTTTGTGTGTATTCATTCTCACCAGACATGGCCAGCTTTCTTCCTTTCAGCATGAACTGTGTGGCCGTCCGAACACGAAAAAGCAGTAACTGTTAGTGACGATGAGGAGCTGTGAGATTCGGAAGCAGCTGGACGTTTCTCACCATGTAATACTGCTATCTGCATGGCTGAATTAGCAGCAGGAGGAGCCACTGGGTTTAAATACACTGGAGCCTTAAATGTTTACCTTTTATTTAATCAAAAGATACCTAAAAATAAAAGTGATCAGTAATAAATTGATTTGAAAAAAAATGATGGTACCGGCTTGATTCATTGTATTGCTTAATAAGATCATGTTACACTTATTTTTTTGTTATTATTTTTTTACTTCTTAGCATAAAATAAGTCATCAAATTAATTAAAAGAGTAAATCAGGTCAGGTGTGTTGTGACATCCATCCATCCATCCATCCATCCATTCATCCACAGCAAAGGAAACACTGCAAAACATAGAGAACCATTAAAAATATATATTTTGCTTTATTCTTTAATTAATTTAAGAAAACAAAAACACTTAACTGAAGACAAAGGAAAATTATTAAAAATTATACAACTTTCGTCAGAGTTGACAGGGAGGAGCTCCTGTTGCGGCCTGCACTACAGCATGTCACACAAAGCCTCTGGCTGAGGCTGTTTTATTACCGTCCTGTGAAGAAGATCCTTAGGGATGTTCAGTTGGATTATGATTTTGTGATCCACCCTCAAGGAACAGCTCCTCTTTAACATGAACAAAACTCCAGCAAAACATAAACCAGGCTCAGTAGAGGCAGTGATATTCTGAGACTGACTGGGCTGTTGAAAGGAGCCCTACTCACTTATAACTTGAAATAAAATCATGATTCTGTGAATGTCTTATTTTTTACACACAAGTTGGGTTTGATGATACATCTATTTTATGTTAAGATAAGAAGATGTTAAGAAGCCAAACTCTTCCTGAACTAAACATTTTAGAAGCCTCAGTTTTTTTCTGTGTTTTTTATATAAATTTTAGCTGAATAGTGTGCCAATTGTTAGGTCATGACCCAAATGCAGATAAAATGTAATGAATAGTTAGCTCAGTTAAGTCTGGGTTGTACTTCCAACTTAACTATGTGAAATGACAATCCTGACAGATGACCTTATCCTGAATTTGAATCAAAGTGCTTATAAGCCACCCGCTGCTCGCTTCCACACACAAAGACCGGATTGGACAGCAGCTAATAAGATGACTGGTAATCCTCAGGGCTAAAGGTATAGAGTAATGGCCCTTTCTTTGTCACTTACAAACACACACACACACACACAAATGCACCGAACAATACACCTTTGAGAAGAAAATTAAGCCCAGTTGCTCTATTGCCAACGTTACATGTGTCCCAGCAGTGGCAGAGGAAGAGGATCAAGCTTAGGGAGGGTCACAGCGAAGGAAACCCAGCAGTGAGGCTTTTTATGTGGCAATGATCGACAGACGGGAAGCCATTTCAGAAGAACGTGAGGAAGAGCAGAAGACATGAGGGGAGGAAGGAGAGGCACCAATTAGAGCTACCTGCTTTGTATCAGAGCATAGGGCAAAACGGGACACGAGTGTGAACTGTCAGGTAAGAGGTTAATTTTAATTGTCAAACATTGTTTTGGAGCTGCGTGTGTATTAAAAAAATCCTTTTTAATAAACTTTTTGTGTTTACAGTGCATGCAGATCTACTGCTGTTAAGCATTTCTAAAGTGTGAATTCAGTACTGTGTTCTTTATTTAATGATTTAATGATTTTATAATTTACTGATTTTATAATTTCATTTAGCCAATTTTTTCCCTACTCACAGCTAGTAGAAATGACTTTTCAAAGAATGTTAACACCTACTTGGTCTGCTAAGAGAAATCAAATAATTTTTATGAAGTCCCAAAGGCTTCTCTTTGACCCAATCTGTCATTTTATGGATCTTCTGGTTCATCTTTATTTTGTCTCAAGAATCAAATAATCTGGTCTGTGTAATCTCATTTGTTTAATCTGGATTTTGTGTGTTTATGTATGTGTGTTTGAATGTTCTCATTCAATTCCCTGAGAAATGTGTCATCCCGACACCTTTTTTACATTACCTAAAAGGAGCAGCCATGCCTCACATTTTAGAGCAGTGGGCATGCTGACGACGTGAGAAACTGCACCAGCTCCTAGGAACCTGCAGAGAATTAAGATCTAATCCTACCACTTCTATTGGCTTTACAGGGCTTTGAACTGGGTGACAAAGTGAGTTAGCACTAAGCTAATGAGCACAGCAAAAGTTAGCTGTTGAAGAGCTAACCAAGACAGCTAAGAGGAAACCATAATAAAACAGTCCTGAGGTACTGGTTTATTTTAACCATAAATTAAAATAATTAACTATATTTCTTTAAAAGATTCTCCGTCCATACAACTACATGTTATATAGAATATTCACACACAAGCTGGTGCTTTCCAGTCTTTATTCTAAAGATTTTCTGCTTACAACTAATAAAATTCAACATTAAAGATAAGAATATCAGACCAAAAAAAACCCACAAATATAAGTATGTAGTTTTCAGATGATTTCATTTATAAAAGGTTTAGAAACTATGCAAACCTACATAGTCCTATATGATAAAGTGCTTATACACATTGTTAAATCCTGAAAAATTTGTTATCAACCACATTTTTTAAAAGCTGAGGTCAGTTTCCGACCTTCAGAATCAAGAAGTAGAAAGAACCTGTCTGATAACATGGAGTAGGCTAATAGATCAAGAGTTCATACCAGATAATGAACTTTTGAACTCTTCATTATAGATCAAGAGCAGTGTGGAAAGATTTGCACAGGCATTTCTAAGCTTTTCAGTTCTGTGAGATCCCAATGACCGCTATGATCTGTGAAAAGAGAAAACATAGAACATCTGTGAACCTTCTCAGCAGTGGCTGGTCTGTTTGCTTACTCCAAGAGCACAGTGGCATCCAATAAGTCACAAAAGCACCCAGAACAACATCAAACATATTGCAGATCTCCCCTGCCTCATTTACATTCAGGATTTAACAATATAAAAGTACAAGTTAACTAACATGCATCCATGGTAAGGTCCAACTGCTAAACAAAATAAACCTTACATTTGTAAAAACATCATAATAGTCTCCCTGTATTTTTGGGAAAGTATTCTTTGGACTGAAAAAAAAAAGTCAAACTTTTTCAAAGGTGTATATTGCTTAAAATCAGACGCAAATATTAATGCAGCAATTCAGCAAAAGCGACATCGCCATGACAGTCAAACAAGATGGTGGTAGGGTGATGATCTGGGGCTGTTTTGCTGCTTCAGAACCTGGACAGTGTGCTGCAGTTAATAAAACTAATAAGTACTATAATTTTGAGAACTTCAGTACAAGCATTCAGTAGTACATTGATACAAATCACACCAAATCATCTGCCTCACAATGAGTAAAAAACAAATCTAAGATTTTGTAGTGGCCTAGTCAAAGTTTTGGGCTTCTTTCCAATTGATTCACATTTTCTTGACAATCGAAAACATTTAGGTGTGTTAAAAAAGAAAGAATTAAGCAGTTCTTAATTCTATATTTTAAAGAGGGGATAATTGAAATATTAAATGTGTCTGTCCTCACAGGTCTGCTGTCATGGCGAGGTCTGGTCGCCCTGCTTCTGAGAGCTATCAGTCCGCCTGCTGTTCAGTTGGACAGTCACTGTCCTCTTCCAGCGAAGCTGGCGTTTTGGATGAGGATGATGACCGGACTCCAATTTTCTCTCTTTCTAAAAGCTCTGTGGATGTTGTTACGGCAACAGGCCCGCCTCACAAACGAGATTTGGCATGGATGCGACTGGATCTGAAGCGCAGCTCCAGCACCAACACACACCCCGCCCAGAATCAAGAGACACTTGATCGCCACCATCACAAATGGCGTCACAATAGCCACCAGTTCTCGATCACAACTCAAAACGAGGACTTGCGAAGCCCTCCCCCTCTCAGTGAGCGCTGGATTTCCAACATGCATCGTTGGAGTGGGTGCAGCAGCAGCACGCACAGCCGCAGCAGCACTCCAGACACGGTTCTGTGGAAAGAAGGCTCATCACGTTCCTGTCTTCTCAACCAGGAAGCACCCGGCTGCTTCACCCCAGATTCTCCAATGTCCAAAATAACCTCTCCTCCAACCACACCCTCGCCATTGATTTCCCCTTTCCGCACACCTACTTTACCACTTCCAGATCATTTAACTACTTCACCGCTAACAATGAGCACGCATCGGCAATCTGAATACTCACCTCGCCCTCAGCCTACCCGTCCAGATGAGAGGAGCTCCCTTTTATTTCAATTTCCTTCCCCGGTTCCATCCTGTGCAAGCTTAGCAGAAGCAGGGCAGCGCACAGATTCTGCTTGCCTTGTCAATGATGTGAGTAAAGAGCAGATCAGCTCCAGAGACACTCAAAAAGTAGAAGATAAAGGAGAAGAAAAGCAAAATCCTTCTGCAGAAAAAACAAATTTTAAAGCCAAACTCTCAGGTTGCCATTATCTGCCATCATTGGAGCAAAGATGCCAAATGGGAAAAGGTTGGAGATCACCACTAGTTTCGTCCTTGAGTGACTCACAGTTGGGTGAGTTATCCAGGTTTAACTTAGTACATTTGGAAGGAACTACAAATAATCCAAAGTCAGAGCTGTTCAGGGAGGAAGGAACAATGACCTCACAGCTGGAAATGATGGATGCTGCTGTGCAGACAGATTTCCCTTTGGGCTCCTGCTATGACTCCCAGAAGAACATATCTTACTCCAACAGTGGCTCACATTCCCTCTTGGGATCACCGCCTGGATCCAGACTAAACCTGAAGGATTCTGTTGGATCCCACTCCAATCTGGTTTCGGCCTCTTCAAGCATGTTCCCAGTGAGCAGCGGCGAGGAGGAGGAGAAGCAACAAGACACCCCAAAGTGGGACATTACCTCCGCTTCTGCACAGTATGTGGAGAGAAAGCGATCATGTCTGAAGGCCCAGTCTGAAGAATGTGATGAGCTTGGTAGAAGGGGCAGCATGAAGCAGGTGCTGTGGGACGAGGATGGGCTGACATGGGACATTCATGGTGCATCCGTGGACCCCGAGGAGCTCAGCACGGCTATACAAAAACATCTGGATCTCAAGAACAGCCCTCAACCACAGAGGCGTTCCTCTAAGAAGAAGAAAGCACCAATGCCTCCACTAATATCAAACATGGTAACGACGATGGCCCCTGACACGAGCCCACCTGCGATGAGCATCAAGTGCATGGTGGAGAGTGAGAGTCAGGAAACTCTGGAGACAGAAGCCGAGAGGGAGGTGGAGCAGGTAGCAGGAGTCAAGAAGCAGGAAAAGGAGGGGGATAATTGTATTAGAAAGACAGAAGAACAAGGCAAAGCACAAGAAATAGAGGAGGATCGCATTGGAGAGAAGACAGCCAACAGATCAAAGTCACCAGTACAGGGGAGTGGACACAGCAAGAAAAAAATAGTGATCAGATCCCTGAAGAGGTCTGGTTGGTGTGGAGGTTCCAGAAAGACGGATGACTGAGACTTACAGTAGTGAATTTAAAAGTTATATATTAAAACTGAACTTTGAAAAGAGAGACCTTCAGTCTGGATGGAGCCAAAAGCCTTCCCTGAGCATACAATCTGTTATTACCTCCGCCAAGGAGTTTTTTTTTCCAGGGTTTATTTGTTTTTTAGTCTGGTAGAAACATACCTAAAAAAACAACAGGAATAAGCAATTAGATCTTGGGGGTGTCCGGCTCACTGTCTGTAGAGAAGGGGGGATCTGCATGTGGTTTTGTAGTTTTCTATAGATTTCGTAGTATCTGTTATTAGACTGAAGCCATCCTAATTTGAACTCCTAATCTTTCTGTTCTTGCTTATTTTCCAGTTTCTCATTTCTCATGAAAGAAAGAAAGAAAGAAAAAAAGAAAGAAAGAAAGAAAGAAAGAAAGAAAGAAAGAAAGAAAGAAAGAAAGAAAGAAAGAAAGAAAGAAAGAAAGAAAGAAAGAAAGAAAGAAAAGCTAGATCATGGACATTTTTAATTCTAAAATTGATTAAAAAAGACAATGGCAAGCATTTATATTATGTTTGGCACCCCAAACAGCTCAAGCAAATTATTCTGAATAAAAATACAGGAAGATAGTCTGGTGAGAGCTAATTTATTTCGACCAAACATAAAAAATACATACAAGGGGAATAGTTGTCTTTACTTGACAAACTTTATGCTCACAAACAACAGCTGGGGTGGACTCAATGGTCTGACTGCAGACTCTGCCCCAGCTATATGCCCAAGCTGTGGTACGAACTAGGCTGTCATTTTTATTTTTTGCAAGTTGGGGGTTTTCCTTACCGTTACATCTAAGACTCTTAAGTAATACAAGGGAAGATATGTGCAACAGAGACAGCTTGACTCACTTTATTTTTTTAGGTTTTGGCAACAAGTACACTTATATCCATTTGACTTATCCCTGTTAGAATATGTTTTTTTCTCTAGAAAGCAGTATGTTTCCTATGTACATCTGTAATACATCAGACACTACTGATCCAAATTACATGCCATCTACATATGCTACTCACTTCCTATTTTTAAGAGAGGTGAAGGTACAACAACTATTTAAAGAAATGATGAAAGAGTCAATTAGGACTATCATTCAAACTTTTTGTATTTACATATTAAATTATTTCTAAAGTAGGATAGAGTTTGATTTTTAATAACATTTAACTGATAAAATCAGAAAAAGTTTACTGGTAATGTCACATTAGAAGTTTGTGTGTATTTTTTAGATACCTGTTATTCATATCAAAGTCTGGACATTAAAAAAACCTTAAGCCAGTGACAATATTGTTTATCTTGTTGTTTGTCTTTCTTACTTTAAATATGTATTCAGAAACGTTGCTGATATTTGCACTGTGTCGCCTTTTCAAGGCTTGCCGCGTAACCAAATCTCTACGGAGCGCATCTGATGAAGCCAGTGCACGGACAGTTTTAAAAGCTTGCTTACCAAAACAACAAAACACATCAACCTAACGGCGTGTCAGTTAGTAAACCATCAGTACCAAGCAGTAATGCTGAGCAACAATGTACAGTATTAAGATAAGTCATAAAAAAAACACAGGTTTTTGTATCCATTTGGCAGCTCGTAACCTCATGTTATGCCGTAAAGCGAATCTCAGCCAGTACTTCCAGGATGCGTCCAGGATAGTAAAGTTATGTAGTGTGGTTTTCAGCAGCAGAAGGCTCCCAGGCAGAGAAATCTCCGGAAATTAAAGTAATAAATGCTGGTTTGCCACTGAAATATTTGAAAAACACATGATTTTAAGTATAAAAGCTATCCATGAATTGCACTGGTTTTGCTTGGTATCCTTCATCTTACGTTCTGTTTGTATCCAGAAGTTGAAATTTCGAAGTCAGAATATTTGAATAAGCTCTGAAGTTTCAATTCTGACTTGGAAATGTTGAAGTCTCCGTCCTACCCAGAGTTCAGAATCCAACATGGCTGCTGCTGGAAAAAAAAAACCTAGTGAAAGTTATCATGATGAACTGTTGGTCGGGGATAGATCAGTCCACTGTAGCTGACCAATCAGAGATGAATACGTTGGTTTTATAGGCAGCATCATGACATTCAGTCGCGAGTCTCTGCATAAAAAGAGTTGCACATGAACACAGTTAGATTATTCAATATTATTCAAGGTCTGATTCTGTTAGCATCCATCCATTCATTATCTATGCTGCTAATCCTTGAAGGCTCAAGGGGGACCGGTGACTATATCCAGCGGTCATCGGGTGAGAGAAGGGGGAACACCCTGGACAATCCATTACGGGATTCTGTTATCAGTAACTTGATATTTCTAAAACTGTACTGCATGACCAAAGCTTTAGGTCATACCTCCTGAGCATCAATGTCACATTGATTTGAGCTTTTTATGATACATTTAAACTGTTCCTTTTCAAAAATGATATTAGAAAAACCAAAGAGTTTGAAAAAGATGAACAGGCTGAGAAAGTTAGAAAAGTTAAATGTCCCTTAGCATGATACAGTTCCTTCACACTTGTATAGTCATAAAAAACCTCCTGGCATGATTGTGGCTGAATATTTGATGTTTGATTTAAATAGTATCATGCTGAGGTTCTGTTTAATAGAAAATATTTCAACTTCACCTCTAATCAGCAAAAATAAGGCTGACACTTTGAAAACCATTAATCAGGCTAACACTAAGCATCTGGTATGAACCTGACCTCAGCCCATTAAATTGTATGAACTGTGCTTAAAAGCAGGGTTTCTATGAAGAAACACATTTAAAAAAAGGTTAAAACTCTGCCTGAAAGACTGATCAAATGTCCACCCAGAATCATGCCAGAAGCTTGTTGATGCCTTCAAAAAGCATGTCATCATGGTGCAACTTGGTATAAATGGATTTAAATAAATATTAGTAGAGTTGTATGAATATATCTGGGCCTGGTATCAGTATCAGAAAGTCAAAACAACGAAAACTGTCAATTGGATAATAGTCGCAAAATTCAGACCTCTGCAACTTCATATCCTACAGTTCTGTCCTCCATAAATGGTTTATTTAATACTTCTCTCGCTGGGCTTTCAATGTTTAACTATCTTTATTCTTCTAGTTTTTTTCTGCCAGTGCCACACTTTACCTCATTCACCCGGTAAACAGGAACACACAAAAAGTAGAGCTGTGTGTAAACTTGGTGAACCCCAGTATTGGGAGCCGACCATACAAGCCCTGCCATTCAGATGAACGAGCACATTGTCTTTTATTCACAGCTGCAAGAAAAGCTCTGCTCACCAGGGGCTTCTACTGCAACAAGTGTTGTCATATTTTTACAGATACTGGTTTTATGTGCAGATGTTTTGTAAAGTTGAGCTAGTTTTTTCATATAGATCATAGGGCTGTCACCAATCAAATAAATCAGTACAGGTAAAAAAAAAACATTAATAAGGTATGATCCATGTACATAATAAACTGTATAAAACATATCATATAAATTATTAAAATACAGTGGGAAACTCTTTAGAAACAATTACCCTTCTTGAAGTCTTTCACTTAAAGAAATGAGGTCCATACTGTTTCAGACAGTAGAAAAGAAATCCAGAAAATCACAATACTTGATTTTTTTCAATTATTAATCTAGATTTTATTGCATGAAATAAGTGTTTGATCACCTACTAGCCAACAAGAAATTAGGCTCAAAGGCCTGTTGGATCATCTTTGAGAGGTCCCAATGTCATTGCCTCATTGCCTGTATTGCTTGATAGGTGCCTAAAAGACACCTGTTCACGGTCAATCTCCACCATAGGTAAGACCAAGGAGTTGTTGAAGAACACCAAGGACAAAATTGAAGACCTACACGAGGCTGGGGTGGGCTACACGACGATAGGTGGTGAGAAGACAGCAGTTGTTGCAACAGTTATCAGTTATTAAAAAATGGAGGAAACCCTTGATGACTGTCAATCTCCTTAGGAGTGGGACTCCATGCAATATCTCGATCGTGGAGTTTCAATGCTTATGAGCAAGGTAAGTGATAACTCGTGTTTTTTTGCACAAAAAAAAAAGATAAAATTGGACAGTCGGGCAAAGTATAGTGGAGAGGATGGATTTGAAGGGCTATGTTTTGCTGCAGTAGCTTGTAGAAGCTGCAGTTAATTTTGCAGAGACAATAGAGACTTACTGTGATGAATGTTGGAGGAAATGTGTCACTTTTGTTTGGGGATTGAGGATCCAAACGCAGACGGGTAAAAAAAAGGGGGAAAACGGATGCAGGTGGGAGAGAGCTGGCAGGAGGAAAACAAACCCAGGCAAAAGAGGAAGGACAGGTAAAACAAAAAGCAGAAAGACACTCAAAGAAATAATCATCTTAAATGTGTTGTGATAATAAAGCAGAAATAAACAGAGAAATGACCAGCAAATGTCCATATTGAAGTAAAGAAATAAGTGTTAAAACTATATTATATTGAGCACTGTTTAATTCATCATCTAAAAATAGAAAGAGTACGTTTGACCTAAACCTATCAAAACTAAACTGCCATGCAAGGAGAGCATCAATGAAAGAAGCAGTTAGCAAACTATGCTAAGGAACTTCACCGATACTCCGTGGGAGAATCTGTGGACAGGGTAACTATTAGTCATTAGCTCCATATCAAAATGTACCTTCTGTCATTGACATTTGATGCCGTTAGGTGATATGGATAAAAAAAACTTTGGTTGCAGTTTTCATGCTGCTGTTGTCTTGCGTTGAACCTCCATGTTCGGTGCAGGATGAAGGTTACATTTAGGCCACCATGTCACTCCAATCAACCATGTGAGTTGTATAGTTGCTTGTGTACAATACAGAGATGCTTTTGTCTTGCACGCATGTCCGTGTGCTGTGAGTATACTATATGTATGTGAAAGTGCTGATGGGTCTCCCCTGAAAAGAAAAAAAAAATCCCCTTTTTCTCAGCTACAGTAACGCTCAAAGCTACAGGAGAACGATCCAGTGCTCTCTTTTGTTGCAACACTAACTCATTGTCCCTGGAGGATTGCTGTTGTGTGTGTATAAACTGTATGCGTACCTGTTGGCGTACATTTGTGTGTTGCTTGCTATAAATGGCACCGGTTGTGGACCGGCCGGTGATTTAGTGGAAGACGATGGCTGCACCAGGACCTCCTCTGCTCCGGTTTCTGTCCCTTTTGCCGCTGCTGCTTTTGAGCAAGGTATGCTGCCAGCCTGCAGCTGCATACACGCTCATTCCTGGACAACAGCCACAGCACAAAGTCCTTCAACTGGGTGAGGGCAAAAAAATCTCCACCAACACTAAGAAAAGTTAAAAAAAAATAGTCATGTAGTAGCTCTGTGATGCTTGTACAGTATATATGAATGTGTTAGTTATGTCCTCTCAGACTGGCCACAGGATTGCGGCATGCCCCACTTCAAGCCAAACATGGTTGAGAGGATTGTCTCTGGAAATGAGGCCAGACCTCACTCCTGGCCCTGGCAGGTCTCTTTGCAGGTAAATCAAACTAACATGATTCTCTATTTTAAGAATCACAATGACTTGAATCAGTCAAACATGAGCATAAACATCTGCTTAAACCTCTTGGTTCCTGCTGCAGTGGTTATTAACCATTTTCAAAATAATTTTAGGCAATTTTTTTGTGAATTAGGCATGTACATCGCAATGAATTGGATTAGAGTTAATTTTTTCAGTAAAAAGAGTTCATCAATGACATGATCAATGCGGATCAATGACATAAAAATAGATTTTTAACACAGAAATGTAATGTTATGGCCACAAACATATGAGGGCGACTGATAAGACAGCAGCCTGCACAAGTAGGATACACTTCGAAAATATCATTATTAAAGAAGCTAGCTAGTCTAAATTCTAATCCAAGCAAATACTATTTATATATATATTTTAAATATTATTATTGGAAATTTAAGTGAAAGAAAAATCAGTCAAAGGGATTACTTCACTTGAAATGGTAGAATTAGTGCTTCAGTGGACACTACACATACACAGATGTATCCAGTACATGGGCTACAATTGAGTACCAGTATTTTCTTTCTATTTGTGAACCAAAGGCCACACCAGAAGCTTCCTACCTGGGCTGTGGAGAAAACCACCTCCACTGTTCCTCAGTGCTCTAAAATTTTCTTTTCAGATTAAATGTAATACATTATTTTACTTAGAAATCAAAGATTTTGAGTCATAACCTAGAGAGAATAGAAAGGAACAGAATCACAGGTGTTTGTGTAGATTCTTAGTCCCTTAGGACATAACAATCCTGTTAAAACAGAATTTATTCTCTTCTTCCTGAAGGTGTTTCACCTCTCATCTAAAAGGCTTCTTCAGCTCCTAACATGGGTTTAAAGAATCAAGTTTATTGGGCTTAAAGTTTGTAGTCTGCACAACCACACCAATAGGGAGCCTAAGGGTGAATTTACACTAGCCTTGTTTAGTCAGCTTGAATCGAACTCTAGTTCTTTTGCCCAGAAAGTTCAGTTTGTTTGGGTAGGTTTGAATGGGCAATCAAACTCTGATTTGGACCAAAACAAATCAAACTCTAGCCCGCCTAAAAACCTAGGTCTCGGTTGTATTAAAACAAAACTGTGCTGCAGTTTGATTGCATATGTGAATGGCAAGCAGACCTGGGACCACACCAAAAGCAGGAGGAGGAGTTTTGTGCAGGGCATCCTTGGTAAACAGCATGCTGGATAGATAGATGTTAGATCATGTACCTATATTGCTCAATATCATTATAAGGATGACATGTGTGCTGTGCCCCTACTCTAAGCCTCATATGGAGTCGTTTCAGTCGCCTGGTGTAAAAAAAACAACATTTTCCATATTCCTCCACCACTTCTCTGTTCATCCTGAGCCCATTGCTGCAGCAGTATGAATCTGGAACATTTGCTAAACGCAACAGAGCAATCCTAGAACCTCTACAATCTGCTGCCACTCCATTTTTGTTTACATTTCACTGTACTGTAATGGTTCATTCAGACCAACCCCATGCGTCAGCGTCAGTTGGGGCAAGATTACATGTAAAGTCTATGGTAGAGTACGTTAGAGGTCCGTCTACTGGAATATCAGGTGTGAATGCAGGCTTATGGTGTGTTCACACCGCACGCCTTGTCAGCGTCAAACAACGCTCACAAAGCAACTAGTTTGGCACCTATACATTTTTAGGCTGAAGCTTGCAAAGCATGTGGGCAGGCCTTTCTCTGACGCATGTTTTAAACACTAGCGGATCATGGATGTTTAGACAGTGCCGACGTCGGGCGACATCTCTACAGTGAGACACTCATTGGGGGTGGCGGTGAGTCAATAGCGTCAAAAGTTCAGCTAACTGAACTTCTCCGTTGCTGGCTTTTGGCACTTTGAAACGCAGGAAAAGTTTCAAAAATTGACAAAGCCAACGCACACAAAGTACCGCAGAGACTCTGACGCCCCTCTGACGGCCTCAACCATAGACTTTACATGTAATCTTGCCGCTCTTGACCTTGTAGAGCTTCTCCTGCATGCTACTTCTCACTCGACTGACTATTTCTCCCGAAGATAGCTGCAACTTTCTACAAGGCCAGATTTATATTGGTTTCGTCCACATTGAATGCTCCTTCCTTTGGCCTGGAGGAATAAGGCGAGCTGACTAAACTCATGTACATTTTTTTTCTTCAGTTGTGTTTTTTCACACAAAACCTTAAGTAACAGTTCTTGGTAATCGAAAATTAGCACTTCCTCTGCGACAAAATGTATTTTAAAAATGTATGAACATCATATGTTAAATTCATGGCACATTTCAAGCAACTCCAAGTATCTTTTATTGCTCCATTGACTCTGGTTCATTTTTCTTTTGGCAGAAGGGGACCAATGGACTGTCTATAGAAGGGTGTGACTTAGGCTCCCTACAGGGCTCACCAGCTAGGCCATAGAATCCATATTCCTTGATGTCCAGTATGAAGTTTTTGACAGGAAGAGATTATTTGGGAACACTTGTCATGTGCCAGTGTTGGTCCACTATGTTTTATCTCGTCGAAAGTCAGAGTAGTTGTCTGCCAGGAAAATTTAGAACTTTTTGTACATCTTGCTGAAAACCTTCATAAAGATTCTAATTAATCTTCTTAATTTAAAAATGTATTAGGGTGCCGAGGTATATCTGGCCAACAAGACTACAAATGAAAACTAGTTTTGGGTAATTCTGGCATGTTACAGTTATAATGTTGTTCATATGCACTGTCCTGGTTATAAATAATAAAAAAGCAAGCCTATGAGGATAAGCAGCACAGATAACGGATGAATCGATGGAACATGATAGCTCTATTTTTCTGTTGCCTGTGTGGCAGCTCTACGCTTCCATATATATATATATATATATATATATATATATATATATATATATATATATATATATATATATAGATAGATAGATAGATAGATAGATAGATAGATAGATAGATAGATAGATAGATAGATAGATAGATTGATTGATTGATAGATTCAGACCACATGCATGGCTCCTCACCATGCACAGCGGGTTCCATCCCAAATCCAGCACCCTGAGACTTTACGCAAGCCGTAAGGAAGGAGGCAGAGGACTGATGAGTGTAGGAGCCACTATCCAGGATGAAACATCGAAGCTCCATAAGTACATCAAGGACAAGGCTTTAAGGGATGACATACTTAGTGAATGTCTGAGAAAATGGCAAGATGAGGAGGTGCTGGAGGAGGAACCATCATGAGAGGACAAGCCCCTACATGGGATGTACCACTGAACATAAATGAAGTGGCTGATCTCAAGAAATCCTACCAATGGCTAGCGAGGGCTGGCCTACAGGACACCACAGATGCACTCAACATGGCAGCACAGGAGCAGGCTCTGAGCACCAGAGTGATAGGGGGCCAGATCTACCACACCAGAAAAGACCCAAGGTGTAGGCTATGCAAAGAGTCATTTGAGACAATCCAGCACATAACAGCAGGGTGTAAAATGCTGGCAGGGATAGCATACATGGAATGTCACAAACAATTGGCTGGCATAGTATACAGAAACATCTGTGCAGAGTATGGGTTGGAAACCCCAAGGTCAAAGTGGGAAACACCTACAAAGGTGGTGGAGAATGACGAGCAAAGATCTTGTGGAACTTCCAGATCCAGACAGACAGGATGGTAATGGTGAACCAACCGGACATTGTGGTGATTGATAAAGAGCAGAGGGAAGCCGTTTTGATGGATGTGGCAAAACCAAGTGATGGTAACATCAAGAAGAGGGAACATGAGAAACTTTGAAAAACCAAGGGCTCAGAGAGGAGCTAGACAAGGCTTTGAAGGTAAAGGTGACAGTAGTACTCATGGTAATCGGAGCACTTACCGGAGCAGAAGAAGAACCTCAGACATCTTAGTCTAGAAAAATGTATTACTTGGAATAGCAAAGAAACTGTGCAGGACCCTGAAGCTTCCAGGCCTCTGGTAGAGGACCCGAGCTTGGAATGGATGGGGATTGTATTTTTTTATTTTTATATTTTCTAATTTCGACAAAGAAAAAAAGAAAAACAACAAAAAAATCCAGACTGTATAGTGGTCATCTGAATACCTCACAAACAGGTCATCAGTAACTAAATTAAGACATTTTCTTCATTCTCCAAAAACTTTAAAGTGACAGTGTGTAGTTTTTGTAGTACATCTTTGAAAATAGCCATTAAAATATTATGTAATAATAATTACGTAAAGCACATTAATTGCAAAATATTGGCGATATTGTAAAATATGACTTTAAAAATCAGGTTTAAAATACATTGGCGCGGGTCCTCTTTTCAGGGGAAAGCCATATTAGATGACGTCTTTACTTCTACAAGAGCCCGGACAGACAAAGCGCATGGAACACGCCCGCTATTAAAACATTGATTTCCCCTCAAACTGCAAAAAAGTTTAGCCATAAATACATTTTTACCTCTTTGTTAGTTCCAAGCGACAAAATAGAGACTGACGTGCTCGTCATGTTGCTGCAAATAGATAATTCTCAGGGAATTGAGCGTTTGAAAACAGCACCAGTTGGACCTCCGTTGTTGAGTTTCTTACTCAAAGACACAGATACCGCATGCTTGTGATAATTTAGGTATGCACTGCCCCCTACTGGCCGAAAATGACACACTGTGCCTTTAAATAGGCTATAATTAGGACCAGTGATAATACCATCCTTGCTAATCACAAGTAACCTTAACCCAGTTTTAAGGCTTTTGTAGCCACCACTAAGTTTTCTTCCACAACAGCCCTATGTAGCCCCATCCACTGTCCAACCTCATGTAAATGAGACCAAAATATGAGCGAAAGTGCTTTGAATCGTGGAATTAATTATGGAGCCGTTTCTACCATCTAGTGGACAAAATGTACATCCAAAAAAAATGTCATCAATAAAGTAAGTTATAGTAATGAAAGATAATACCTGTAGTGGAAGGCATGCTAAGTAAAGAGAAAAGTAAAACTAAGCCCCCCCCCCCCCCCCCCCCCCCCCCCCCCCCCCCCAGATAAATTTACTTAAAATATGATGAAAATAAAATATCTGACTTATATTTATTATTGCTATTAACTGTCTTATTATGTGTCACAGGTTCGACCCAGAGGAAGTAAACACTACATTCATGTCTGTGGAGGAACTCTCATCCACAAGAACTGGGTGCTAACTGCAGCTCACTGCTTCCAGAAGTAAGATGGCACCCCATGAATCTCACATCTGAAAGCAGGTGCATGTCTGTATGACTCAAACAAAACATCAGATATTAATCAACTCTACATTTATTTTCGTCAAACACTCTCAGGGGTAAAGCTGAGGATCCTGGGAGCTGGAGGATCGTCCTTGGGAAGCACCAGCTGAAGCGCTCAGAGTCTGCAGAGAGGATTTTCCCCATCAAGAGGATTTACCGGCACGAGAACTTCCGCTATCCTGCTCACAGCGAGCTGGACTACGACATCGCCCTGGTGAAGGCCGCCACAGACATCCTGCCTTCAAACTTCATCCGCTACGCCTGCCTGCCGCGCAAGCAGAGCCCCCTCAAACCGGGGCACTACTGCTGGGTGACGGGCTGGGGAGACACCCGTGGTGAGTCAGGGACAAGAGATACACACACTGAGGAAAACTGAGGCTGACAAGGGGCTTAATAGTATCTCTAAAACGTACAAGTAGGATATTGTTATGAAATATTACATCGATGGAAGTGAGTACAATTAACCCACATTTTCCCTCTACTGTTCTCCTTAGCTTGAGTCACTAAAATCCCTTGTGTGTGTGTGTGTGTGTGTGTGTGTGTGAGTAACAAGGGTGAGGAGAGTCCATCCAGTTTGCAAATGATCCTGTTAAAACACAGAGCATGAATATGAAGCATGTGCCTTAAAAACTCGCTCTACATACTGCATGCAAGAAGTAATTTGAAATTGCAATATTGCACATACTGGCACTGCGATGATGACTTTGAATTTACACGTCTCTGGTCTGAACATAAATTGTTTTAATTGCGACCAATGGGGAACTTGGGAAAAGAGCCTACACTTAATCTTTCAGGGGGTCATTCTTGGGATACTAATATAGCAAAATGCAATAAAAGTAAAAGCTAAGAAATTCCATTTAGGATGATTTTAAAACGATTGTCTTTTTAAAAATTCCTACATTTTTCCACACCTAAACTTCTTAAATTCGTTTGCATTTATAATCACGTTCTGAACATTTTAATGCAAAAAATTTAACTAATTGGATTTCAATCAAAAGACACTACTCTGATGTTGCCTGCTGAATAATGATAAAGGCCTATCTCAAAGAGCTTCTTTCTGTATCTGACTCATTTTGCATCTTTACATAACAAATCAACTGAGTTTAGTTGATGTTTTTTATGTGAAAAACAAAACAAGAGTCGGTAAATTTAAGTGAAAAGTGAAGATCCTCTTGAAAATCGATTCTCTGTGGGGCTTAGGTCAGGTTAGTTTGCTGCATAGTCGCATCACAATCATTAAAGCAGGTACTGGTACGTTTGGCAGTGTAGGCAGGAGACAAGTCCTGCTGGAAACAGACTTTAGCATTTCCAGAAAGTTTGGGAAAACATGCAATGCTCTAAAATATCGGGCAGACATCTGCTCTGGTTTTGGACACAGCGGACCACTACCAGCAGATGACATGGCTTCCTAAATCATCGCTGACGGTGGGAAATCACTCTGGACCTCTGGAAACTTGGATTCAGTTCCTATTCAGTCTTCCTCCAGACTCTGGAACCTTGACTGTCTGCTGGATAATTGTCAAGTCAGCAGTCTTCCCATGATTAGATTCCTTCATTTAAAAAAAAAAAAACTGCGGCACAGCAGTCTTTTTAAAGCTGAATCTTAAGATTTTGATAATCAGAATTACTTGAAATGCATCACTCACTGTATTAGAATGTCATTTTGAAGTGAATTACTGAAATAATTGTTTTTTTACATTTCATTAGTCTACTGTAAATGGGACATAAAGCTTTATTTTCTGAAACGTATACAATCCCATTTCAGGCGGAAAGGAGAACGTCTCCTTGGCAGAAGCGCTCAACCAAGCCCGTCTGCCCATCATCGACTTCAAAACCTGCCGGCAGAAGAAGTTCTGGGGCGACCGTGTCCGGGACTCCATGATCTGTGCCGGGTTCAGGGACACAGAGGGCACACCTGCAGCATGTCAGGTAATGTCCAGGAACCTCGTGTCTGTCAGATTAAGGTTTTTCTCCGTCTCTCATAACTTGCTTCCCCTTTAGGGCGACTCTGGTGGTCCTCTCCTGTGCCAGCTTGGCCGCGATCGCTGGGAGGTACACGGCGTGGTGAGCTTTGGCCCCATCGGCTGCACCGTGGAGAACAAACCCAGCGTCTTCACCCGCACCACCACCTACATCCCCTGGATTGAGGCGACCCGCATCAGGGACTTCTTCCTGCACTGAGAAAAGCCCTGCTGACTTAGCAAACCTAACCTTTGCTCCCATTAACATTTGCCCCCACCATTTTAATTTAGTCTAACATCTTTAGATTGTTCCTTGTCCCACCAAAACAACACTTCACAATGTCCAACTTCTGAATGTGCAACTAGTTTTCATTTGAAAGTTACTTTCTGCAATAAAAGTCATAAAAAGCAAGAGTATTCATGAACATTTCCATTTATTTCAGTTTATCAAACAGCGATTTTGATGGAGAAACATGAACATTAAGCAGTTCCAGTTCAGCTTTACAGTGAGTTCTTCTCTCACACAGCAGAAACCAGCAACAATGTATGTTTTAATAAATACAAGTCATCAGACTATCAGAATTTACTCAATCTTTACATGTGGCGAGACTTTTAGTCTGAGAACACCAGATCTGGACAACACACCAGGTGTTGGCCATATAAACTGGCTCAGGACACTTTCTCAATCTAACATCACTGGAGACAGACGAGTCATTCATAAACAACAAAACCAGGCGTCAGGATTTCATATTAGACCCTCACTAATTGATCTTGTTACCGATGGGGACTGACAAATGATCTGGATTTCCAGAGGAATTGACTTTTCTCCCACAATTCCCAGAACGATTGTGGGTGAGGGACACAGACGGAAAAGGACGCTGAATTTAACCCAAGTCTAACAGTTTGTGGTTAAAGGCTGTGTCCTGCAGATGTTTGGACCTAATGTTGAAGGAGCTGCGGCGCGGCAGGGGTCAGTAGAGCCGCGATGAGGACGAGGAGGAGCCGGTGAGATGCTCCCAGTTGTTGTAAAGGGCGTAGGCGCCGGATACGGCCAAACCAACCAGACCTCCACGGGCCGCGCTCTTTAATCCTCCTGAGAAAAACACACAGAATCATCATCATCATCTCTGAAAACGATCATTAGACATATTAGGCGTTCGGTAAATATGACCTAACCTCAGGATGGGAACTGTAGAGCTTTAGCGGCGTTCCAAAGATAATCTTGGAATCTGTATAATTATTACTCTGTCATCTGTTTGTTATAACATGCCCAACCTATTATTTACACCACAAATCCTTTTGTCCTATTATCACCCTTCCACAGCTTTCTACTAAAACAGTGAATTATAACTTAATCTTTTATTGGAGAAGTTAGAAAAATCCCCCATTTAAGAGCAAAGCTGAGTGAAAAAAACAAACACATCAAGAACTAATTCTTGGTAAAGTAATTTATATAAATTATAAGTACCCCAACAATGCATTTAAAGTAGACGTGGCCAATATGTAAAAAAAATAGAATATCACGATATTTCAATTATATTATCACGGTTGCGATTTTTTTTTTATGATGACCAACATAACTTAAATTACATATTAAAGAAGGGAAACACTGGATAAATAAATACATTCAAATTAGGGATAATCAACACAGTGCTAAAATACTTATATTGTTAACTAACACCAAAGATGATAAAAATGCACTGGAAATCCTGAGTGTAACAATTATAAAAGTCAGAGCATTTTTGTTTTTCAAATAACTTCACTGAAAAATTTAAATGAAATTCTAGAAAATGTTTATCTTGACTTGTCTAAAAACAGAGAGCACACATGAACTTACTTTACTTTAAAAATATATTGAACAAACAGAACAAAATATAAAATCTTTTAAAATAAACTAATACGCAGCTGCAAATATAGTGCAATCTATAATACGCCAAAAAATAATACTCATACAATGAGGTACATGCAGATTTAACTGGTCCAAAATGCTGATGTTAGATAGGTACATACAAAGCTGCTTAATAAAGGCATAAATGTGTAAAAACAGCAATTTATACAAAGTGCTGCTGCTACATAAGATAACGAAGGTAGAGTGTAGTGTAAGCAGTTCTAACACTGCATTAACACTGTGAAGAAAAGTATTATTCTTCCATCCATCCAAACATATTCTTAATACTCCCTGCAACTCTCTCTTGTCATTTAGCGTACATGCGTGGAATGGCGGTGTCGTTTGTTGTCTCTGACGTAAGGAGCGAGTTTTGTAATCGTTTCTGCTAGCGTTTTGCTGCCTGGAAGAAACACTGTCCACCGCTGCTGCAGCCAGCTTTTTAGCTTTAGCAGCCAGCTGGCTCTCATGTTGTTTGGGGTGGTTTCTTTTAAGATGATCAAACAAGTTTGTGTTTTTTTTTTTTTTAGAGTTAGATTTATTTCAACATTCCCGCTGAAATAAATCTAACCAAAGCTTCTTTTTTATTTTTATTGAATGTACTAATTTGATCGTTCATAGAAACTTTAAGTAATAAATATAACGTGACACAGAGGCTATTTTGTCTTAAATTGGCTTCATCATAATCTAGAAATTAGTTTTTGTTTTTTTGAAAATAAATAAAGAAAATAACAGTCTAACACAAAATCTGTTAAAAACCAGGCAACGATTAACTCTCAAAGAACCCCGACCTCTTCAATTTGTTTCATGGTTAATCAAGATAAACTATATAAATGCTTTCACGTTTTGAAATAGAAAACTTTTGTTTTGTTTTTTTCCATTTTGAGAAAATTAGCTCTTCATTTCAGATTAGAATGAAAAGGTAAAAAATAATACATAAAATTAATCATTATGAAGTAAACTAATGATGAATGCCCACGAGGAGACACCTACCGGTGGATTTGAAGAGCATTCCTGTTAACGTGCCAGCAGCCACTGTGTTGACATCATCTTCTGCCCCTCTGGCTTTCTCTATTGCTACACCAAAAGCACTGTACAACAGGGCTGCAAAGGATATCAGAAACACACCAGAGTTAAAAACACAAGCTTTTCTATGAGCAACTTGAAAAACCTTAAAACTTAAGGCTTGGTGAAGTTAAATGTTTCTCTTTTTTTGTCTGTCTGCTTCTTTATAATATTACCGACGGAGCCCAGAGAGTTGGCCCATGAAGCCCCTTGCCTGGTCACCATGTTCAGAATCCTGGCAAAAATGAGGCAGAAACATTTAGAAGGGAAATGATTTGAGAGGAAAGAAACAACCAACCAACGCTTTGCAAGAGTATTCACAGCCTTTCAACTTTTCAGCATTTTATCATGTGACCAGCACAAATTACTGTGCATTTTACTGGGAATTATTTGTGATGAACCAACATGAAGCATGAAAAACGAGGAACGGGACACATGTGAAAAGACACAAAGTGTGGCACGCTCGTCTACTCGACCCCGGTGCACCCAATTCCCTTCACAAGTCACCAGATACATTTCATCTGAGAGCCGCATTCATGCGGGTATGAATTCTTTTGCAAGGCAGTATATTAGACTGACTGTGCATACTTACTGTACGTTGCGAGGTTTGGACCATGCCATGTCTCTGGTCTCCTTCAAGCCCATCCTCAGACCGTTAAAAGCTCCGAGTGCAGCTCCTGTGTTCGAGTGAGGCAAGAGATTAGCTCAGGAAACTCCAGCGTGAGGACACTGAAATTTTGAGCGTAATGTTCCATACATCATAAGGATTACTTTGGCTAAACCTGGAAAATAAATTACTGATGGCTTGATTAACAGTTTTGTTCCCACTGAAACAGAGTTTAGAGGTGAACAGCAATATATACAGTGGGGCAAAAAGTATTTAGTCAGCCACCGATTGTGCAAGTTCTCCTACTTAAAATAATGATAGAGGTCAGTAATTTTAATCATAGGTACACTTCAACTGTGAGAGACAGAATTTAATATAAGTATTTGGTCACTTCAAACAAGGAAGACCTCTCACAGACCTGTAACTTTTTCTTTAAGAAGCTCTTCTGTCCTCTACTCGTTACCTGTATTAATGGCACCTGTTTGAACTCGTTATCTGTATAAAAGATACCTGTCCACAGCCTCAAACAGTCAGACTCCAAACTCCACTATGGCCATATATATTCATATATGACCTCTGTTATTGCCAACAAAGGTTATATTACAAAGTACTGAGTTGAATTTTTGTTATTGACCAAATACTTATTTTCCACCATAATTTACAAATAAATTCTTTAAAAATCCTTCAATGGGAATTCCTGGATTTTTTCCCCACATTCTGTCTCTCACAGTTGAAGTGTACCTATGATGAAAATTACTGACCTCTGTCATTATTTTAAGTGGGAGAACTTGCACAATCTGTGGCTGACTAAATACTTTTTTGCCCCACTGTACCAGTTTTTATTTTTCTAGTATTTTTCTGAAGCTTCTTTTGTTTAAACTTGAACACATCAAAGGATCGGAGGAAGATTGCTTAAAAAAGAAAAAAAATATGTCTGGGCAGATCCTGCTGCAGCCATACATCGCCAAACACAGGCACTTTAATTTAAGCCAATTCAAAAAGCGCTATACAAATGCAGGTCATTTTCTCATAGAGCCACAGTTTCGTTTTATGTAAGTTTCTTTGTGACTGAACAGACTGCTGCTTTTGCATCAACAGTAGAAAAAAAAGTATACTGTAGATTTCATGATATTTAATTTTTTTGAAGACTTCACTCAGCATCTTGCAGCAGGGTAGAGTTGCTTGGGAAAGAAAAGCAACACATGTTGGCTTTTGTTTTGAATCTCTTCCACCTGCAGATTTTCTTCCATAAAGTGAAATAAATTACTTTCTCTTTAAATCCCTTACCAGATTCATAAGATGCTGCAGGAACAAGCTAAATGACTGGGGTTTAAACAGAACAATCCTCCTTTTAATTACCGAGTAATGATGTTCCCATCCTGTGCATCTTTTTAAATATTTGTAATAATATATTTCTAATCACTATTCCTTGGTAGAAAATTCATCTGAATTTGAGGATATACCTATGGTTTTGTTTGAAATTAATGAAACCACATAGATAATGTTAATTTAAAAGGTTCTTCCCTGTTAATTATAATTGAGAAATGTAGGCAACTTCAAGTAAAATCTGTATTAATTTTTTATCCAACTCACTTATAATGTACTTTAATGTCCTTACAGATGAAATGGCTTGAGTGATATGTTTTTAATAGTAAACTCCATCCAAGTTCCTCTCAAAAGCTGACAACCCTGGTGTCACTCACCAGTCATACATGAGCCTCCAATGGTGAAGAAAGCCAGTTCAAATCTTCCTCTTGTCTTGTTCGCCCCAGTTGGTAAAATGAACTCATCATTGTCCTGCAACACGATAATTTTAGAATTGCTTAAACAGGGTTTGGAAGACACCAATCACACTAGTATTGTGAAGTAATTGTAAGATCAAGTCTACCTGAATCAGGTAACGAGGGTCGACGTTTAGGTAAGGGGATAGAGGACTCATTCCTGTCACTGCAATACAGAAACCATCAGTCGCAGGTGCTTGAAATTAGTTGAAGGACCATATGCAGAGTCCAGCATGTGAGCAATATGAAAGCAGGTAATCAGTGTTTTAACAGCTATCATCACAGGCTACTTACGTGGGACACCGGCGAGCTCTGTGTTGGAGTATTCAGATGCTCCCCCGCCAAAGAGACCCCCGAGGCCCCCTTTGAACCCCCCCGACCCCTGTGAGTTGTTGTCCATGTCTGTAAACCTCCCTAGAGACTAGGAAAGACCCCTGGAAACTCAAAGAAGCTAGCCGAGTCGAGGTGGCTAACCTTAGCAAGATATGTCGTAACACTTCGAGGTAAACTACGGATTTCGCAAAAAACAAACAAACGTACAACTGGATTTCTCCAACACCGTCAGAAAATATCCTAACTGGGAGTATTACGTTCTCCCTACAATGTTTTAAAACTAAACCACCGTTAGTTACAAATAAACTACTGAGCTTTTTCTTCTGATCATGTGTCTGACCTCCAGCAGCACGCTCTGCCGTAAAGCGATCATCGGTAACGAAACCGTTACGTCAAAAACCAAGGTGAAAAATATTTAAGCTTCCACTCTTAAACAATTTGTATTTCTATTATTAAATGTAATTATTAGATATTAAAGGCTGTAACAGATTTAAGAAAAATGTGATACGAAATTTATTTTGTTTTTTACTTTAGCGAACAATTTTACGACAGCTCATCAGCTTTGAAACGGAAGACTAGACGTAATAATGATACGACAGGTCGTCTGCCATATTGTGAGTGGCAAATCCGGGGTTTTCAATACAGTTTAAGTTCAACTAATGTTTATATCTCGTTTATAACTTAAATCAGTTATTTTGTTTTTTTTAAATAAACGATCAATAAAAAAGACAAAAAACAACACTGCCTTAAAATCAAAATAAGAAAGAGGAGCCTATTCACTCTGTTTCACTCTGTTTCATCCTGATTAAGCTGTTTGTTTTTTCTTCAATTTTTATATAATAATAATAATAATAATAATAATAATAATAATAATAATAATAATAATTATTATTATTATTATTATTATTATTATTATTATTATTCCGAGGCATCTCATACTTAATTTAGACATACCTGAAATGGCCGAGTTATGATGATGATGGTGATGATGATGTATCAAAGTCATAAGTATTACATTTTTCATAATTAGTAATCTCTTATATATATATATATTTTATCTATCTATATTTATAATGAGAATCTATTTTTGAAAACATGACAAAATCAGCTAAAAATGAAATATAGTCTAATTTGAAATTAGATATAATTTGTTAATATAAAATAACCAAGTTAGTACATACTGTCTGAGATTTTTTCCATTATTATTATTATTATTATTATTATTATTATTATTATTATTATTATTATTATTATTATTATTGTTGTTGTTGCAGAAAGAGACCTTCACAATGTCCATACTGTGTCAGAACTGCATGAGGAGTGGACAAGTTTTTCTCAAATAGGCTAAGTATATTCAAGCAGGCTGTTACTTATTCATTTTGAGAGGGGGTGGTCGTATACTCTTTCATTAGTTCATGTTCTTATTCATACGTGTTGGAGCTTTTAAATTGACCTTGAAAGCAGCTGTAGTTCCTGAAATGCTACACAGGGAAGCAGCAGTGAGCCAGCCGTCCAGATGAGACATTGGGTCAAACTTGTTTATTTCGATCCTCCTCTGCCTCCTTTCTAATTAGGTCTGATTTGATTAAGTGATTTAGTTAAATGGGGTCCAGGACATGCAACAGCATGACACTGCAGGTAATTGAGGTGGAAATACTGAAATGGCTTCAAGACGATTTCCATATTATTAATTGCAGGCTTTGACCAGCTTGTTACCTTCTGCACCTTTATGATGCAACCCCCTGTCGGAGCTTCCTTCTTGAATGTGCATATGTGAAGACGAAGGTTTATCGCATCCCTGCCCAGGCGGACATCTGCTGCCGGTCAAAGGAACAGAGACTCTAAAGGAATGCAGTGTGTTGAATTTCACAAATAACAGAGCGTCTTATTTGGATGCTGCCATTGTGTGTGTGTATTCAGAAGGGGCCAAGCGAAGCGATGAAGTTTGCCATTGTCGCCCAGTGTGGGTGTTTTCAGACTCTCTGGCATGATGTGTGAGTTAGTGTTCTGTGTTACTGCCCAGTGTGCCCACTGTCTTTCCCACAATGCCCCTTTCAGCTGTGGGCCTCTCTCTCTTTCCACTCTCAGACGGAGCTGCCACACATTTTGTGCTTCTGGCTAATCATCATCATTGGGATACAAACCACATTTTTACTTGTTGGATGAAATAGCTGTGATGTCATCTTTGTTATCTTTTTCAGGAACTTTTCATCCTCTCCTTCCGTGCTTCCTAGTTTCTCTCTCTCTCTCTCCCCGTGCTCTCCCTCTCTCTCTTTCATTCTGTCTCTCTGAGCTCCCAAACACAAAAGACAGAGAGGCCACGACAGGACCCCAGTGTAAGCGGTTGACAAGGAGACAGTGTTGGGTCTTTAAACTGCCTCCGAGGGGTGTGTGGAGTTAGGGGGAGTTGGCCTTATTTACATGGGAAGAGGACCAGGGGAAGAAAAGAGAAAGACAGATTTGAAATACAACTTTTGAGCAGCTTACAGGACTAAAATCACTCCGCCTCTGCACTGTCATTAAACATTAACCAGGAAAACGAAATCTGGAACTCTATATTATGTGAACACATACAGAGCTGTAAAAAATATTTGTGTACCCCTACAGATTTCTTATGTCTCTGCTTTTTTTGTCCAAATGTTTCAGATTCTCTAGCAAATTTTATATCAGTCAAAGATAAAGTGAGTAGTAACAAACACATTTTGTTGGCAAGCTGAGTACAGTTTCACAAGCCACATGCAAGCCGATTAGCTGCTTGATCCGTAGTATCAAGAAATCACATAAATGACTGATATAAAGCTATTTCTTACAAACTCCAGGAGAACATCCATTACTCATTCATGAGGTCACCAAAAAACGTAAAGCACTGCAAGCCTCTCCTGCCGCAGTTAAGGTCTGAGTTTATGATTAAAAAACAAAAAGCAGACTGTAAAAATGGTGGCATCTATTGAAGAGCGCCAATGTGAGAAAATACCCCACATCTAAGCAAAAAGAACACAGAGGTCTGTCTCAGATTTGCCAAACACATCCTCCACAAAGCTCATGAAAAGGTTATGTGGACGAAAGTTAAGCTTGTGTTTTATCTGAACCAAAAGCAGCATTTCAACAAAACAAAAAAAACATAATTAAGGACAAGCGTGGTGGTTTGAAACCGTTGTGTGCTGCTATTGATGGAGCCATTAATTCTGTTCTGTACCAGAAAAATGTCCCGACATCAGTTTATGATCAGCTTACTAGATTTATTCAGCAGAACACAGATCTGCAATCATGACTTTCCTCCTCTGTACGGTTAAAAACAACAACACAACTACATAACGGTGTTGAAGTGGCCTAGTCAAAGGCTGGAACTTAATCTAATTGAGATGAACCTTAACAGAGCTTTCATTCAAAAAAAAAAAAATAAACAGAAAGAAGAACCTTTGTGTGGCTTAATTAAAACAGTCCAAAGATGAGTGGGACAACATTTCTCAAAATGATACAGACTCAGTTATCACAAACACCTGATGCTGGTTGTTGCCATCACTAATGGCACAACTATAGTTATTCAGTTTAGGGGGCACTTTTTTTAAAATAGAATCAGGTTGGTTTGGCTTTTCCTCCTTAATAAATTGGATAATAGTCATCAATAATCAGTTTTCCATTTGATCTTGAAATTCTTCCGATTGGGGCATGATGTGATACTTTATGAGATCTCTTGGTTTACTTTGTGCCATCAGAGAGACTTTTAAAGCGATTTCTACACAGGTGAAATAAGACCTACATTAGGTGTGGCTGGTGAAACTGAATTTAACTTTCCAAAGAAAATGTGAATGACGGGTAAAATATGATTTAAAAAGTGCTGTGATTTTCCTCACACGTGATATTAAGTCCGATAGCTTTATTTATTTATTATTTATTCAAATGAAATCATGACTTGAAATTGGACCCTCACGTTTGACGAACAAGGTAAAACAGAAGAAGTCTGTGAGAGGGGGCTAATACTTGTGTACAGTACTGTACATGTTGAACCAACCTGTCTTTCTCTTCTCTATTATTTGTCTCACACAGACGCAAACATGCACACAATCCCACTTTGATTGTGAGCTGTGGGAGCGCTGGGCCCCTGGTGCTGGCCGTGGAGAGAGCTGACTGCAGAATACATTACCAGCTGCATTTAAGAGGGTCTCATTCCAGGAGAACGAGGGGATGAAAAACAGCACAAATCCAGCCAGAAAACAGGAAAAGCGAAAACACGAGTTCACACACACACATCCAAACACTCATGGAGCCCCCACCCATTTTAATCCACACACACACACACACCCACCCCTCTACTTCTCTCTTGCTATCCCATCTTGTGCTTCTTCCTGTCCAGAGGATTGTCAGCAGTGGTCACATTATGTCCTTTCACTGTCCGTGATCAGGGGGCTTGGGGGGTTGCAGCCGCAGAACAGGGCTCAGCTCCAAACATGAAGTTCAATTTCAGAACCGTCCCACCCACCCTTCCCCTCTCCCACTCCCCAACTTTACAATGAAAGCAGGAAGGGCAGGGAGAGGACGAATGAGCCACCCACTGCTGTATTCATCACCACTGAACACCCCCCCCACCACCACCACCCGTCTCCCCTCCCCACGTGATTCTACTTTCTTTTTTTTTGTGCGTGTGAAACTTTTACATGGGGCTTTAAAGGGAATTTTCGCCCACAGATTCGAAAGCATGAGGATTGAATTGGGCATAACAAGTGCCTGAAAGATGAGCTCAAGCAAACGTAAGCCACCGAGACATGGTGTAGGGTGTTAAAGCGTAGCTTTTCCCAAGGCTTTAGGGACAGACTGTGATCCTGTCCAATATTTGCTTTCGCAGATGTTTGAGGGAGAGCTTGCACAATCAATTTTCCTTCAATTCCCCGGTCAGCTCGGCCTTCAAACCTGCAGCTTCACCCACCCCACCCCATCCCCTTCTTTTTTTCTGTTAAACATGTGCATGCCTGTGAGAAACCATGGTGAGCTGGGTGTTTTCTTCTCTCTTATTACCCACTTGGATGTGTGTGTGTGTGATGTCCACTTGAATTGCATAGGAAGAAAAAAAAACAGAAAAGGAGAAGTGGGGAAAAAAACAGTTTGGCCTTTTCTCCGCACTTTGGCTAAAGAGTCCACTTTGTGTGTGTGTTTTTTTTTTTTAAATCCTCTGTGAATCTGAGGAAAATTTGGCGATTAGTATGCAGAAAGGAAGCTGTTTTACATAATTAAGCGCTACAGAGAAGAAGCAACAAAGTTTGTTAGTTTTACATCTAGGAGTTTAATACTTGAACAAAGAGTTATTCCTCAGATAAAAGTTAAAAGATCATCATTCAGCACGTATTTTCCCATCGTCTTAGACACACTTTTATTCTTTAAAAAGGAGGCAGAGACAGATACCATTAAAGTGGTTAATAATCACAGAAGTGGTAACAGTTAGTAACCTAAACTTGGCACCAAAGAGTAGATTAATGTTGTACTACACTGTTAATTGTCACACTCATTGTCGTATACAAAAAAAGGCACAAAAGGCAAGCAATGCTGATCTCAAAGGCTCAAAAAAGTTAAAACAGAGAACTCCAGTTTATAAGGAAAAAAAGGCTACTGATGACATATAAAGGATAGTTGACCTTAAGATGAGTCTTTATCTGTAATAAGGCATAATTTCTCTCATCTGAAAATGTAATTTAATGTTTTTTTTTGTTTTCTGGCATACAAAATAGAATATAAAAATACAGTATCAACTTGTTACAGAAGTTCTTTCATATGAAGGCATCACTTGGTTTCAAATGTGTTAAACTGCACTTTCAGACAAAAAGCACTGACACATGCAAAACAAGAAGAAAAACCAACGAAACAAAACAAGGATAAAAATTAACACTGTTCTTGTTTTAAAAATGCTTTTTTTTTAGTTGCTGCATCATTGTTCTAGCTTATACTTACAAATGCATAAAAAAGTTTTGCCACCCCTACTGACAATTTTTTAAATATCTTAAAAATAATTCCACCTTTCATTGCAGCAACATAATCTCGTACTGAAATTTTAGAAAGCCCCACTCTTTTTCTTTAGTATATTTATTTAGCAGGAAACATCCAATATTAAGAAACAATTTAAGATGTGCCCTCTCCTAATAATTCCTTCAAAAGAAGTGAAATAAATGAATTTGTTTCTGCCCTTGTACTTTAATTTTTAGGATGAAATAATCCAACATTTTTTGTCTAGCTAGAGTACAAATCTGATGTGACACAGACCTATATCTCTTCTGAGAATGGGAGAAATAAGAAAATAGGCCATAAAAATGAATCAAATGAGACTTTTTGGGGGGTTTACCAAAGGTCTAAATACAAATCAAAAAGATTATATCTACATGCAAACTTGTTGTTTGGGAAATCTATCACAAAAAAAGATTTTCTGTTCAGTTATTGCAAATGTAAATATGTGGGTCACCATTCAGTTTTTCAGAAGTGTAATGGTCCAAACAAATTTTTATGCAACTGATTTGTATTCTCTACAACCCTAACTCATCAAAATGAACCCCAAATAATAATTTGTGGCTGGGCACAGAGCTGGTATGGGAGGCCAAAAGTGGCTAAATCAACTTCGATAAAATTGGAAATACATTTTTTTGTGAATACACAAACTGCTCTATGATTATGTAAATGTTCCAACAATTTAGAGCAGAATTAATTAGAATTTGAATTACGACTGACATAATTATTTTGATTATTTTATCTAAGTATTTTATATTGCCTGTACTACATTTCCTCAATGCATAACTGTGTTTTAATAAGTGCACGCTAACATCTCATTAGCTAATCTCCACAGAAGTGTAACTCCAGACAATTCGTCTTCAAATGGATTAGCCCCGCCCACTGATTTTTACGGGTGAGGCTGTCAGATTAAAGTTAAATTGGGATAAAATCATACATGGTTCACTCATGACTTTAAGATATAACAAATTCCAATTAAAAGTAATTTTTTACTAAATATATTTTAAATATAGGTTTCTATAATTCAGATATGTTAGTAACACTTTATGTAACAGATTTCAAATTTGATTAAAATGATCACCTGTATAATTGGCTTTATTCATTTTTTTCATTGCTTTATGACATTTTTGGCTCTTTACACCTAATCCAGACATTTAGATTGAAGAAAGAAAAAAAAGAATAGATTTATGTGTAACATTGTTCCTTCGCTCGCAATAAATAAAGGCACTGTTGTTCGAGCTTGTACAATACAGTAGTGTGAAAAAGGCATCATTGTGAAAGGGACTCTGACAAAAAGGAGGGCAACTTTCCTTTTCTGTTTGTGGGTGTGTGTCTGTATCGCAGGATCTGGCATTTAGGATATCATTTTTCCTTGCAGGAGGGCACCTGTCACTTTTGGTGGAAAGGGTTTTGTGCTGGCATTTTCCTTTTCCTGAATGATGGCTTTTTCAGTGTTGAAGATTTTTTTATGTTTTGTTGTTAATATATGCATGTTTTAACACCATTTGTAAATGCTACATTGCAGGTAAAACGCTCTGACAAAGAAGCAATCACTGAGGGAGAAAAATGTTATCAAATCTTAACATATATCCAAAAGTTTAGTGTTCATGGAGGTTTTTTTGTGTGTGCTGATAAGTAACACCAATATCAGTATAGTTACCATGTTATTAATAGTCATTATTGCATGGCATGGCAGCAAAGGACAGGAATCAGTTTAAAAAGCCCTTCTTCAGTTTTGGGCCCACCCCCTTGTTAAGTCAAACAGCTGTCTCAGATTGTAATTTTGATATTCAGAGAAGATTCTTAGACTGGCTTTGGGATTTTAGAAGGAAGGCACGTTTGGTAAAGTGACGGGCGTTGGAAAGGGGTTGTGGGTTTGGGTCCTGAGCTTTATTCCCGGGATCGCTGTCATCTGGTTGGCTGGTTTAGATAGAGGCCGCAGCAGCAGCCGGCTTGTTCCCAATGTTCTGGTCTCGTGTTGGCTTAGCCGCGGGCCAATGAGCACGCCAGCAGGCAGAGATGGGTGGGTCATCAGTGGGCGGAAAGGTCAGAAGGTCAAGGGGTGGGGCGAAGGGGGTGGGGTCATGGGTTAGTTGCCGTGGCAGCTAGAGTTAGACGGACAGAGACGGACAGACGAGGAAAGGAAACAAAAAGGGCACATAAAAGGGGGGGGACATAAAAAGAAAAAAAGATAGAAGAGAGATTAGTGTCAGCTAGTGGCGTCGGGATGACAACAAGGCAGATCTAATGCGGTCCACGCAGCATGAGGGTCATTACAAAACGTCTTCATGAGCACCACAGAACCATTCACAAACAATCGCATCAACTCTGGAGTGTTGACACAAGGAATGGCTGGTTAGAGATCCCATGTTCTCATGGAGGCATCTGCAGGGTTTCCCCTCCTGCTGCGCGACTGCTGCTATAGTGATACTACTCATGCTAGCTGGGCTACTTCTAGCACAGACAGACAGTGAAACCATGGACAAGAGAGGGAGGCAGCATGGTTTCATGTGGGTGAGAGAGTGACCTTTATGTCCAAAGAAAAGTTCTCCAGGCCTTTCACTCACTGACAAGTAGAGCTATTGTTTAGAGCAGCAGGAGTAAGATCTGGATGATTAAGAGTTGCGATTAACTGATTATTGGTCTGCAGGTTCATCTCAGTAAATTAAAATATCAAGGAAAGGATAGTTTATCTCAGTAATTTAGTATAGAATAGATTTTATACACAGAGTGATATATTTCAAGCATTTGGTTAATTTTTATGATTATGGCTTACAGTTAATGAAAAACTAAAAGTTCATTGTCTCAGAAATTGTTATTATATTATGTCTAAACAATAATGGAGAAGGCTGGTTACAAGACAGGTACTGAAATCACAAAGACCCTTTAGGGGACGTATCGAAGTGTATTAATGGAAAGTTTAGTGGAAGGAAAAAAGTATGGGGGGGTGCATTAGGGAAAACTACAGTTTTTAGAGGATTATGAACTGCAGCTGAATGCAATACTTCAAGAGCCACGGTGTTGCATATCTATCGTTAAGCTACAACTGAACCGAAGAAAATGTTCTAGATGAAAGCCAGTTTTGCATTTCATTTGGGAATTCAGGTCCCAAAGTCTTGAGGATGAGTAGAAGGAATCCAAGGTGCTTGATGTCCAGTGTGAAGTTCCCACAGTCAACAGGAAAACATGGGCAGTGCTTCATGCTAAAGGAGCTCCAACTGAGTATTGAGTTAGTATATTCTGTACAGTACATAGAGAGCAGGCTAACATTTCTGTATTAACACCCTCTTTTAATTGGTCTTATGTGGCATTTCCTTTGTTTGCCAGAAGGAGTGGATTTGGGGTTTTCATTAGCTGTAAAGCACAATCATTCCACACCTGAAATATATCACTCTGTATGTAACAAACCTATACAGAATTAAGAGTTTCAGTTTGTGAATTAAATCACTGAAATAAATAATATTGCCAGTGACACTTTAATGTATTGAGATGCGCCTGCATTGGCTATGAAGTATTAGAGCAGCAACTACTGCAGTAAAGAAAGTGATGAGAGGTTAAGAGATGACTTTAGAAGGACTTGAGAAACAATTTAACAATAAAACAGACTAAACTACAAGAATTTTCAGGCTTTGTTTTTCTTTGGAGATTTGTTTCAGTACTCATCTTTATTGCCTTATAGTGTTTTTTTTTCGTCCATCGTATACAACAAGAGCACCACTGCTCGCACACACACACACACACACACATACATTATATATATATATAAATATATATATATATATATTGTAGATAGCTAATCCATTTCTCAATTTCTATTGCATATAACAGTCTGGAGGCCTGGGAAATCGAGAAGGTCACCTCATCTTAAATACACAGAGAAAAACACTGCTTTTATTGCCACCTTCGCGGTGACTAAAACAGTAGTAGCTACACACTTTGAATACAGTTTACATGGAGACACTTCATCTATAAAAAGTATATCATAAAACAAAACAAAACAAAAAATTTACAAACTAAAAAACAAAAAACACAATACTACTGGTATTTTCAGGCGGTCTTATTCCACAAGCTTCATATAAGCACTTAAATCCTTAAAATCCCTATATACAAATTTATTTTGCAGCTAAATACATGGTAACAGCACCACTCTGGCTAGGAAATAAATGGAAGATGTAAACAGTCCCAATGATAAAGTCCAGTGGGCGACTGATAAGACCACAAGCAACAGTATTTCATACAAAAGAGCTGGTAACACAGACTTCAGTAGTTATCACACGCTGTGTTTTCTCATGGTTTACTTTAACCGTCATGTAAGACTTGGGAATTACACAGGATTTCATATATATATATATATATATATATATATATATATATATGTATACAAACTGTGGAAATCTAGTGGAATGGAGTTGAGTATAAATAAAAGTTTCCACAGTGTTTAGGCGATCAGAAGTAGTACTGAGGAGGACAAATGTAAAGTTTCTGAGAGACGACTCAGAGGAGTCACAAGGGCCGAGTCACATGAGCGGGCCCCGGCCCTGCGAGCCGCCCCGTTTCAGCAAACAGGCGAGCAGCTCTCACCTCCACAATCCCATAACTTATTTCACTTTCACACTTTTCGCCTGGTTCGGATTCATCTCTTTCTTTTAAGGCATGCCGTGTTACAGACTCATATAAACTGTGATTGGTCCATTGGTCTGCATGCACACACACTAACACACACATATACACATAGAGTGGCTGGTGAGCTAACTAACCTCTGTCTGTGGTCACTACCCTTTGGTAAGGATGGATTCTCTTGTCGTGGCGTCGTACCTTAGTGGTCATGGCACCTGCTAACAGCCATTGATATTTCCCCCGAAAACAAAACACAGAAGGGTTACTCATCAGAAAGACATAAGACAGTCCCACGCATGGCACCAATGTCAGTGACACCAGGAATTTACCAAGCTCTCATGCCCAAGGGTAAAAATAAGTGAAAAAGAAACCCACTTGCCTACAAGAGAGAATCTTTTGTTGTTTTGTGGTCTTTTGCTCCTTTAAGGAAATATTAATCCAAACTGCTAGTTTTCAACTAAGCCTCACTAGTAGATTCAAAATCAGCTTTAAGCAAAAGTCACATTTATAGCTCTTTGATCAAAGTAAGCTTTTACCATACGTTAAATCGCAAACAGCAGCTCTAAAATGTCTACAGGTTCACTAAGATGTGTTAAAAATTACAAGCAGAAGCTGAATTATTATAAAAAAGGTAAGTAGTTGTCACACCACAATGCTAGTCTGCTAATAGAAAAGAGGGAAATTAAAAGGTATCTCTCATCCTAAAGTAGAAACAAACTGACTGTCTGCTCTGCGGGATAACTATATGTGTTTTATGTGGGGTGAATGGCGGTGGAGGGTGTGTATGTGAGGGTGCAGGAGGGGTGGGGTGGGGTCTCTGCAAGACAGTCCAGGTGTGTGCTAGGAAGGGGTTGCTATCGCTTAGCCTTTGGTTGGGAATGCCATACCTGCGAAAACACAGGAAGAAGGGACTGTTAGCCCAGCAATGAGCCTCAGCAGGTTTATGTGTGAGATGTGGATGTATTACAAGAACTGGACATGGCAGCTAATCGGTGCCAGGGGCACAGGGGACGCCCGATTCTTCCACAAAACCAGGACTAAGACAAAAGAAATAAGACAAAGATAAAGTCCATCTTTTGGTGCTCTTCAGCGCCCACCACAACCTTTTGTTAATGTTTTAATGTTAAGGTTTTAATGTAATTCTTGATATTATTTTTATTTTTTTTTTTGGGGGGGGGGGGTCCATCTGTCTCAAATCTTCAATATAAACAACGGAAACATTTCATTTAGGCTTTAGCCCAGCTGACCTGCAGAGGCTGTGTGTGGCACTACATTATGCTTCATTCAGCCAGAGATAATTTCGGTGATGGCACCATTTTCATTTTAAAACTACCTCTTTTAAAACCTCTTATTACCTTAATAGTGATCATTAATTATTGTATCGTTTATTTGGGAAAAATTAATAGCACAAAAAGAATTTATTTTACTGAGAGCTTTAATAAATATCTAAATATATAGGAACATATAGGCAGTAATTGTGTCGTTATAGGGGTACACCTGCACTTCTTTATGTAACTGGTGTCCTAAAGTAGCCTCTTTGATCATGAGTGAATTCATTTTTAAGAGCAATATTTGTTATATAACAGCTATAAATGCTATAACTGTAGGCAGTGACAGTCTATTACAAAAAAGAAAAAAGATTTCAATGAACTTTACATGCTTCTTGCCATGAAATATCATAAGCTCAGGTCACATACTATGCGGTTCTTTCAAATCATGCCTTATTCAGAGTGTCTTATGCGATACATCATAAGCAAATGGAAACAGAAGCAACAGAAAAATTTTATTATATTTCTACTGTTCGGAGAGTTTAGTACGAAGCTCAAAATAAGACGAAATTATTGTATTAGAGTCCAGTTTCCAGTTCTCATAATACATCCATTGACTATGCATGGGAGTGATAGACTGTTGATTGGTATGTACCTAATACTCCAGTTGAGTCAATCGGGTATTCCAATATGGAGGGCGTGAGTGTGTAGGGATACTCGTAAGGCGTGTAGATGATTCCAGATTCGGGTCCTTGCTGCATCAGCGCCGGGTGCGGGTTGGCTCCCGGCACAAGGGCAGAGCTCTGGATCTGACGGATCAGAGGCATGAGGGTGGGCGTGGTCACGGGGGCAGGGTTCCGCAGGGTCGGGGGCAGGACGGGTGTGGGGCCCGTGATGATCCGAGGCGCCTGAGGGGTCCCTAGCGGGAAGGCGGCAGTGGCTGTACGGCGAAGCAAACGTACAATAATGCGAGTGTGCGCACACCCACAGGAGAGCACATACAATAGACAGGGAAGAAGGGGAAAAGCACAAACAGTCTATTTAACAAGAGGAACAGAGGCATTGTTCATACATATACAGTGGAGTCCTATACTGAGAGCCCTCCTTTGTCACCCACTCACCCTCCTCCACATGTTAACTATGAAGTCATGCTTACGTGTCTTGACATTGGCGTCTCTGTAGGTCCCATTAAGAATGGCCAGCTCCATCAGCTGCATTTTCTTCAGGTTGTCCTCCCCCTCGGCCTGCAGCGGCAAGTCAAACAGAAAAGCACAATCAGACCCCTCAGATAACTAACACGCAAAGGCAAATGAAAAAAAAAATATGTCAGAAAAAAAAGTTCAGAAGTTATACACCATGCTAAACTTGGGCTGGTAACTGCTATCAAGCTATATCAAAGTTTTTTAAAAGTTGTGAGTAAAAGTGACTGTTATGTAGATACCAAAGAAAGTTCCGGAGAGAGCGGGTTTTTCAGGGTCTTTGTGCTCCCCACTCCACAGCCTGTTGCTGCCTGTCAGCTAGCTGAAAGATGGTTGTTGCATGCGTCCTTTGCTTACAAGAAGAACAACTTTACCTATTGGTCCCTCCCATCACTCTTATCAAAGCAACTCTCTGAGCAGCATGTCGGTGATAGCCAACCATTAGCCGCCCAGGTCAGAACTCACCAACCAGCTAAGATTAGCTGGTTAAGGGGTGGTAAGCTGGTTACTTTAAGCGTTACTCAATAAATAAGAGATATCTGCAATTAGGGCATTTACTGAAAAATTACTAGCATGATTAAAGGTCATTCATGCTATACAGATGCATCTAAATAGATTTAAAGCTCTAAATTTATGAGCTGTACATTTGCAACAAGAAAGTCCTAAGTTTGAATGCTGACTATACACTCTTTTCCTGGGTACTCTGGCGTCCTTCTGTGTCTTTGTCTCGTTCTGTGATAGACTGGTGACCTTTCCTGGTTGTACCAAGCAGACAACAAGCCAATGGAAGAAACTAAATTTAAATGAGTTATTCAATTAAAAGTGTTTAGCACATATACAGATCTATTGACCTAATTGAGGTGTTTTTTTCCCCCTGAACAATAGAAAAGGCTCATCCTTTGAAGTATACGGTAGAGGGTCAGAGAAACCCTTCACAAGGGTTGTAATACACAAGCGTCATTTGTGAAGAAGCTAGCTGTTGATAGAGCTCTGTAATGAAAAGTTGGCTGGAAGGAAAAAGTGTGCTTTGAAAAAAGAGGAACAAGCTACAAAGATAAATGCTGGCATGAGAGGATTATGAAGCTAAGCTCTTATAAGGTTGTGAGGAAGATTCCCAAGGCATGAACTGCAGTGCTTAGAGACACCACAAACAGTATCCAGGATATGGCCTAACTTTGATGGATTCCTTGTGTTAAGCCACTTCTGAACCCAAAACATCTCCAGAAATATCTTTAACCTGCTTTACAGAAAACAGAAAATGGGAATGCTCCTCAGTTGCCAAAAAACATATTTTAAGAGGAAGTAAATTTTATAATTTCATTTGGAAATCAAGGTCCCACAGTCTGGAGGAAGTATGATGTTTCCACAGACAAATGATTAGAGAGGCAGTAGACCCAACAACGCAGATAAACTAAAGGCTGCTAATAAAGCAACCCGAGCTTCTTTAATAACTTAGAGCAACCAGCTGCTTGCCTCCATGCTAAGTGGCACTAATGCAGCAATTCATGCAAAAGAAACCCCAACTAATTAATGAGTGCATATCTTGTACTTGTATGAGCAATGGATACATTTTCAGTATTCCAACATTTCTGTTAAAAAATATGTTTTTACTTGTTTTATGTAATATTCTAACTTTCTTTGGCTCTCTGTCATAATAATCAAAATTAGCATTTGAAATACATTTCCCTGTGTGTAATGACTCTATATTTGAGTTTCACCTTTTAAAACAAATGAGTAAATTGAATAAAATTTTGAGGAAAATATTATTTTCTAAGATCCATTTATATTTTGCATTAAAATGTATTAAAAAAAACACACGGGTGCCCCTCCTGACAGGTAAGAAAAGAGGCGAAACTTCACACAGGCTCAACAAAACTTGCCTAATGAGTTTCAATTTTAGCTACATATCACATGGTTGAGTCAGAATTAGGAGCACAAAGGATGAAACATATTAACATGTATCCATGATCCCCTGTATTAATAGTTAAAGGGTGGTTTGATGTTAGGGACAGTTTCTTGGCATACTTTGGACCTTTAGTACAAATCTAGCTGTGTCTAAATGCCATAGTCTACTTGACTATTGCTGAATATGTATATCCCCGTTAGACCACACTGTACTCATCTTCTGATGGTTACTTCCAGCAGGATAATGTCCCCATTTTACAAAGTTTAAATAAACTCAAACTGTTTTGAGATCAGTCTAGTACTCCAAAGTCACTGGATTTCTGTCTAGTAGTAGAGACCTTTAGACCTTTATTGATTCTCAGCTGGGAAGTTTGTTTTAAAGTATTGCACAAGGATAATATCACATGACACCCTATGGAATTACAAATAGAAATATCAGGTCATTTGTAAAAACGTTTTAGTGCTTCTAACAATGGACAGAAGAATTTGGCTAAATGAACAAACAAAAGCCCAAATCAATTCCACTTTGCCCTTAGCAGCCTCTATCTTTGTCCAGGTGGGAGAAGAACAAATCCTCCCCAATTGATGATTACTTCTGGACTTTGTATTATCTGCAAAATAAAAGTATGTTGTCAAACCATTCTTCGTACATAAAGAGCACAAAGTCTCCTAAAAAAGTACACTTTCTGCAGTTTCTTCTTGTAGATTGGTGTTGATTTCAGTTGGAAGCTAAGACTTGTTTACCACAGTACATGCAAGTACTAATAGAGATGTTTGAGGCAACCAGATCCATCCATCCAGAAACCACCAATACCCAGCAACACTCTCTAGGTTCTGAAGATCCTGCTCTGTTCCAAGACAAGAAAATATATATTCCCTCCATCAGCTTCTGTATTTGACAGATCCCCCAATGGGATATGCCCAAAACTTCATAAGGGAGTTGCCCAGGAGGCACTCCCGATCAAATGCCTGAATCCCCTCCTTCCAATAAGGATCGGTCAAGGCTCTACTCTCAGAGGTATGAGTACAGCTACCCTATTGAGGAAGCTTGTATTGGGATTTAGTCCCTTCAGACATGATCTACATCTCAGGAACATGGACAAGGTTTTTGGAATACTTGAAAGAGTAGCTCTTTTTGGCTCGGGTCTTTCTTCAGCACAACAGACCAATGCGGTGCCCATATTATCACAGACAAAGCTCCGATCTCTATCCATCTCCCCCCTCCATCCTACCATCCCGTGTAAATAAGGCAAAATTATATTTGAATTCTTCCACTTGAAGCACATACTGACCTCCAACCTGTAGGAAGCAATCCATCTCTTTTCTGGTTGAGAACCATGATCTCAACGTCCATGTCAATAGACAAAAGACTCAGAGGAACATTTCTGAGACATCGTTGAATCTATGCCACGAAGTATTAAGGAAGTTCTAAGAGCAAAAAGGGTTTGAGCAAAGTAGTCGTTTCTTGTAATTTTTATTATAAGGCCCTGTGGAAATACTTTGATTCTGTGAAACTGCGTTGCTTTGTTCAAGGTCATCACACCATGGGGATCTCCTGCTGGCACTAAAGCGTGTCACAAAACAGATATCAGAACGTCTGAAGCAGAGTTGCCTGGAGCTTGAATCCAACCACCTCACCACACAGGACATATTCAGTGTCAAACACGTTTGCTTCTTAGCTCTAGTTACAGCATGGTGAAAAGCTTGACTGATTTACATTCTTAGCGAAAGGTCAGCTGGGTTAAACCAACACATATCATTGACTTTTCTCGCAGCTCATACAAACGTACACATGCACAAACATGGCTTAACAGGTGCTCAGCTCCTGACAGCCTATAGACCATAAGGGTCGGTGAGCGAACTGGAAGTGACAGCTAATTGTTGCAAAAGACAGCCCACCCCTCTGTTCCTTTCAGCCCTTCTCTATTGTCGTGAATAATGGAGAGACGAAAAAGGAAGCAGTCTTGTGATTACGAAATATCTGCTTTTCTTCTTGTGAGTTAAACAGAGGATAATGAAGAAAGCGCGCCCGTAACCTCCGATGTGCTTCACATCTGTGAATAGGCATGTATGTATGCATGTCTGTAGGAAGGCAGTAGGTGGGCTGGAGAATGTGAGAAATGTTGAGGAGTGCCATCAAAATGTTCTTGTGTGAGGACCCGAAAAACCCAAGAAAGAAAACCCAAGGGAGCAGAAGGAATACTGTAGCCGGTAGTTGGGAACGAAATAAGTTGTGAACAAGTGAAAGGAGTGATGGAGTGGGGAGAAGGAGTGAACAGACTCTCCATTCATTCCCTCAGCCTTTCAAACAACCCGGGGCTGCCATGGCAACCCCTTTATGCGTGTTCCCTAATTACCCTAACCCCTTACACATACCCTCATACACACAAGGACACATGCACACACACAGTCTTCTTAGACTGACAATCCCCTTCCCCCTTCCATGCATACCAACACAGAGAGCTCTCATCCAGTCACACAGTGTTTTTCGGCGATGTTGCGAGTAAAAGTTTGTGCTGCGTGATTTCGGTCCGGTACTCACAGCGGGCACGAGAAGTTTCTTGACCTCGTTGATGGCTCGCTGGAGCTTGATCTTGGCGCGATTGTGCGTGTCCTCCACGGTGATCAGGACGTGAAGGTCCTCGCTGAGGTGCTCCCAGTTGGGTTTCCCTCGGTTCATCTCCTCCTGAAAAGCACACAAACTTTTTAAAAGACCTTGATTTGAATGCGTCACATGCAGTCTCGGAACAGGATTTCACTTCTCTTCTTCTCGCTTGGCTCGGTTTTTGGACCGGGCACAAACAAACACACAAAACACTCAAGGTTGTCTAACGCGGCTTGGGGAAGGCACTTGTCTCATGAAACGACCATGTTGTTCCTCAGTGGTTGCACAAGATTGATGTTGCATTTTAGCGGCGATTCAGTACTCTGAGTCCTTGTGTATTACCTCCCCGAACCTCAAATCTATGCACCTGACTAACAGCTCTAACAAGGTTTTAACAACCTATCGAGAGGGACCAAACCCTCAACTCCTCCATCTGAATCATCAGAGGGCAAGAAGATGTTTTCTGCTTATTCAAGAGACTTTGATTGTTTAATGCCAAAAAACTCAATGTGCTTGTTTTATCTGGCTAAAGTGCTCAACTCGACGAAAGCCTGATGGATGAAATAATCTGTGTTAAATGATGGAAAAAAAAAAAAAAAAAAAAAAAAAAAAAGGATGGATGGTTTCACCGCAATATAAATGAGGGTTGGACAGGTTAATGGATGGACAGATGAAGGAAACTTCTATATGTGGTGTTTTATTTACAACCAAGTATGGAAACAAACTTGTATGAGCAAATATTTTGAATGAAAGGTATCCATCCATCCATCCATCCCATCTCATCCAGGTCTACTCAAATTAAATTGTACACTTTCTAGACTTTCAATCAGTGTGGGGACCCTGCAAAATTCACAGTGAGGTGACATGCTCATTGCCAGCAAAAATAAAAAGTAATAATTTGGTAGATAGCTCCAAAAACTAATGAATACTATTACATGTGTATGATTTTCTAGACAAAATTAAGCCACTTTAAATTAAGCAAAATGCTTATTAGCATATTAGTTTAGAAATGGGGCGACATTGTGGGACATGTACCCATAGTTTTGGAAAAGATTCCAGATGACAACTGCAGAAACTGGTCAACTGGTTCTGGTTGTCTGCGAAACCAGGTTAGTTTTTGTTTTTTGGGGGGAAATAAAGTATATTTACATTCAACGCAGGTGAAGGGTTGAGGTGAGGGTTGGATCTCAAATGGGGACTCAAGACAGATGTGGAGATACATTCCAGCACCAGGTGAGAACATATGCACTCATTGCTGTCCACTTAGCAGAGATTATGGATTATCCATCCTTAACCTCTTAAAATCACTTAATAACACAAAACAGCTTGTTTGTTACATCCCTATAGCTACTTTTGACTTGGTTCAATAAGTTCCTGCCTCCATCCGCTATGAATTTGTATTATCAACTGGGAGATGGTAGAGAATCTAAGTGGGTCATAGCAGTCAATTGTAGCCAAAGGAACAGCAGAAATCTGTGCAAAGCCTTCTTGCAAATGGTTTCCTCTGAGGCTGTTTTGTCAAGTGAGATGTATCATTTTGAGGAACACTGAAAGTCAACATCTTTTTCTCTTCTCCCCCAGTTGCCTCCCACTGTGTCTCTGTTTTCCTTCCTCTCTCTCTCTGCGTGTTTCTCTGTATGTCTCCCTCTGAGGAGCGTGCAGGGTAGGGAATGTTCTGGAGAGTAGAAGAGAGAGAGACAGGGGAGGGGGCGGAGGTGGTGGAGGAATGCTGGACTTGCTCCACCTGCCGTTTGGAAGAGCTGGAGCTGAAGCCGTCCAACAGCACTTACCAGGGGAGAGGAAGGGAGGACAGATGGACTGAACACCAGGACAGGAAAGCAAAACTCAGCCCAGAAGGATACACAGAGGGTTTCGTGAAAGCATTCACTCCACTTAAAGTCTTCTACATTTTGTCTTGTCACAACCACAAACTTCTGTTAATTTTATCAAAGTTTTTATATGCCAGAGCAGCTCAAAGTGTTGCATAACTTCAAAATGGAAATAAATGTTTTCTAAATAGAAATCTGAAAACGGTGATGTGCATTTGCATTCATCCCCTCTGAATCAATACTTTGCAGAAACATGAGAAATGCAGAAATGCATCTAGAGCTTCTGGAGTATGTCTCATCCAGCTTCGCACATCTGGACACTGAAATTCTACCCATTCTTTTTTAGTTTTTTCATTTTTGCAAAATAGCTCAAGCTGATTCAGACTGAATCGAGAGCATCTATGAAAATACATTTTCAAGCCTTGTCACAGATTCTCGTTTGGCTTTAGTAGGTATTGACTGTAATTCTACCAATTCTACCTGGAAATGCTTTGATCTTACCCCTCGAAGCTTAAAACTTGACCAAAACTTGACCCTTAAAGGCTAAAGACTTGACTTCAGCTGATGATGACAGACTAGGTGCTTCATTTGAACCCACCCCGGAAAAGAATTGAAGGTTGACTCTGCTGAAAAACTTTAGATTTAACTCCCAAATAACAATTTAAGCTAGACTGGGAAGGACTTGAGATTTGGTGAGGTTGTCCCTCAATAACTTGTGACCTTACTTCAATTTAAGGCAAAACACATGACATCCGACTGACTTACACATAACAGACCTAAATCTTGCCATGGCTTTTCCAGTTAAAGACTTAAGACTTAACTTAAACTGGAACTTGTCTCAAAATGATTTGAAATTTCATTTGGTTTTGCTCCTTAAAGAGTAAAGGCTTAACCCATAAACTTGCATCTTATGATTTGAAATTTGACATGGATTTCCCAATCATTGATTGAGACTTCAATCAATGATTCGGTTTGCCCCTTGAGACTTTATTTTGACTTCAGACCAGGCTTTGATGTTCTCCTTATCAATTTGACTTGGGGTGAAAGTCTTAACTTGGATTCATACCTTAAAGACTTAAAAGCTGAATTTGACTTTCCCTTCAAAGACTTGACTTGTGAATATCGCAGTCTAACAAACAGAAGGCTGGTAAAACTGCCAATCCCTCGCATCATTAATCCACTCTCTATTAACCTGAATGAAGAACTTATGTGTGAAACACTGAACAGATTGGCACAATAATTTTGATGCCGTAATTAAATGTCACAATCATAGTGGATCTTCAACTATTTGCTGCTCAGTATTTGCTGAATCCTCTGTTAAACTTAAAATTCACACATTCACAGATTTTTTTTGTAGACAATATATAATATGTCTTCAAACCAAAATACGTCTTTGGAAGCTGAAATGTTGAGGCGGAATGCCACTTGCAGCGCTAATGGTTGGTATTTGAAAAAAGTCCACTCCAGAAGCACAATTTATTGTCCTTGTTGGCTAATTGGCTGTATACATCCAAGAGCAAAGATGAGGAAGACTGTAGATTTTAGCTTATGGGGCAGTGAAAAGATGGTTTCCATTCTGCATAGTAATGCATCTTAAGGTATTTTTAATGTTTGAGCTATTAAACTAGGCAGTTATCGTAAAGTTAGCGTTCTTAGAAGAGTCTCAAAAAATGTGCCAATTTAAAGCAGTCGTGGTCCGTAAGCTTTGCCGATACTGGAGGTCCAACGCAGATTCAAAAAGTACAGAGGACAAGAGGATGTTATTACTATATTACCGGCTGATATCTGCTTTGCTAAGAGATTTGACCTGCTGATTCCAATGTTCATCCTGCACACTAAAGCAGATAGTATTTTGTCAAGCAAATATTTTCAACTTAGAGTTTTTGGTGAGAAAAAATATTTTAAAATTCCTTTCAAATTCTGTCATCTTCATAAAAATATCTCATAAACCCAGATGTCAAGCTATGATTTTTTTTTGTAGTTGGTCATTTGGACTGAAAGGGTCATAAAAAAAATAATGGTCATAGTTCATTTTTACCTGTCTTTTTTTTATGATAGTGATGACATATATAGTAGTTATTATCTTTCTTTTATTTTAATCAATATTAATTTCCGACAAAATGAACAGAGAGTCCACGTTGTACCCTCACTCATTGAGCAGATTAATAAGTTAGATGTATTATGAACATTTCACCTGCCCTGGCCTGGCTGAATACGCGTTCTGTTGCCGTCCTGGAGACTGTCATTACAAGCGTCGCTTCAGCCTACGTTTTGAAATCAGGGAACATTTCTCTGAATGAAGTGATCATAATTTGACAAAACTCTCTGAATGGCTAGTTTTCTGATCGCTTCAACGTGAGGAAATCCCCAGTTGTGCTCCTTCTGCATCCATCTGTAACCGTCAGTCTATGAAAGGTGCTGCAACAGATACGTTTCATACCTATTCAACACGCTGTCAACTCGCGGATAGCGAGATGCTTTGAGTGCGGTGTCCATGTCTGAGTTTATGTTGTCATGTGAATGTTTATTTGATAGGTTAGTTACATTGAATCTGTATGAAATGTCTGCTTGTCTGCACCAAGTGGTCAGAGGTGGGAATTGCAATCTGTCAAAAGGATCAATGGCCTTCAGATTTTTACGTTTCCGTTTAAAAAAGCAACAAAAATATTTGGTAAATATAACCACTGCATGGAACATGAAATCAGATGTGACGGAGAAGTATATACATTAGAACTTAAAAGTGTCCACCTTCTGTGTTTTTTGACATGCTTACCTTTTTCTTGTCTCTCATGGAGCCCTTTCCTCGCACCATGATCTTGCAGCCGGTCTCTGCCTCCAGCTGTTTGGCTGTCAGGCCACGTGGGCCCAGGATCCTTCCTACAAAATTGAACTACAAAAAAGAAAGAAAACTTCATGAGAAGAGGCGACTTTGTACCCCTCAGGCCAAAATTAACTTTTTTTAAAAGCATTGCATTTGTATGAGGATGCGACTGGGGTTTGAGGAGGTGTAGAGTGTTTGTGTTACTAAGGCAGACAAAAATAGCTCATTATATGTGTGCTGGCTGGTGTTGTTGACATGACAGGACACTGCCGTTCTCTTAACCTTATCTGTCACTATGGCTGAGTGATTAACTTGACAGCTGCCCCTCTGTTTGTGTGTGTGTTATTTCTTAAACATTAACCCTATGTCTCTATCGGCTTTTTTCATAACAGCTGCCTTGTCCCCCTTTTATTTTTCTGCCAAAGTTCCTGAATGTGTTCTGCCATTTACTTCTGTACTCACTGGGACGTGTTCTGACACCGCCGCAAAAAACACGGATGGAGACCGAAGAACCTCTCCCTAAATTTAACCTTGATGTCAACGGTTTACCAAAGCACTCCTGCGTGCGTCCTGTTAGCCTGTCGTCATGTGAATCAGGACAGCCAGGCATTGTAGTGGGTGATTGGCGAGCTGATGCGTGGAGAAAATCATGTGAGCCATGCAATGTGGATCAACCAGCTCATACCGAAATGCTAAAAGTGCCGTGAAATAAAACGTATTTGCCCCCTTTGCAAGTTTCTTCTAATTTTGTTTTTCAAAAATCACATTAAAATTTTTCAGATCCTCTAACTTATTGTAATATGAGAGAAAAATAACAGGAATATATACAAAAAAACAATGTTCAAGTGATGATTTCAGTATTGACGGAAAATAAGCTATCCAAACCTATAACTTAAAAAAGTCATTGCCACTAAACATAAGAAGAGGTTGTGCCAACCTTGGTGGCAACAACAGCCTTTAATTGTTGTTATAACTAGCAATGAGTCTTTTACATCAATGTGGAAGAATTTTGTCCAATTCTTCTTTGTATTATTGGTTTAGTACAGCTTCAGTGTAAAGCTTTATGTGAAAAACACCTTGTTTAAGGTTGTGTCACAGCATCTTAATAAAAAAAAAATCAAGGGACAAACTCTGATGGCCAAAATTGGGGCTAACCCGAAATTGACAAAAATTATAGTTCTCTCATTTGCCGGGGGCTGGCTCCAGACAGGAGAAAGTTCCCATTGACTTCCATGTTAAAAATCCCAACTTCACAGCAGAAATAATAAATGTTTATAGCCTGGTTAAAAAAAAAATATTTAGGTTTAATTTGTCAGGTTTCTCATCATGACAACTCTAAGGGGGGTGATTTGGTTGTATAACTTATCCGTTTAGATATAGTTAAAGATTGAAATCGTGTCCGATTTATTAACCTGTGTCAGATGACCCATCAGTGCGAGCGCTGGTGCCCCCCCACCTGCTCCTGGGAAGGCCTTCGACATCGGCCTCACGTTAACAGTCTCAGCTATTTTGTTTCTCTGAACTTGACCATCAGTTGGGTCTACAATGTTTATTCATGTGCGGGCTTTAATCGAGCACTTATTGGACCAAGATGGCTTGCTGTGGTATTGATTGCACTAAAAGATCGTCCAAGAAGTCTCTGCTACATTTTCTTTTGGTAAGTAAAACTATATTTCTGCTGCGCATTTAGGATAATGCTGTTTGATCACATTTCTTGTTTACATATTGGCTATTAAAACTTGAATTCAATTAAAAATCACATCGTTTTTGTGAAAGTTATGGACCAACAAGGCGTCATGCTTTTATTTGACAAAATAATTGAATTTGCCTAAAAGGCAGGGGAGTAGCAGATTTGCTCAAGCGTGGTTTTCTGGCTGATAGCGCTCGCTAACCTCAGTTATCTTCATTTAGCTCCGGGTTAGCTCGTAGCTACATTTGCTCAAAGTCTCAATCCTCCTCCCCCACCCTCACAGCCCCACTCTCAGCTCCACCTCTTTGTCCATTTTTGTATTTTCGGGGCGTGATGAGGCACGTGATACGACCAAGATGGCGGTGGTGGGTACTGCCCAGCTGGCTTCAGTTCAACTCTTCAAAAATCTACGGTTGCTGTCCCCGAAGCAATGTCCATGTCCTGTGAATTAAATCCAGGCTTTGACTAAGACGATCCAAACCTTATTTTTTGTTTTCGTTTGAGCCAAGAGCAGTGGGTGGTTCCATCAAGTATGACGAGCAATCCAGGTCAAAAACCTGTAAAAGTGCCTCCGAACATCACACTATTTCCATCAGGTTTGACTGATGGTATGATACTTTTGTTTTTGGGTTTTTTTTGCTGAAAAGCTGAGTTACACGTTTTTGCCTACTTCGTGATGATGAAGAGGTTCTATTTAAGTAATTTCTCATCTCTACAGGTTTGTCAGTAATCACACCTGCATCTCTTAAAACCCGCTTTTTTATATTTACCTGGGGTGAAATTTATATCAAAATCAGCTTGATGGTCTAAAATATTTAGGTGTGATAAATAATTAAAAACAAATAAAATGTATGGAGGCAAATTCTATTTTTGTTGCAGTGCACTTTAAAGAAAGAAACATAATTCAGATTAGTTTTCTTCATTAAAACTCCTAATATAACCCTCAATGTCACAAATTATTTTACTTTACTTAATCTAATCCCAATGGAGTCATTGGTCCTGCTGCATTATTGACCCGCTTAGCTTTAGATTACATCACTGGGTATGACCACAGATGATCTCAGAATGAAATCAGCTTTTAGATAAATTGTAAAGTAAAACGTCCCCATGATTAACAGCCGCACTGACTCTCTGGCACCATTTCTGCAGCTTAGAAAAGATAAAGGGACAACAGAGCAAGGTAAACAGGAACTCTCCTAAAAGAAAAGGTCAAAGGTCTCAGATTTTTTGTCCACTCACATCGGGGTATTCTTTGACAGGCACGTAGAGCTTCTCCTGCAGCTGAGCAACGGGGCCGATGGCCTCGGGGAGCTCCTCCAGGTCCCGCCCGTTGAACATGCCACCATTTATTGTGTCGTTGTACATGTCTTTGCGCACCCTGCCGATCTCTTTGAGACAGACATCAGAAAAAAAGAAAGAAAAAAAAAGAGAGGTTATGCTGAGTGAACCGAAGAGGTTTTACATTTCTTTCGTCAGACAGTCCGCTGCTGACGACAATGACTCACTGTCACTGGAATTAAAGGAAGCTCTGAGTTTGACAGCTGAAACACATCCAGGAAGACAATCAGAAGTATTCTTCACCACCATGTAGAATCTAACTGGCTTTTGCTTCACAATCAAGCAAGCAGCATTCCTGCTAACCCCCCTTCTTTCTCTCAGTAACTACAACACAGAGGACATTAACCTCTCCACTCTTTAGATAATGTGAGAAAAACATGAACTGTGTTAACTGTAAATTTTGCTATCTTTAGCATTCAGGGTTGATTTCGTGTGCACGTCAATATTGTCTAAACGTTAGGTATTTTCTAAATCTTGTGGTCTTTATTGCAATGACAATAAAAAAGTATTTTAAGCTGTCACTGCAAACAGCCAGAGCCACTTAACAACAAATACAGTTCTAAAAATACAACCTTGCCACTAACAGAAAGCCTGCGGCTCTACCACTGTGATCCCGCGCCGGTGCAACCGCACTGCTAAACAGCACAAGGCAGCAGCTTTGAATTTTACTTTGAAACATAAACACAACATTTACTAATAAAGATGAACCAATCACAGTTTTTTTTTTAAGACAATACAAGTATCAGGTTATCTTGGCTGCCTGACCGGCTGTTTGAGTGCTTCTAATTTCTTTTTCTAAAGACTGTACACCTCACAGAACCATATCACTCCCAAAATTAACCCACTTGTTTCTTTCTTGAAAATTTTATCAAATATCTGTCAATAACTTTTTTGAGTTGTGCTAATAACAGACAGAAAGAACAAACGTAACGTCTTTGGCAAAGGCAAAAATGTATCAAAGCATCAAGGTGTACTAAGCTCATCAAATTTAGTTTCTTAAATTTAAAAGCCCTTTTTATAAGATGCCACAAAGAGATGGTTTTTTTTTGACAAACACACCAACCTCAACCCCACCCTGCTAGTTACTGCCAGTCAGCTGGCTAAAAGGCTTGCATATTTTTTATTTACTTAAAAGACAAATTCATTTATCAGGAGCGTATTCTATATTTCATGCATAGTCTATATATCAAAACAAAAAAAGAAACATTACGAGTAACATTTTTCATACTTATGTATTATCTCAGTAGCAGTCATTTTAATTGTAGATTTTTCTGTTTTAAAAAACGAAACATTTCATCTCAACTATGGTATTTCTATAAAAAAAAATCCTAGAGTGGTTTATATGTTTAAAGACTAAAATGGTGTTCATTCCTAATTTTAATTTGAAAAAAAATACACAAAAATAAAACAATAACCTTTCTATCACCAAAGTTAGTGGGCAAAGGGAAAATCAGCCAGTTCTGATTGATCAGTGCATTTCAATTTCTTACTGAGGGTGTAGAAACCGTGAAAGTAACAATCTGAACCATTCTACCAATTGGTGTGGTTTCCAAGCATCACAAATACGGTTAAATTTTATCGTTTTGAACTGACTTCCGTTAATGTTTAAAATGACATGATCCCTGCCCCTCCTTTTTTTATTGTAAACATTTGATCTTTATATTATTTTATTGTTGTCGTTTTAATTTCTATATTTTATTCTATCTTTTAGCTTTATTTTTAAGTGATTGTGTATTAATTACGTGGATTTGTTCCTTACAATATCTTTTCTTACTGATTGATTACTGTTAAACTTATATGCTTTGTAATCATGTGGTTTCATTATCACTGAATCATGTAAAGCACCTTGAATTACCTTGTGTTGAAAGTGTGCTATAGAAATAAAATTGCCTTGCCTTGCCTTGCCTTGCCTTTACTGCATGTCTTTTTTTTGTCCAGCTATCTGTTCACAAGTAGGAGTGAGAATCTCAGTATGATGAATAAAGGGAGGAAAACTCCCAAGGTTTTACACCACTGCACTAGTATCACAAAAAATCTAAAACAAAAATGAGTAAAGTTATTAAAATTCATTTATTTAAGCTAAAAAAATGCAATTGTTCCTACATGAGGCTAAAATAATGTATACACAGCAGAATATAATATATTTTTGCCTTTCTGCTCTTTATAGATTTAACCATAGAAGTATTACACACCCACCTAAGCTAGCTAAGTAGTCATATTATCTGCTATGACTGAGTTTACCTTTTTTATAAGTGAGAAAAACATTGTGATAGACTTTTTTTTTTACACAGCTGATAAGCAGTTCAGCAACATGTGGAGGAGGAGCAGCATTACTCTAGTAATCCTCATTGTTATTATAGAAATTTTAACCTTCTAACTCTGTGAAGAACAACTTATATTGAATTTGCTCTGAATTTCAAATGAAAACATGAAACCACTCTTCCTATAAGCGATCAAGTTGGTGGCTCAAGTTTGCCACAGTAGCACCAGCGACTTATTTCTGTCCGTCTGTGCGTTTTGTTTATGGTGGTCTCGATGACGATGCTTGCCTCTGATACCTTTGTAATGACACTCCAGCGCAATAATAACCAACTACAGCACCACACAAACACACACGGTAGAATAGCTGCCTTGGGTCGCAAATATCGTCTGACCTAAGCAGGCTGACAGCAGGCATGCCTCCTGCCTCTCTGACTGATAAGTCTGACCATAATAACTATGGTATGACACTATAATTAAAGCCACAGCCACAGTCACAACGATGATCCTCTAATGACCTATTCAGACCTGTCCCGGGTTGGAAAAAAAAAAGGTCAAAAAAAAAAGAAAAGAAAACAGCTATTAAAACACAACTTCGGATCTAAAAATCTGCAGACGAAAGCAAGGCCTGCTGTCACGCTCGAGTTAAAAGTAGCTACAGGAAAACAAGAAGTGAAAGAAGAACAAGAGTCAGTCGAAGGGGCGAAAGATAAAGGCGGGATGATAGCGACAAGCCTTACCTCGACAGTTAACCTGGGATTAATCATGGGATTAAACATAGAAGAGAGAAGAGCACTATTAAAACAATAACGCAACACCTTACATAAACTTTCTTTTCTTTTTTTCCCTTTTTTTTTCGCTCACAGATCTCCACCCTGAAGACAAAGCCCTTGATACTGGCCACGGGTGTCACATTATCACGTGTGAGGGGTGAACATGCTCAGCTGTCAGTCCTCAAAGACATGAAGCTGACCTATTTGTTGGGCTGTAGAGGTCGTCTGGCTCTGGGAGGGACTCTGCTGTGTCATGAGACTTGTCACGGAGCAAAAAATCACGACCACCACGATCCTGATGCGCACCAACAGGCCTTTAAGCGGCCTGTAGCGACCATCCAAGGAGAAGACACGATAAAACCGAAAGAAGCATGAGATTTGTCAAGACAAAGATATATACTCATAAACATATACACGTCTATCTGTGTGTGTGACTGTGTGTGCAGCTACATCTGGTGAGAAATGGTGGATATCAACTAGTGGACTGTATCGACAGGCTGTGCACGCAACATGACTCGAGGCCTTGTAAGAAGCTACAAATCAAATATTTTTACACATTCACATGCTCTCGTTCCAGCACAGGGATGGGCTGCAGCATTCACATAAGCCTGCTCATTAGGTCACCGGGAAAGACTAACAACTGTCTGTTTGTTCCCATCACAAACTATCAGTATGTGTCTGTGTGTTTGAGTGTGAGAGAGAGAGAGAGAGAGAGAGAGAGAGAGAGAGAGAGAGAGAGAGAGAGAGTGACAGAGAGTGCTCTGCAGTTACTCTCAGCGTATCAGAAATCTAGTTTAAGATACAGGTTTGCAAAACTATAAGCATGCTTTGAATGAAAACAGTCAGGAGACAACTGATAACTCATCACCGCGATCAATTTTCTGATACAACTCTGCTGCAGTTTCCAAGGATTCAGGGAGGAATCCTGCAGAGAAAGACCGCTCAGTAAACCAAGTTACTATTACATTAAAATATTACTGAATAGAAGTATTTTATCGGCACTGCTCTGGGAAAACAACACTGCTGACAAATATGAATACTAGCAAAAACAATAATAATAATAATATACAAAAAAAAAGATTCATGTAGAATGTAAAAAGATGTGCGATGTGTTTAAAACAGGAATGCACCGACCAGGATTTCCTAGACCGATTCTTACCGATTTCTATTATTGTTTGATTGCAAATTCAAATTGCAAATATTTCCCCTTCTAATGTTACTACAATTGTAAAATAAGAGAAAAGCCCAAAGAGACCAAGGTTTTCTCCAAGCGTACAGACTGTAGAGGAATGCAGCGGGCCCCCTCCCCCACATGTTGCTGTGCACAGCTGGAAAGCCTTGGACACCTTTTTCTTGCTTATGAAAAGGAGAAATTTGTGTTTAGCTTTAAATATATATATATATATATATATATATATATATATATATATATATATATATATATATATATATATATATATATATATAAGTTTATGTATTAAATCAAAGCAACGAATAATTTTAGAGTTAGATTATAACAACTATGATGATTATATTGGTCGAATATTCAATTTGCTTGTGTATCTTTATTTGATGAATAAAGATACACCGATCAGGTTTTTCACAGCTAATACTTTTTTTAAAGGTCTGATATGTTTTGTCAGATTCTGTTTTGTCCTTTTCATGAAGGATTAATACACAAACACAAGTGAAAAATGTGCTGTGGGTTCTTTGAGAGAGGTATCAGGTTTGGAATCAGGGTAATCACCATTTATACCTACATCAAAGCACATGTCCCAAAAAAAAATTTTTGTTTTTTTTATTATTAAAAATAAAGTTAAAGTGTATGATACTATTTGATGCCTTTTTAGAGCAATAGTTGGAATTTCTTAGCTTCGCTATACGAAATCCAGATTTTTTGTTTTGACCTGTCAGTCACAGAATAGAGGAAATCAGTTCAAAATTTCCGATCTGGGATCTGTGGATTGGTGCAGAAAGGAAGGGTTCTTTCCTCTTGACGTTTGATTCGTGCTCGACTCTGTTCAGGCTGGCTTACCTTCATCCAGCAGCCGCTCCAGATGCGTGAAGATGCCGCTGAAGTTGGGCAGGGAGCTCATCACCTTCCGGTCGTTCATCAGCTGCATCAGATAGTCCGGGTTGGACTTGGGTCTTTCCTTCACCTCTGTCTCCCCGACCATGGCTTCTGATTTGGGCGACCGAGCTATAGCAGGGGAAAGCGTGTCAACTGTTCTTCTAGATAGAAAGCGACGATCCCCCGGGGAGGGAAGGAAGGGAGGGTTCCACCAGCCACGACCCGAACTCCACCGGATCAGACTCAACTCTCAGCTCCGGGCGAAGCGGACTGTCCTTCGGTTTGTGAGTCCTGTCCTCTTCAAAGGTTCTCCCCCCCAACCCCTGGGCTCGGCTCTCTCCAGATTTTTTGAAAAAGTTAAGGGGGGAGTTTGGCACTTGTTGGACACTTCGGCTGCCTCCGCGCTTACTCCTTCTGCTACAGAGCGATCATCAATCGGTGTCCTCCGCCCTGTCTCCTTCACTCGTGTGCGCCCGGTTTGTAGGTATTCTGCAGCGGGGACCGACTCCCTGTCATATGATTACAGTACAGCACGAGAGGACTGCAGCGGGCGCGCCGCGCGTCGCCGATATCAGAGGGAGGAGGAGGATGATGAGGAGGGTGGAGGCCCTCTGCTTGCCTCCGCCCTGTCCAGAGCCTTCTCGCCACCCCACACTGTCTGTTAAAAAGCCCATAACAATGTAACAGGCCTGTGAAGGTATGTCCACCTGTTCTGCAGCAGGCGCTGTCCGTCACCGTTTTTTATTAAAGTAGGGGGAACATTCAGGTAACCCACAGAAACGGCAACTTTAGGGATGATCTAGCTCCTCGGCTGCATTACTATTTAACAGCAGGAGCTCTTCACTCATTTTAGCGTTATGTCATTGCTACAACAATGGAGAAAAAGGTGTTCACATCATTTTAACTGTTACATGTTTTATGAAGAGAAGTGATAAGTGATGTCAAAAATGATGTACAAATAAAATCTGAAGAGTGTGGAGAGCATGCCTTTGATCCATAAATATCAGCAGACATTCCCAGAGCCGGCCCAAGGCACAAGCAAACTTAAAGGCAGAATGTATAATTTTCGGCCAGTAGGGGGCAGTGCATACCTAAATTATAAAAAGCATGCGGTATCTGTGTCTTCGAGTAAGAAACTCAACAACGGAGTCCAACTGGTGCTGTTTTCAAACGCTCAATTCCCTGAGAATGATCTATTTGCAGCAACATGACGAGCACATCAGTCTCTCTTTCATCACTTGGAACTAGCGAAGAGGTAAAAATTTATTTATGGCAAAACTTTTTATGCATTTTGAGGGCAAATCAATGTTTTAATAGCGGGCGTATTCCGTGCGCTTTGTCCGTCCGGGCTGTTGCCGAAGTAAAGACGTCATCTAATATGGCTCACCCCTGAAAAAAAGGACCCAGGCCTATGTATTTTAATACTGATTTTTTAAAGTCATATTTTACAATATCGCCAATATTTTGCAATTAATGTGCTTTACGTAATGATTATTACATAATATTTTATTGGCTATTTTCATACATGTACTGCAAAAACTACACACTGTCACATTAAGCCTAGTTTACACGACTCCGTTTTGACGGAACACCATCATCTACGCAAGGCCTTTCTGTCACCAATGCGAGGACAGACGGAGTGGAGGCCAATTTTCTAACTATCCGTCAACGTAGAGCGTATGCCTGTGATTGGTCAGCTCAACAACAGCCAGAGATCGCTTCACCAATACGGTGCTCTGTAGTCGATGTAATCAGTAGTTAATGCAGCGTTTGGCCACTACATGCTTATACTGAAAGGATAATTTATCTAGTCTGGTCTTTTGGCGATTTTGAGCACAAGGAGGTGTAGAGAAACAACAAAAACGGCTGCTGTGTTTGTTTTCATGCGTTTTTTGAGTATTCTATGAGCTGCACTTCTAGTAAAAAGCTTTACAGCTTAATCAAAACTTACTCTTCGTCGTCCATTGCTCCTTGAGGGGGAAATGCGTTCAAAGGCTGAAGAAGAAAACAGAAACGACACTGCGTTAGTACAGAACCGCCATGAAACATTAGCCCACCCTGCTGTCCTGGTCGAGAATTGCTTTGCAACGCTGAAAAATCAATAGAGAACCGAGAGAAACAAACGGAGAACCATAAATAAAAAATGTCTCAGTCAATACGTCTGCGTGAACATTTGCTGTTAGAGTAGTATAAACTAGGGTTAAGCGCTTGCTTAGGGCCCCCCAAACCCATCTGGGGACCCCCATAAATGCTGAAATTGAACGGAGACTGCAGATGTTAAAATGTGTGAAAATCTGAATATTACTCCATTTGATTTTGTTTTGTTTTGGTGTAGATTTCCTTTAATTTAATTGTTTTTATTTTTGTGTGGTAACTAGGCAAGTTTCTTCTGTAACTTATTATTTTATTAATAGTTTTTAAATGAAAATTATATTTGTATTTTAAAATAAAAAAATGCTGCAAAAATATTTAATCAATACATTTAAAGGAACAAATGTATTTACTGTTACTTTTAATTTCTAACAAATGTTAATTATATTTAAAATATTGAATTAAATTAAAAATTAAATGTAATTTTTAATATTCTCTGTTTGCTTGTTGTGTTACCATTGTTACAATCTGAAGCTTTAGTTTAACCTGACATTTTCTTTGAGATTTAGATTGTCTCAATATTAACAATTACCTCTGATTAATTTTTAGGATCAGCGAATTAAACTCTGCCTATTTCCCCATATTAGACCAGATCTTGATTGAAATGCTGTTATTGTGGGTAGTGGTCTTAATAGAAAGGTGGTCGCCCTTAGTCAAAATCTGCTTAAGGCCCCATAAGACTTTGGGCCGGCCCTGGCCATTCCATGGCAGCTTTAGCTGTATGTCTAGGGTTGTTCTCCTGCAAAAAGGTGAATCGTCACCCTAGTCACAAGTCTCTTGCAGCCCCTAACAAGTTTTCTTCCAACGCTGCCCTGTGTTTAGCTCTCTTCTTGTTCCTATAAAATGATGCTGCCACCACCGTGCTTAACTATGGGAATGGTGTATTCAGGGTGATGTAAAGGGTTTAGCTTTCAGTCAGTTTTCCACCATGCAGAGTGTTTTTTAATGTAGCCCATATACAGTAGCTCAGTTTTGTCCTGAACTGTCCCACATGTATGCTGTTTGACACTATTTGTTAATTAGATTTTTTCTGCAGACTGTCAGTTTTATAGTAAAATAAAAAGGCCTGAACACAACAACTGTATTTTTCTTATTTTAATGTTTTTTTATTTTTTTATTCTAACTACCATGGTTTCTTTTCCTGCCATGCTTAATTGTTGTGTCATTTTGTGTTGGTCAATCAAACAAGGTTTGCAGTTAAGCTCAATGATTAAATGCATTTTCATTACAGCTTTTAACGAATGTAATGGTTAAATCCATGATTACATGCAGAAACAATTTTCACAGTTTTACAAATTTAATTGCAATCAAATTAGTCAACAAAAGAGAAAGCACCAAAAGTAGAGTAATATCTACCAGTTCTGAATCAAAGCGATAGATAGATAGATAGATAGATAGATAGATAGATAGATAGATAGATAGATATTTTTAGAATACAACATAAAACCATGAATTCAAACATTTATGGTGAACTATTTAAAGTATCTGAGATGACAAGTTTGTAAAGTATAATTTGTTCCTTTTTAGGCAAGGATTTGATCATGGAAGCTTCTAAGGAAGAAAAGTGGCAAAATAAACTAAAATCTGAAATTTTTACTCTTGCAGATTTACAAAATATACAAAAAAGTCAATAGTTTTATTCATATTTGCTATTTGACTTTCAAAAAGATTATTTCTTAGATGTTTTAGAGGAAACTATTTATGTAGGACAGAAGACCTACATAAATAGTCCTTAATCTGTAAAGCAGTTTGAGCTGCATTTTTTTGTATGAAAAGCGCCTTATAAATAAAGTTTGATTTGAGAAGAACAGTGAATGAAAATTAACCAGCAATGAAATGACACTTGAAGCAGTTGCTCCACATCCTTAAAGGTCTTACTGTGTAGAAGTTTTGTTTTGTTTTTTTTTACCTTCCAGAGGATGATGCAAAATTTAAACGTGGTATCGCTTACAGTTGTATCACTGGCTTGTAATCTTGTTTGACCAAAGAACCCGTTTCTCATCCCTAGCCTCCACTCTGGGAACATTTGTGCAGCATCCTGAAATAATAAAACGGTTTGAGGGGTTGTGTTTGTCTTTTCTGGGTGGCCACAGCAGCTTATGGACAGCAGAAATGTTGCCCATGATGAGGCAGATGGGTGTAAGGGTCTAAACTTAATTGCTTCAAATTACAAAAAAATAAGTGCAACAATATAAGAACCCATGCATGCCTTGGTTGAAGCCTTTTTATCATTCACTGTCTGCCTCCCACTAGGTTTATCCACTATTATACTCCGAGTATTTCAACCTTGTAGGACTAAACTTATCCTAGAGGTCATCTCTGTGTGAGTGTGTGTGTGTGTGTCAGAGCAGTAGGAACGGTAACAGGACAGCAGTGCTGGTAATGGCTGGTCAGCTGGTATGGCGAGTATTCAGGGTGGGGGCAGTGCATTGTCCTCTCATAGCTCCAACAATGCCTCTCTGAGCAGGCCACACATCTACCAGTCACGGGCCTCTCTTTTCCCTCTCGGCCTCTGCCTCTGCTTTTCTTTCTGTCTGCCATGGTCACTGGAAAGTGAGGCGTGTGAGCTGCGTTCCCTAACCTCTGCTTGAGACTTCAAGGGATACACCTGACACACATCTGATCACACCCTGGATGTTCATTAGTACCCTGAATTATTAATTAAATACTTAAATGTTATGAATGCATTTTCATCAGTGCTGATATTTGCTGCATAATTCAGTGCTCTGCGGAAGTTTTAATTTTCCTAGAAGTTGTCACATTTTGCCATGTTACAGCCATAGACTTCACAGGATTTTTTTGGGATTTTATTCGATAGACCAAAGCTCTCTGAAAAGCCTCCATCTCCACAGCAAAATGCTGCCTCCACCATGTTTCACTGTAGGGATAGGATCACTTTTAAGCCTCAATGTGTTTTTCAATTAAACCTTGAATGATTTTTGGCTAACTTTAAACACATTTTATGAAATCTTTTTTTTTACTTCTCAGATATCCAGCTGGTAGATTATCCCACCCTGGCTGTGAATCTCTGCAGCTGCTCCGAATACCATTAGCCTCTCTGTAATTTGTCTAATTTATGCTGTTCCGGCCTGTCAATTTAGCTGGATTTATACTGAGATTAAATTACACACAGGTGGACTATACCTACTGAACAGGTGACACCTAAAGATAATTTAATAGTATGTATTTTATTTAGGGGTAACAGAGGGAAGGGGGATAAAGATTTTCATCAAACATTGTGAGATTGTTTGCAAAAGAATAAAAAGAGAAAATGTTTATAATTTTCCTCCCACTTCATTAATATACAGTATTTTGTGTTGGTCTATCACATAAACTACCAGTCCAAGGTGGATGAATACTTTGCTCATGTTTAATCTATTTCCAGAGCTATGAATAAAAATAAAATTCCTTAAGTTCTGATGATTATGATATGATATGATGATAATTTGATATGAAGTTAAAAAAATTTTTATTAGATTGTGTTATTTGAGCCCTGTAAACATCACCGTAAAATATTAACTATCTCATTATTCATTTGGACATGATCTTTTACGTATGCTAGATAGAATCAAATTTTGTTCCTTTTTTATTTGCTTGTTTTTACTGTGAATGTTTTCAAATTCACCTTATAATAAAACTGATGTTGACATTGAATGTATAACCTGATATCTGGAAAAGTTTTTCAAAGACCTTTTCTAATTCATGTTGTAACTCATTTTAATTATGAAAATGATGACTAAAGTGACCTTTTTCACCCCTTAAAAAGAACTTATTTTATAAGTTAATCAACAGATTAATCATATGTGAAAGACTTTTATTACAACTTATGGTCACTTGTTTTTTTTAAGTGATACGAAATACTTATATTTGGTGTGGGTTAGTTATGCATGTTTTTTTTGTTTTTGTTTTTCAGAAGTTTGGATGAGTGAATAAAAGTCAGTCAGGTTTCATAATGATGAAAACGCGCCCTCTAGTGGTTTCTCATGTGACTGAATCAGTTCTAACTGGGTCTCCGATCCCAATACAAAATAGGAGCTCCCAACTTTTTCTCAAATGAGATCTGTTTGAGGTTAATAAATTAGATTTACAGACACGTGACAATTATATATATATATGCTACATATGGTGCTTTACAACGCTTTAAAAATACTGTCTGTAATTTGAATTTTGGATTTTATTGGTTTCTTTGAATCTTAATTTTGCATAATGGTTCAGCAGATATAGGATTTTCAGCTGCGAGACCCCTGTGGATCCATCTTAACAAGCTTAAGAGGAGCAGGCTCTTTGAAGCACAATTTAAAACATGAAAGTTCATAATTTTTGCCCAGATTTTTGTAAAGTAAATGGTGAATTCATAAACAGATGTTGAAATATCAGTACTCTTTAACTATTTGCTAAAATATGGATTATGTTGCTTACTGTTGAGTTCCTTTGATACTAAATTTTCTTTATGTTAAATTCTTAAATAAAAAACTTTATGTTGATGTATTGTATTTTCACTAAAATGCACTATTGACTTATTTGAAAGTAAATGTTTGTTTTTGGATTTTCTCTTCCAGCATATTTTGTGCCTTTTATCCCATCTATCCTGTGTCCTGATCTTCACCTTCTCTTTCACTGTCAAAGCATAAGTGTGCTGAAAAGTATGTCATTTCCACTGTTGGGCTTGGTTCTATTCTCTGAAATACCACTGTAAATGCAAATCTGGTGAATTCTGCAAGAAAAGCAAAAATTAATCACAGTTAGGTCTTTCCACAGGATAATGATGCAAAACATGTAGTCAAATCACAAAAAAGATAACCTGAGTAAATATGAAATTCTGTTTAATAATTATGATGTCATTTATTAAGGGGACATATTCAAACCTTATTTTAGCTTTTTTTTTACTTGTCTTAGGAAAGCTGAATTAAATTTCTAAACCCACCGAAGCCTGAATACCAATTGACCCAATGAACCAAAAACTAACCTGAACAGCATGCCCCAATCTAAAGAAAAGATGGAAAAGTCAGTTACATCTATCACCCTCATCAGTCTTGAAATGATTACAAACCATTTTCTAGGGTGTTGAGACTCCAGTAAAATACAAAAAGAGCCATTATCTACAAACAGAGAATACTTTGAACATTGGTGAACCTTATCAGTAGTGTTTGGCCTAACCAAAATTACTCCAAGAGTGCAATAACTCAACCAGGAGCGGAAAAAAGAACCTATAACAACCTCTGAAGCACTGGACGCCTCACCTTCTTCTGAAAGTTCATGATACAATAATAACTGAAACTGGGGAGAACTGGCCTCTAATGAAGTCCATTGTTTAAAATCCCTGCTTACTGAACAGAACACAAAAGACTGCTTTATATTCCCAGAAAAAAAAATAGCATCTTGATGATCCCCAAGATTTTTAGAAAACTCTTTTCTGGACTCGTGAAATGAAAATCTAACTTTATGTTGCGGGTGAATATCAACAAACGTCTGGATTATAACTAAAATAATTTCACAAAAAGATCATACCAACAGTCCAGCTTAATGATGGTTGTAGTGTGATGGTCACAATTTTCTGTTTAAGGACTGAGACAACTTCCTGTAATTAATAGAACCATGAACTCTGCTCTGAACAGGAAATCCTGATTTTCCAGCCATCAGTTTGTTTCCTTAAGCTTAAGCAGGGTTGCAGTATAAAGCAGGAAAATGATGCAAAGCACACTAGCAGCTCCCTGGCTAAGAATTAACAACCTATTATTAAGGTTTTGGAATGGTCTAGTCAAAGTACTAACCTTACACAGGCTGGTCATGCTTGAAAAACCCTTCAGTGAAACTGTTCTGCACAGAGTAGACCAATGCTCCTCTACAGGGATGTGAAAGACTCATTGCCAACAACTTTAAACACTTCAAAGTTTTGACATAGCGGAAAGTTGGTTTGCGTAGCTTTTTCCTTTAAAAAAATGAAACCACTATTTCAAAAAGACTTTTTATAATCTGAAATATTTACGTATGTTTTAAAAAAGCCCAAAACAGAAGGGATTTAAAAGGGACTTAGTAGTTTTTTTACAGCGGTTTTATAGAACAGAAAATGACTGTGTATATTTTTTTTCAGCCTGGTTACGCCTTATTTTACTTTCATCATACCCTGATCTTCACTTTCTCTTGTTTTGTTTTGCAGCGTCTCCTCCTCCCTGTGGGGAGAAGGACCTCGCCTGTTCACCAGGCTGAGGGGCTAATCTCAAGCCGATTAGGCTTCTTATCTGCTCAACTCTGGTTATGTGCTTTGGTCCAACAAAAATACCACGCAGGGTTGGCCTCCTTACCATTCCTGCTGACTCTTCACCCCCCTCCCCGTGTGCTCTCTGAAAGCCACACTGGCTTTGATATCACGCTTTCTCATTCCTCTTGGTGGGAGTTTCTACAAAAAGTGGATTTCAGCTCATATCCATGTGTTATTAGTGGATTGTGTCTGAAGAGGATGGATAAAAAGGACCATGTTGGTTATTATTTATCAATATGTAGGCTGAAAAGATCATGGGTTTGTTATTTGCATGCTGTGAAGTCAAATCTTACACTGCAGAAGACTTATGGTACAATATGGTTGAAAATCAAGAAGGCCTGCAACTGCATTCTGCATTTTACACACTAGATTGACCAGAGGAGGCACTGTATATTGTCATGCTCAAGACATGTGAAAAGTCATCCCATGTCCATGTGAACGCAGTAACACCGTAATTACCCTTATCCTATTGCCTTAATCAGGAACCCTGGGGCACTCGCAGCATGGCTTCTCTGCTGAATCCAGGTCTCTGCGCTCTCAAGGTTGGGACAAAACACCAAACAATTATTTCACTGTCAGATCATATCTCTAAAATCCTTTATTAATTTACACATTTTTCATTTTTACTACAGAAACACAAAGCCAAAAATATCAATTGAAAAATAACATATTTAACATATAATTCAATATTTACCTTAATTACAATATGTGTTGTTTAAAAAAAAAAAAAAAGTAAAATCTTTTCTACACTATTTACAAAGACGTAGTTGTTACTCTGTACATAGATACATATGCATACATATACTGTATGTGTCAAGAAAGGGATACAGGACAGGGGTCGAGAGGGCAAATTTTAGCTGCCAATTCACTCTAAAATGCTCCACTTCAGGTCGCACTTCCAGATTTCTGACCTTCACTGCCCAAACATTCACATATTAGTCACTTATTTCTGAATTTTGCTCCATGTGGGGAGCTAATCCGGGCTTCCAAATGTGGACTGGAGTATGAGTATGTTGTGTTTCTTATTTTTTGCTGTTTAAACGTTGTAGAAAGGTAAAACAAAATACTGTGTATCCAGATAAATATGAGTACCAAAAAAAAAAAACTATGAACCTCATTAGCTCAATGAAGTAAATCTAGATACTAAGTTTTAGAAGGAATAGAAACCCAGAGGGGATTTCTATCTTTTTTTTCTCTCTATGTGTACAGATTAAACGTTTTAAAAGTTATTTCATAATTGGTTCATTTGTAAGAAAGTTATCATATACAGAAGAGGACACACATTGACCTCTCTGGTAAATATCTGTAAAAATATTTGTAATGCAATATGTCATTGCAGACGCATAAATTCTCACTGAAAAAATTAGAAAAATTCCCTCTGTGCTTCCAGTTGGGAAAATAAAATTCCACTACAAGAAAAAAGAAAAAGAAACAATTCCTTTCAAAATAAATGCAACCAAATCATTTTTTTATGAATACTCTCCTTTTTTGAAGTTCGTCAGTTTTTAAAGAAGTATGACTGATAATAGTCTTCTGCTTGCCTTGGATTATGACGTAACACAATGACCCATTTCTCCTAGGCACTCTTCAAATGAGAAAGACAAGAGAACATGCCAGCAAAGCAAAGCAGATGAGTGGAGATGTTCAAAACACAGGAAATATATACAAGAAAATACTCACCTAAATGTAAGTATAATGCCTAAATTACAATCTCCAAAGCTCAGTGTTAAAGAGCAGCATAGCTCTGTACATACTCATTATTAAATGGCATGCCAAGAAAACGTACTATTATCGTGTAAAAAAGTGGATTGATAACCTCTAGTGTAAGATTAAAGGAAAGGGTGTGCTTTGATCAGACGTGACTAAGAGGTTGTGCAACAGATACTCCAAGTGGGTCTATTCTGAAATGAAAAAATTGATATATGGGATAGCTTCTGTCTATGTTAAGTTCAGTGAAGGATCTGTGATGCTGTGGGCTTCTTTCTCTCCCCAAAATCCTTGGAACCTTGTTGAAGTGTGCTGCATCGTTAACACATTTTATGAAAAATAAAACTGTTAGTTTCTGCCAGAAGATTGAAATTGAATAGTCATTTGGGCTTTCCCCTGGATAATTATCAATAATATATGACAAAATCAGAACAGAAATGGTTTGAAAAATCAGCATTCGTTAATGACCATTTCAGTTCCCAGAGCTGCATCATGCAGAAAAGCTGAACAGTGAGCGGGAGGTAGGGGGGGATAAGAGAAAAGACTGAACTCTATCATCTAGTTATGATGATCTTTGTTTTTTTTTGCTTTTGCACAATGTAAAATTGGGAAATCACAGTGACTAAAGGTCTACTTTTAAAAATTGCAAGAAAAATTGATTCCTTGGGAGGAAAGTTTACAGGGATAAGCAAAGACTGATGAATGATGGAAAATACTGCTTAAATGCATTGTCAAGCCAGGTATAGTTTAATTGTTCACAATAAACTTCTAAATTATTAGGAAATGTATATATGATAGAACGTGTAAGTCAAAGTCATACTCCAGCCGCGTGTAACATTATACGTCTATCCTAGGAGCCGGAAAAGGAATTGTAAAAAATGTTCACAGGCGGGAGGCCAATAACTGTGCCATCAGTTGTTAACAACAATTATTCTTTGAATTTATTGACATATTTTTTTTTTAATAAAATCTTCAATGTGACATTAGGCTGCAGCAATTAGAAAATGATTTTATTTCAACACTTTAAACTACACGTTTGTCAGATTGGGCAACAAATTTGGCCATGTCTGTGCATGAGTTGAAAGAGCTAGAAAATAAAGTCTGGTGGAAAACGCTCCCTTTTCCTCTCCGTTTCAGGTGGAAGTTTTCAGAGTTTCTCCAAGTGAGCGGGGGTTTGCTCAGCTCACAGTAGCGACACCCTCCTCACCCCCTTCTTCCACTTTTGCCCCTTTGCCCATCGCTTTCATTTTAGCCATGATGTCGGTGAATGTTTCCTTCACTGTCTTCTCCAGGAGGAAGCCCTCACTCTCGCTCTCTATGTCCTCTGGGTTGGCCAGTGTGGAGAGGGAGGTATCAACGTACTGCAGGCCGACGGTCACAGCAACCTGCAGAGGGTCAGAGAGTACTGCTTGAGTTCAACACACATATGTGTGTATACCACACGTTGCAGCATTTTAACTATAAATATATTGAGTTAAAATACAGTGGGGAAAAAGTATTTGGCAGCCATCGATTGTGCAAGGTGCCCCTATTAAAAAGATGGAACACGTCAACTGTGAGAGACAAAATGTGAAAAAAATCCCGCAAATCACATTGTATGTTTTTTGTAACTATTTTTTTGTATAATAGTGCAGATGAAAATATATTTAGCACCTACAAACAAGCACACATTCTGCCCCTCACAGACCTATTACTTCTTCTTTAAGAAGCTATTCTATCCACCACTCGTTACCTGTATTATTGGCACCAGTTTGAACTCATTATCTGTATGAAAGACACCATACCACACCATCAAACAGTCAGACTTCCCCATGGCCGAAACCATAGAGCTGACCCAGGACACCCGGGACAAGATTGAACACCCGCACAAGACTGGGATGAGCCGATCTACCATGGGCAAGCAGCTTGGTGAGAAGAGATCATCAGCGGCGGGCGTACATATGTCATTTTCCCCGAACAAAGTTATTCTGGCTAAGAGGGGCTATGAAAAAGCATAACTCCTCACAGTTCTGTTGTGTGTGCAATACAGCTTAAGACACGAAGCTGAGCGGAAAATAGAAGCGAAATGAAAGGAGTGTGAAGCAGCCTCTGATATATACAACATATATGTCACCAATATGTGCACTAACAGCTTTCCCTGTCCCATCACCCCCTACCCTGTTTTAAGGAACTTTACCTGAAATTCAGAACGCAAACACCCGCGACAAGTCTACTCTTGTAACTAGGGCGTCAAGACTAAATATACCGGTAACTTATCCATACAGTCTGCATGTTTGCTTTCAAACAGGACGGTAAAAAGATGAAATCCGGAAAATTACCGTTTATCATGGCCTGTTTGAAAGGTGCTTTAGTAAAACACTACGCTGTAATGGATTAAAAACCTGCCGTCTCCCTGCTTAAGCAGCACATGTCAAGGCCTGTCTAAAGTTTGCCAGAGACCATCCGGATGATCCAGAGGAGGATTGGGAGAATGTCATGTGGTCAGCTGAGACCAAAATAGAACTCTGTGGTATAAGTGCAATCGCCGTTTAAGGAGGGAGAAGAATGCTGAGTTGCATCATAAGAACACAACCCACTGTGAAGCATGGGGATGGACACTCTATGCTTTGGGGCTGCTTTTCTGCAAAGGGGACAGGATATCTGATCTGAATTAAAGACGGGATGAATGAGGCTATGTATCATGAGATCCTGGGCTTAAACCTCCTTCGATCAGAAAGAGAAGTTAAGAAGAAGCGTAGCTGGAAATTCCAGCATGACCACGATTCCAAACACAGTGCTTGGGCAGCGAAGGACTGGCCACATAATAAGTATTTCAAGGTTCTGGAGTAGCCTAGCCAGTCTTCAGACCTGAATCCAATAGAGAATCAGTTGAGGAAGTTGAAAGTCAAATCATCACAGCTCTAGAGAACATCTGCATAGAAGAATGGGCCAAAATACCAGCTAAAATGTGTGCAAACCTGGTGAAGACAATGGAAATGTTTGACCTCTGTCACTCCCAACCAAGGTTACAGAGTTTTGAGGTGACATTCAGTTAACGAATTAATACTTGTTTTCAGCACCATTATTGAAATACATTATTTAAAACCATACTATGTGATTTCCTGGAAGTGTTTAATCTATGATGAAAATTATGGACCTCTTTTTTTCGCCCCACTTCATGAGTAATCATGATTTTGTTTTCAATTGACAACCAAGAAAAACTAGACATTTATCCCAGGTTTTACAGCAAGTCTCTGTTAAACTGGATCTGTTACTATAGAACAAAAAAGTGTTTATGAATTAAAGTCATTTGATTTTTTTAAATTAACTAAAATCAATTGTAAACATTTTTGACATCCTCTATGGTCTCAAAAGTACTTGAAGACATCATTTTGGGAGATGAACCTTCAGGGATTTGGAACTCACTCTGCCTTTGCCACCTCCTGCAGATTAACCCGTTACTCCATCTCTGAACCCACTATCCCTGTCAGCGCAGAGACTGTTGCATAACCAAAAATCTGGAATTCTTCCAATCATGCGACTAATGAGCTTCTGTGTGTTGCCTAAATCTGTGTTTTTAAGACAGGAGATCCCCAGCAGGATTTAAAGAACAGAGATGTTATCTAAACGGCTCTATTTACTGTCGCCATTTCCTGATGATTCATAACTTAGTATTCATAGACTTTGAGGATTTATGTCTATGTGTTAATCTTAAAAGTCCAAGCCGACATTTGTCTTTGCTAAAACAGACGGTGGCATTGAACCCAGAGGAGAGCTCTTAAACGAGGTTACATGCCTTATGACTGACAATTTTACCGACCAGCATGGTATTTCTGGGGAGGCCAGCAGGAACAATATTGAGGTAAATTGGATAAAGGTGTTTTGGGAGAAGGATAAGGACAGCGTGTATAGGAAGAAGGAAACATATGACAAAAACATCAAATGGATCAAGACTTTGGCTGTGCAAATTGCTAAAATATTTTTGCTCTTTCTTAGGGTGTCTTTTCCTGACAGGGCAGTTCTTCAACTAACCAGCTGAATGTTTTATCAATGTATCATTTTGTTCTATGTTTTTCTAACTGAAGTAGGGCTGGGATTACTTACAGCTAAAATACATCCTTATGTAGATGATACTGTCACTTTAATAGTAGCCTCCTCATCAACCAGACTGTGAAGCTTTTACAGGTTCTTTGTACACAGAATGTTATGTTTTTTTATTGGTTTGAGCTGATACTAATATTAAATGTTGTGTTGACATTAGTTGTGAGTTGAAAATTTTCTCGACTCACAGAAATAAAAAGGCTTAAAAACATCCGTCTGTGTTTCTATACAATGTGTTTCTTTTAGTGAAAAGTGTTACTGAAATAAATGAACTCATTTAAAATAATGTAATTTATTGAATGGTCTGTATTCAGAGGTGTTCCACAAAGCTATTACTGGCTCTTGTTTTATTCTCTATCTTAATAAATGTACATACTGTTGATGCTATAATTAATAAATCTTCCTCTGGCTGTGGATGTCCTTTTTAGTCTGATTGGGCAGCTGATATATTCTGAAACCCATATGGTATCTAGTCCATGCAGCAATGCCTGCTCAAACAATTGGGTCTGAACAAAAAACAGAGTAAAATCTTTCACTTATTCATTTGTTAAAAAAAGCTTATCATTCCATTGTCAGACTATAAAATAAGTATAGAAAAAACATCAACTTATATGGATTCTTAGGGAATCTGACTGGATGAAAAAGTAAACTTTAAAAAAAGGATCTAAACAGTTTTTTTCACTCTCGAGCCAAAAAGTATTATCATTATTATTATGCTTCAAATATTGATTATTGCCCCCTTAAGATCATGAAATAAGTTATTTGAACATATTTAAAGAAGGGTAAAGATCTTGATTCCTAACAGACCACTTCAAAATATTTCATTAGGTCTTTGAGCAAAATTATGTGTACAGTTTGAAGCGAGTAGAAAGAGGTTACTTCTCTCAGTCCTCCTTTATTGATTCTGTTCAAGCTGGAAAACACTAACTTTCATTGACAGATTATATGGATGTACATTAGAATGAATCAATCAACCTTGATCGCTATGCATTTGGACTGTGCAATATGCAACAGTTTCAGCTGCATAGCTTGTAGCACACTGTAGACATGTCCACAATGTGAGACAATAATGAAAATTATTAGGCTGCGTAATGATAGCACCTCAAGTCTATAGTTATTTTTGTTTTTCAAGTGTGGTAAACTTGTCTCTTGCTGGAGTTTATATAGATACATTTTAACAAAGCAAAGCCAAATATGTATTCAGACGGTCCAGGTGCAGTGTTGGAACAAAATAATAACTATTTCTATATATGGACTTAATGCAAATCTTATTACAAGCTGGAGAAAAGGGGAAATTGATAACTACCTGAAACACTCTTCATGGATATTGCCTGTTTTTTTACAATGGTATCGAACCCCTTAACAGTTAACTAAATTAACACCAACAATTTATTTGCCAAGCCATTAGAAATATTTTTAATTTTTTTATTCTCCTCAATAAAAATATTAACAGAATGTATTTAATTTTCTACAGCGCCATGAAGTCAATGTAAATCCCAAGCATCTGTTGTCTATAGTTCTTTATACAGTATATAATCCATATTGCATAAGATAACAGTGCAGTAATTAGTACATTCTTAATGACATTTAGAGATGCTAACCTTTTCAACAAACCTGTGTCTAGAAATTTAAAATTACCACCCCGCTGTTATGTAATGGAAACGGTATGTATGTAATGCTGCAAGGCAGAAAATATAGATTTTCACATTGTAAGTGTTGAACTTCATTGCTGTGCTCTATTTTAAGGACACTTCACATCTCTTTTCTATTCAGATGATACTTGGGTCTACAAAAGCTTGAAGCGAAACAATTTTCTTTCTTCAGAACTAGGGGTTGCTTGATTTATACGTGTTTTATTGAGGACAAACTGAAACAGTGTCATTTGATTGCAGTGGCACTCAGATAAATACTAACTTGGATCTCTGTAGACTGCAGTCTTTTGAGAAATCACATGTGAAAAACTGGGGGGGGGGGGATAATGAATGAATTTTTTTTTTTTTATAAGGATAAAACAATCACATTAATAAGAAAAGTCAAGTTCCATAATTAGATAATTTGAAAAAAGACTTTTATAGTTCCTGGTTCTGAAGGAGTCAAAGGAAGGAAATAACTCAAACTACTATTTCACTTATCCTCCAGACACACAGTGGATGTACAATTTATGCAATCTGTAAATATTTTATTTACCTAGATAATTAATTAATTGTAGTCATATATAATTAAAATGTAATTTATGTTACTGTAATACAACCTACACCATCTATAATTATCCATACATTGCTGTATCAATATATCTATGTTTCTATCCATTAGTGTACTACTAATTAACAATATCTAATCAATATCCTACCATTCAACCGATTTTACATCATTTACTCTGTGTTTTATGTGCAATTTATCTTATTAAATGTACACCACACTTGACAACATGCAACCTAGATCTCCTGCCGGCATTTAACACATTATATCAGCCATATACAACCTCAATTATGGCTTTCTCTCTATTAATATATTTAAATTAGTTCAAAGATGTCTGCTAAAGCTTCTTCTCTTATCATTATGTACAGCCCTTTTCTTGATAGCTGCTGTTCTTTGAACATGCTCTATATATAAATGTGCATTTTATAAACTATTTAAAAGAAATTTGATCATTTGTCGTCCATAAAGACAGTTTTTTTCTTTTTTAAATGTGAATAACTCTTTCGAAAGTTGTCAGTTGACAGTTGTCTCTCCTAATAAATGCAGGGAAAAATCAGTATTACAAAAATAATGCATCAAGAAAGTGACAAAATTATCAATTATTTAAAAAGTAACTTTACAGATGTCTGAATTGTTATATTTAAGCAGTGCTAACCTCCAGCATAGTGACCAGCAACACCAGGGCTCCGATTGTATTCATTATGCCTCCGTAGTAGGACACTAAGGCGTCCCGACAACCACGTCTCCACACGTTGAGCTCCTCAGTGTAGTGGTCATAGCTGTAGTGAGCTGAGTTGTTGGTCATCTGGTATTGGATGCAGGGTCTGGGGGAGCTGGGGTTGCAGCAGCTGAACGGCACTCCATCCATCAAATACTGGCCATCCACGTTGCTCCCAATGCGACTAAAAGAGCAAAACCAAAGGTGAAATTAGAAATTAGAAAAATCTCAAGAACTTGACTTTCTTTTTTTCCAAGTCTGGAAAGTCTGTCCTACAGACGGCAAAATTTCAAAAGGTATTTTCGAGTTCCTTGATTTAAAGAAAAAAAACTATTTAGTCCTGGGCTCCAGTTCAATGCTTTTTGAATAATTTGTATTAATATTATTACACTATATTTCCATTGTTTTTGGTAAAGATCCTCATGCAAGTCAGTTGATTTAGGAAATCTGACAGACTGTGGTCAAGAAGGAAACTATATTACTATACTATGAAATGATCACCCTCTTAAAATAATGACCTAAGTCATTCTTTTAGGATTTTAACAAAGCACAAAAACCGTAACAAAATATTGGATATATATATAATGTATTAACATTTTCAGTCAAAAAGGTTGAGACAATAGATGACTGTTGACATATTAAAAATGTAGGTAGCCAGCATCACTTGGACATGATTTAGGCAAACCATTTTTTTTTTTTTTGTGACTTAGGCCAGTATTTTAGGAAGGTGATGTATAATGCGTTTGTCTCATAAAGACACTTTTTCTAACGGTAAACCATGGCTAGAATGTAGAAAATATCTTTAAATGAGGTAAGAAACAAGCCCCTCAACCCCACCATCACCTCCTCACTGTGGGTTTTTTTTTTGTCTACACATTATGCTATGCAGTGGGTGGCAGCAGCTTATACCTGGAAAAGTCAGATAAAAAAATAATACAAAAGTTCGATGGTATGAAGTAGTAAAAGGGAAAAATTACCATCTCACAAATTACTTAACGGAGTTACACAGCCAGCTCTGGGGGAATTTGTCCTTTCACCAATTCATAAAAATGCTTTATCATTTTATCGCTTTATCCTCTCATTTTTCTTATCAATTCTGATAATTCAGTCAATCCAAAATTATCCTGAAAAACTTTTTGTTGGTAGATTTTGTTGTTTATTGGAGTCATAAAACCACATTCCCATGCAGCAAACCAGAGTAAATGACAATTATTTTTTAAAGTCCTCAGTTTCATAGGGGGTAAAAAACGTCTTCATAGTCAGCATATGTTAAAGTATGGTCGGAGCCAAGAAACTCCAGTATTAAACAACTAAGACTACAAATGTATAACATGGTAAAGGGCCAAAAATGTAACTGATAAACAAAATACATTAGCATGAAAGGTTTAGATGTAAGAAATGGAAGGGCGAATGGATGAAATGGTGAAAAAGATGTAAAACTGGTAAAAGCAAGACGCTGATCCATAGCCGTCTCTATCTATTATGGTTTTTGACTCAATTCCACCAACTGACTCTTATGATATAAAGATTGTGGCCCTTCATCATCCATTTTGCACCTTACTTTTTTGGTTTTAATCCGACAAAAAGGTATGGAATGGCAAACGCGGGAAATGGCCAGTAACTTCTGTTCTTTAAGAAGAATATAATGTTTTGAGATCATTCAAAGTGCTGAGCTTTGGAAAGCCACATAAAGTAATCTAAACTGTCCAGAAAAAGCAGTAGCTGTAACGTGAAACTTTTATTTGAGCAAGGTCACCAAAATTAAACGTCTTTTCATTTATCAGTCATTTTTCATTTTGATTTGTACTACTTCCTATTGTGTATACCACCTGCACTGTTTCAAGAGCTCATAAAGTCTCCCCAATAGTGGGTAGGTGCCTAAGAGACAAGTGGCTGCAGTGACTGTCGAAGAAGCAGCTAAATGTGGGAGTAAATCTGGGTCAGAGATCATTCTCAGAGGCTGATCTCAGCTGTGACTGATGGTAGTAGGTCAATGGAAAGCCAACTGTGATTGGATCACAAAGCATCAGTTATTCCCAGAAACGTCCACATTCTAATTGCACGCAAACAATCATGCCCCAGATCGCACTTTGGCAAGAGCTCTTCAGAATTAAAGGAAGTGTATTGTGTATAAGAACGTTCTTACTTCAGATTAAGCTTCCAGAGGTGGGTAGGAAGTGGTTACATTTACTCGGTTACATTTAATCGGGTAACTTAAAAAAAAGAAAGACTTCTTGGAGTAGTTTTGTGATGGACTGGCGACCTGTCCAGGGTGTACCCTGCCTCTCGCCCGTTGACAGCTGGAGATAGGCACCAGCCCCCCGCGACCCATTAAGGATTAAGCGGTTAGGAAAATGGATGGATGGATGGAGTAGTTTTATTACATGATATGTTTTACTTTCACTTGATTAATATGAATAAGAGATACATCTCTTCTCATTCCTGAGTAAAATTTCTAGCTATTCTACCCAGCTGCAGTTACTTCACTGAATAATAGATACATTAAATGAAATAAGCACCATGCACACATATATTTACAGGTTATCTTAAAGTGAGACTCATTTCTTAATCACAAGCTTCAATTTTATTTTTTTATCTGCTGAGCCATTTGGAGTTCAAGTGAATATACAGTAAATAGTAGAGTAGCCTAGTCTAACATAAAGACATAACCGTAAACTTTAATACAATTTAATGTCTTCTGCCTAAATGTATGATTTTTAACTGTTATTAAATATTAGAATTATTACTTTAATCTTTTAAAAACTGTTTAATTCTAAGTGTTTTTCTGTTTGATTACGTCATTTTTAAGTAATAAATCGGATGTTATGATCATTTATCAACACTTGAGTTTTACAAAAACGCTAGCAAAAATATGTTGAAATAGTTCAACTCTTACCTAAGAACAATTTTTGGCAATACTACCCATCTCTGGTTACTACGAAGATGTTATTTACAATTACAGGGGGTATTTTGCTGAGGATATATATAGTAATAAATGTCTGTATTGGGATCATAATAAATTTAACCAATACATTTTTTATAGCTAATTAAGTGATGTTTAATAAAAAAGTAAATATGCCTCATGCTGTTCTTCTTGTCGATGTTATTGTCTGACATTGAACAGTGCTATTCTTGGACAGCTGTCAGGTCTTTGCAGATTGGAAAGGACACTGATTCTTGAAGGACATGTAATCCTTTAGATTAAACAGTAATTATGCCTTAAGCTTCAAAACTCTCCATTTCTCAGTTGTTTATACAAAGTTAGTTGAGTGACACAAACGGATCAGAAATTGCTGGATTACAATACACATTAAAATCAAGTATCATCTTCAAATGTATATTTTTGAAAGCTTTTATTAAAACAACCACGCATACTCTTTCCACTGTCCAGCACTCCACTATACCTCTGGCCGCCACCACTGCCCAGATGTTAATTGTTTGTATCGTGCCTCCCCTCACCATAAATCCACTTATATCCAACTCTGGTTGAACAACCCCCCAAACAGCAACAATCCAGCAGGGTAGGAGCTTCTACACTAAAGCTTACAAAGACAAATTTTTACCCACAAATCGCCATTAAAGACCACTAGATCAGAGGGAATTTAGCTCTTGTTACTCACTCTTTGACTTCTTTTGAGCTGAAGTCAAGGTACCGATTGCTGACCCACTGAATCTCAAACCAATCCCTGTAGTTATCATTCCCGCAGCAACGGAACTCCATCTGCATCAGGTCCAGGGTCCTCTTCATGTAGCAGCGTCCCGGCGTGTCCGTGTCCTTGTAGTACCTCATCCCGTTCTTCAGACCCTCAGCCAGGGTGAACTGCAAAGGGATCCTCATTATGAAGCATAGCAAGGCAGTGGCAATAAGCAGGGCATTGAACCCCAGACAGAACACCAAAAAGGTCTTTAGGATGGGCTTCCACTTTGCAAACTTTGCAGGGTCCAGGGAATCGTAGCAGACTTTGCCTCCAAAGGCATTGATACCACAAGCTATGAGACCCATAGCTATGAGCAAGTTGGGCAAGAAGTGGCTCTCGTTGTTGTCCATTAGTTCTGAGCGCTTTCGTAGCTCGATCTTGAAGAATAGGCCCAGGCTGAGCACAAGAATGCCAGCCAGTACAGCAAACCAGTACATGAACCAGACAGTCTGGGCAAGCTTTACTCGCTTTTTTAAATCAAACTTCACTACCATCAAAGCCATTGTTCAAAGTGCTTTGTGTCCTTTCCTCTGAAGAAGAGAGTCAAATGCTGTGCAGTTGAAGAAGCTTCAAAGTTTCCAGACTCTGTATAAGTTACAGAAAAGTTCCTGAATAAGCCAACCTGGGGTTCTTGCTACCTTGATGCTTTATTAACAGGATTTCCTCAAGATAGTTCACAAGACATGACAATCAGCTCAATGTAAAATCCATCCCACAGCAAAGCAGCAAAGCTAAGACAATTCAGGCGGCCCTCACAGTGGTAGAGGAGTCTTATTTTTTCAAAACCATCGCCCGTCCCATTGTGCCAGAAAAAAAATCTAAGCTCATAATGCCCAACTTGACCAAAATCTGCACTTTCACCCCCTTTTCTTAACAAACAAGTGAGGCTAATCTTGATGCACCGTTCTCCCAGAGTCGCAAAGGATTGCTGTGGAGGCTCATGATTAAACTCAAAGTTGCTGTACGTCATGCTAAGCCTCTGTAAGCAACCTGATCCAATTAACAGAGCAGAAATCTCCCCCACACACACAAGATGAGCCTGATCATAAGCCACTGGCAGGGGCCATAATTGGTTTGCCTGTTCATGTGGTCATGTGCACCTTGACGGAGCACACCAGGAGAGGGAGGCTCCCCAAGATCACAAACACAACAGCAGAGGTATGGAGTCCACACTTTCATTGACAAAACAAATGGGCTCACTTAAGTGAACTTTTTTTTTTACCTAACACATCAGGTTCCAACATCTATTACTCCAGTAAGAGAGTAACTGCTAGTCAGGCTAAAACTTGCGGTCTGTTGCATTTAGCCTCACAGCTTGTTCCATAATCAATTTTCCTTTGAGTGAGCTGGGATATCAGGGCTAAGTTTAATATGTTTCTGCTCCAACCAATCATTTCATCTTCACCCGGCAGGGTTGAATGTTTTAGATCTGTAATGCCTCATGTGTAACTTGCTCCTAAATAGCTATGGGAATAATTTCAAAGAGAGCTTAAGTAATTAACATTATACTGTACATTCCTTTGAGTGCATTATTCGCGCTGTAAAGCACGGCATTGGGAACATCATGAAGTGAGAGTGCTTTTCTTCAACAGGGACAGGGAAGCTGGATGGAGCTGATTAAAAGACAATGCTGGAAGAAAACATGCTGGTGGCTGCAAAAGACTTGGCACTGAACAAAAGATTCACCTTCAAGATAGACAAGGACTCTAAAAACATCATCAGAGCCACAATGGAGGGGTTTATATCAAAGCTAAATAATGCTTCAGAATGGTCCACCTTCAGTATGAAAATGTAAAAGCTAGAATTTATGTAAACGTTTAATAATTTTGAATGAAGTTGGATTTCACATGTGAAAGTAAGAACGAAAGTGGCCACGCAGATGGGTGGTTGATTATAAAACCCACCCCCTCACCTATTTACTATGCCAGAAATACACAAGACACATTTCACCTGAATCTTTAACAGCATGGTGCATAAATTGTCACACGGAAAATGTGCTAACCTCACTCATTTCCTGATTAACCCATATTCTCACCTCATATTCTCACCTCGTGCAAGAACTACAGCACTACTATACTTGTTGTAAGTGCAGTGACGCTTTTGAAGGTACACATTCTGATTTCAGATAGCACTACATGTTCTGTACTACACTTTAGGCGGAACAGGTCTGGCTTTTCTACTTCCATTGTTCTTAAGAACATAATAATAAACAATTCCCTTCAATTGAATTCAGTTAACTTAAATAGCACCAATTCACAAAAGATGTCATCTCAGGGCGCTTTACAAGAAACGTATTTCCAATACAGTTATACAAACATTCCAATCAGTTAAAAGTTTTCTATGAATCCAAGCAGATCACATGGAGTCACTGACTAGCAGCTGTGCCCTTTACAGTCTCACACCTGTTTTACAGTAATGTCAGACACATATTTGACATTGTGGTTTTATGACATTTTAACTTTTAGAGGAAAAATAATGACATGCATTTACATGCATTAATTTATTTATTCTGCTTCCGTGACCGACCCAAAATTAAGTGGAAGACAATGGGTGGAGGAACGGACGGACGGATGGACGGAAAAAAGGTCGGTTGGACAGAGTTCGCTTCCTTTATGATCATTGTCCTATTTTAATTTTTAATAGAAGTCCAAGTTGCAGCAGTTAATATGTATAAGTTGAAGAATTTCCAGATAGTCCTCCTTTTTCCTCATTTCGTCCACTTTCTGCAATGGACCAGTATAGCTGGCAGCAGAAGAGACACTCAGCATGATGCTACCACCACCATGCATAAGAATTTATATTAAAACTGGAGCCAAAGTAATTAGGATATTATGCCTTAAAACAACATAGAAATGAGCTAGTTTGAGGCCTGGAAACTGCTGAAATACCATGTGTAACTGTCCAAGTGAAGCCAGTTTTACTTAACCATACCCCTACTCCAAAATCGTCAGCTGTGCAGCTGGACAAGACAAATGTCTTTGAACTTGATTTTATGGTCAGACGAGAGAAAATAACGCCATTTGGCACTAATGATAAAAAGAAGTGTAAATATGAGTCTATTTAACCACCAGTGAGCAAAGTGGATGAAATAAGGTAGAAGGAAGATCAAATTCTTCAACTTCATTAGACATAAACAAGTAAAATGTTGAAACTTGATTCCAACTGGGTTTTTCAACAAGAAAACAATCCTACAAAACTGGTTTTGGAATAGTTAAGGCAGGCCGATGCTAAACTCCTGGGATAGTCCTGACTTAATCCAACTGAAAATGAATTTGTTGACAAGCTGAAATCATGGCAGGAAACGAACTGATTTAAAACAGCTCTACTACTCAGTAAAACATAAAGTTAAAACTAAATTGAAACATGTTTGTAAAGTTAATTAAAGTTGGTTGTAGCATATATATTCTCCCCAGCAAAAACAGGGGGAAAAAAATCATAAAAATCATTAAAAGTCTCAGATCAATGCAACATTTATATACCTGATAAGTGAAAACAAACATCTGATGGAAACTGTAAAACTTTTAATCTCTGAGTTTTTTAGGACAATGATGTTAGTTTTTATGATACATGACCTATCTGACTGAAATAAATGTATTTCCACATGGCCATGTAGTACACAATTATTGCAACTATTGTTAATTTGTTAATTTAATTAAAGAAACCCTGACACTGTTCTGGTAGTAACTTTTTTTGTATAATTTATTTAAAACTTTAAGGAAAAAAGCATTTTTATAAATGAATGCACAAAAACAAGAGTCCGACAGCAATACATCTCTCATTTTAGTCTAAAAAATCAGTTTTCCTCAAATATAAGTCTAAAATTTAAAATAAAAATAAAAAATTCACAAAGTTCACAAAAAACGTGTAACAATACAACTTAGTTGCTTGATTATTAGGAAGACTTTTTTTCGGCATGTTGGACTGTGTGCACAAGTTATGAAGAACTTTTTAACATATTTTTAAAGCGTACAAATATACAAACATCTTTGGCACTTTTGAACTATTAAGTAGTAAAATATTTTTACACATTAAAAATGCTTTTAAAAAGTGCTTTTAAAAACAAGTCAAAGTTCTGACTTTTAACAGATCAGTGTTGTTGATAGGATTATCGGATCACTGGGTGCTCAGGTAATTAGGTCCTGGACACTCCATACAAACACCGCACGCTAAGCTGCATCGCGTTTTTTAGCACAAAATTAAAAAAACAAGAGCTGACACATCAGGCGTTAAAAAGAAAGGTTTTTATTCAGTGTTTCACAAACTTTTCCGTTTCTGACCTTGAATTAAAAGCGGGAGAAACTTGTGAGACACACTATCTGTTGAATCTACAAGCATTCCTGCAAAGTTAATCAAAGAGCATATGCCAACAAAAACACCTTCAACAGCCAATATAATTGCTCACAAGCGCCTTTATCTACATTTAAGTAAAGTTTCAATCTGTTTTGATATTTAAAAATATGACATCCATAATTTAGTTTCATTCCCATACGGATCTCCACACCCCACACTAACTTAAATATTACAAATGCAAGTTAGATTATGACCTCAAAGTTAATTTATTTTAGTAAATTTATTCAAAAAGTGAAATTATATCGGAAGGATTCAATACACACAAGTAATATATTTCAGGTCTTTATTCATCAGGATTTTCATGAAGCTTGTCAGCAGAAGGAAGCAAGAAGTGCTCTAAAATTTCCTGGTAGATGGCTGCACTGACTTAAAACTTGATCAAACACACTGATTCAACACCAGCAGATGGCTTCTTGAAACATGAGCTTTTACTTTCTTTTTAAAAGACTTTTGGAACACTGTACCACGGCTCTTTTCCTTTACAGCTCATGTGTGGCACTTCTGCCTTTCTGGTTAAAAAAACGGGTTGACTGTTAACCTGTTTACATATAATTTCAATCTGACTGTATCATTACATTTCTTGTTTGCAAATTATATCCGATATATACCTGATATATTTTATCACTTTTGCACATGCAACTATACTTTCTTTTAATTGTATCATATTTACACTTTCTGAAACACTGAATTTTGGGTTAATGTTAGTAATAGCATATGATTAGACCTCAGTATAACTCCTGGTATGTGTCTGTTCACGTTTGAAATGAATTAGTTTAATTTTCAGTTATATTCAAATTCATTAGGTGACAATTCTATACCTAGTTATGAAGCTAATGTGAGTGAAGCTGTGAATGACCCTTTATTTATGCGAGTGATTTTCCTTGTCTTACAACTACTCAGCCACCCAGATTTTATACTTTGGTATTCTTAAAAATTATCAAAACAATAATACTTGTAATAAAAATTTTAGCAAGGAAAATATAGTTTTAATAGTACACAAAAAAAAGGCACAGTGACATGTGGGGGAGGGGATGCGCTGCACCAGTCTGCAATTTATACAGACTGAGAGGTCACTTCAGCGGTTTTTCCATACAGCTGAACCTCAAAAAATTAGAATATCATTCTAAAGATATTTTATTTCAGTAATTCAACTTAAAAAGGTGAAAATAATATATGGTATAGACTTATTACATGCAAAGTGAGATATTTCAAGCCTTTATTTGTTAGAATTTTGATAATTGAGGCTCACAGTTTATGAAAACCCCAAAATCGAAAGCTAAGAAAGTTAGAAAATAACATGATTTTAATAAATGTCAGACCTCTGAAAATGACCCTCCCCCCTTAAGTTTCTCTTAATATGCTTTGATATAGCACTTTGGGAACATCCAACTTACTTTGCAGTTATGTTTTTAACGCTTACACTCCTTATTAAAGGGGTCAATGATGGTTTGTCGGCAGTCTTCCCCATGATTGTAATTCCTACTAAACCAGAGTGAGACCGTTTAAAAGGCTCATGAACCCTTTGTGGGTGTTTGGGATTAATTAGCAGATTAGAGTGTGATAATATAAAATATTGAAATTTTTCACATTATTCTAATTTTCAGAGATTTTGAACTTGTTTTATGGCTGTAAGCCATAATCATCAAAATTGTAACCAAAGTTTGTAATATCTTGCTTTGCATGTAATAGTCTATATATTAGTTTCACCTTTTAAATTGAATTACTAAAAGAAAAAAACTTTTGCACAATATTCTAATTTTTTTTTTAGTTTCACTATACACTGACAGTAATAAATGGCTAAAGTTAACTGCAATAAAACTGAAATTGTATTATTTTTTTTCAAAACAATACATAAAAGTTTAAATAACTTTTATCGTAATAAGAAGTACAAATAAACAATTATGATAACTTTATTTTTAAAGGACACACATTAATAGAGGTTTCTTCATAGTTTACATCAACTCAGTCTTGTGTCATGCACATTTCCCAAACTGTTTTAAGTGAAGTGGGCTTTATTAATAAACACCTCAAAGCTTCAGCTCAAAGGATACTAAAGTGGATTTATAACAACTGAATAACAGCAAACATTGGGGGATATCTTTAAATGTGACATTTTACGGGTCCCAGGAGGTTTTTCTGTCCGCTTCTGGAATGACAGCCCAGTTGGGGGACGGCGTCCCCGAAGCCAGCCAGTTAAAGTCGTCCACCTGGGTCCAGTTGTTTCTGTCCCGGTCCAGGCCAGACGCAGCAAAGTCCTGATCTAGGGTGGGGTAAGACCAGCAGAACGGGGCGAATCCCACCCCCCGGCAGTCCTCAACGATGGCCCGGCTGGTGACGTGCAGGTACACTTGGGTGTCGGTGGTGTTGTGGGTCCTCAGCTGCTGGCAGGGGAAGGCCAGCACACTGTTGCTGCAGTGATCCACGAACACAGAGGTAGCTACGGGTCCGCAGAGGATCTCACAGCCGCTGATGTGTTTCAGGTGCAGCGTGCTGGGAGAACCATACAGACGGACCGTGCAGTTGGTCAGATGAGTCAGCAGCACATCTCGGTTTTGGATGTCCTCCGACGTCTTTGTCAGATACTCGTTGCTTTTGTTGGAGAGGTCAGCCTGCTCTGAGATTGCCGCTCCGTCCACCTTGGTGACACCTGGACTCGCAGTCTCGGGTGGAGGAGAATCGGAAGCCTTCTGGGCGGCTTTAGTCCTCGACCTGAATGCGAACTTTTTCTTGGGCAGGCCTTCCTCTCTCGCCTCGTTCAGAGATGTTTGGAGCTTCTGCAGAGCACTCTGGGCTACTTTTATTTGGTACTGGTTCAGAAACATCAGGCTGTCGTTGAGAAACTTCTGCAGCTGCGCCATTCTGGTCGTGGTCTCCTCTAGTTTCGGGTTCAAATCGCAGCGGTCAGCTCCCGAACAGCCGGTGAGAAGCTCCTGAATGGCCGCCAGCTCCGCGTTAAAAGCGCTCAGAAAATATTCACTCTTCTCCTCGTCCACCGAGTGGCTTTCTTTGGCCTCCTTTCTGCGTCCCGCTTCTTCTGCCAACACCTGCTGACGCTTCTGGATGCGCTCATTTATTCTGGCTGCGCCGTTTTTGTTATAAAAGCCGCTTTCTTGACTTGTTTCCATTACTTCGTCCATGTTGAACCATTGACGGATGTGATGTCAGCGCTATAGACCCAACAAGACGGCACACTGCCTCCAGCTGGTTCGGAGGTGTTAAAGATAATTTTTTCAAAACCACGAATGGGTCGTCCAGAGATGTCAAAACTTTCTTGCTACAATGGCCAAAATAATCACGTCGAAAGCGCATTTGTTCTTATCTGCTTAACAATAAATTAAAGATATAATATTTTACAAATAAAGTAGGAATTCTTGTATAAATTAGATTTTTAAATAACTGTTTATTCAAAATATATGGCATTTTAAAGCTAAAATCCTTCTTTTCTCAGTAGAAAGAACATTGTGTGTGGATTACTCTTTCTTTGAAAATATGTTTTATTTTTAGCTATGTTTGTTTGCCTCTAACAGTGTGTCCAGACCAAACGCGATAGGAGCGACTAGAGCTTCAGGTTTACAAGTAAAATCAATGGAGGAGCACGATGAAGCGCGACTTGGGGTCCCGCGACACTTCAGAAGCAAATTTGCGTCGCGAAAAAGCTTTTCTGCCTGATTTGCGCGAACAATTCGCGCTACAGATGCAATGGAAAATTCGCGCTGCATTTTATGTTGTGCATTCGCGCTCATGGCGTCTATCGCTCAAGTTGGAAAAATCTGAACTCCGGCATCAAATCGCGCCGCGACAACCAATCAGAGGACAGAGTTTCAGTGATTCTGTGACTGTCATGGAGTCACAGCCTCAGCAGGAAATGGAGGAAATACTGATAAACACCGTGGCTAATCACCCCGAGCTAAATGACACAAGCAGTTTTCAATACAGAGACAGAAATAAAATAAAAAAACTATTTAGACAGAAATGCACCTCTCGGCCTAGAACTGAGCCTTGAAACAGCCTCCTTACCAGTTTCCTGGTAGCAGCTCCCGCACCACGTATCCGTAGCTCACCAAACCCCCAGTGCAGCGGTCCCAGCTCTAACGGAGGCCAGGCCAAACACGTAATCCACTCTGTCCTCCATCAGCTCGGTCCATAATCCACCGCCAGCTGCACTGTAGCCCCAGCTCCGCTGAAGGCCAGTTCGCGCGTGAAAATACAATATTTGAAGCGCGACCAGTTCGCGTTGTACACGCTTCAAAGTGCGAATGTTCAACCATCCAGCTGGGGGCATGTGGCGCGTTTTGACGCTTTTGGTGTGGATACACCGTTAGTCTGCTTTTGTGTTATATGTTTCTGAAACTAAATTAAAAACAAAACAAAAAAATATATGATTGTTAAAGACACACTGTAACTTTGCAGATATTTGCCCTCTGTCACCCTCTCAAGACATGCAGCGTAATGTCACTGTTGTAAAAACAAATATCTATAGAGCACATCTGAAGAAGGCCCTTTTTCCTCTATGGTCGCTTTAGACCCAAACTGTACATCACGGTACCGTCTAGAACGCGTAGGTTGTGTTTCCATCACCATCTCAGAAGAACAGCAGTGGGTGATGACATGGGCGGGCTTAGCTTAATAAAACCTTCAGCAAAAAGCAGTCACAAAGTCATCATGACAACACAGATCTTCCAAAAAGGTAAAACACTTTTGACTCACCTCACATCTCCCAGACATCTATCTGTTCATGCCTCCATCTCCTGATCTGTGTTCTTCATGTCAATACTGATCGAACTAGCGATCAGCCAGTCTGTGGAGACTCCGAATCTGCTGCCTTGCACCCGATCCAGCTCTCTGATCACCGCAGATACATCCTGTCTCTCTGCTGCTATACCGGCATCTCCCTCCCCAACACTGCAGCCTTGCTTCTTCTTCATTCTATCACACATCGACTTTGCCTCTGCTACCCGACGAAAGCCTGGTCCAACCCGTGTGTAGAAGCAGATAACAGCGCTGGTCTTGCTCCAGCTCTCTGATCACTGCTGAGACCTCCTGCTTCTCTGCTGCCACCGGCTTTCTACCTCCCCTCACTGTGGTTTGTCTTACAAACACCAGCTTCGCCGCTCCAACCCACGTGTGGAAGGCGATAACAGCTCCGGTCGCAGCTCTATTCCTCTTGGCGGCCTGATAAAAATCTGCCATCACTCACAGTTTTCTGATGTCCTAGATGCTGAAGCGGCAGCCCATATCAAGCCAATTTCTCCCCTGCTGCAGGCGAAGCTGTAAACTGTATCGACGTAATTCATCTCTGTTACCTTTCGGCTTCAGCTTTATTAAACCACAACCCTCTTTAAACGCCATGAAACAGTTTATAAAGCACTCAGTTTTTTTCTTTTTAATTTACAGAGCTACTTAAAGAAAATAAAAAGAAAACCTCTGAGACTTTGAATAATCCCAATTTTATGGAGAACATTTCTGACCTTTGTGCTGTTACTGTTATTACATTCTGAGACATCACTTTAAACAAACAACTACAGGCCAATCAGCAGCTACTGCTGCTAGGTAGGTCACATTACTGGACCAATCAGTCTATAAATGGGCATGTTGGGTCGCTTTGGCACGCTTCGGACCGCTTCAGATGTAATCCAAAAAAAGGGGTCGGCTCGAACCAGACACAGGTAATGGAAACACACCAGAACAGTTCCAAAGCTACCCGTTCTGTAATGTACCGACCCTAGTGGAAAACCGGCCTTCTGCCGTAGGCTAGCCCAGTTCACAAAACAAACATACCCGAAAGCCAGCTGCCCTCGTTTCAGGACCACTGTCATTCTATTGGCTGGAACGGTTGCGAGGTGACAACACTTCTCAATCCACGAGAGAGCGCACATAATCCGCACGCAGAGAAGAGAGGTTTGCGGGCACAGGTCTGATCCAAGCAGATACAAGTTTGTGAGCAATGAGAAAATCTGTGAGCAAGAAGCACAAAATCAGAGCGTGAAAAAGATTTGAGGGGAACAGTGAATACTTGAGAGTGGAAGTTTTGAAAGTAAGCTTTGCAGGTCTCAAAGGAGAAGAGAAAGAGCATATGTTTTGGGTGCAAGCATTACAGGATTTGATTGTGAAGACACGTTATCCCGCTCTCAAATTGTAACTCTACTATCTTGATTTATGGCAGTAAAATTCCCCCATAGTGGACCATATCTCCTACTCCAATTTGCTGCCAGTTTATTAACCATATTCTTATACAGAAATTTAAAGAGGAGCTGCAAAAGCAAACAAGGTGGATTATCAGTGCTTGCCAACAACTGATATTCTCATCCAGAACATGTGATATATTGTGTCTGCTGCCTGAACATTAGTCCTCTAGCACGTTATGACAGTCATAAGACTGTCAGAGGTCTCTTTATATTTGTTGCAACACTGCCTGCTACTGGAGATCCCTCCTGTTCACAGCGTCACAGTCTACGACTCTGTAAAGATATCTGGATGATATGAGTTTTCCCTTCAGGATAAACAAAGCATTTTTGAACTGAACGTCTAAGTAATTTAGACCTTTAGCTAAACCTAATGTTTAGCTACTTTAGGTATATCGAGTTGGATGCTATATCTCTACTTGAAAAAATCAAACATATTAAATACACTAAATAATGGAAAATACTGAATGGAAATAAAACTTGAAATTTGGCCTGGTTTTGCTAAAGCTGGATCACATGTTCATACCTGAGGCACGTCAAGGTGTGGTAAACACAGGACCGCCCTCTACCGTTGGTCATAACAAAGTATATGCCTTCTAGTCATTGGAATAAGAAAAATACAATATATAAAATACATTTTCACCTTGCATTACCCCTTTTCATAAATAAATAAATAAGTGTTTTTTAATATTTCCCACAGAAATGTGTGGTGTTGTATGGTGTCTTTGAGCTTCGCTGATTTCACTGTGTGCGCTACCAAGGCGACCCGTGCGGTGATGGCGAGGAAACCCCGTTGACAAGACACTGCTTTTTCATGACGGTGAGTTCCCCTTTGAGTGTATTATAATTTTGTGATAAAAATTTCAAGGAAAAAACACACACAGGCTCCTTCCTCCCTTCCTTCAGGGAGGGAAGAGAGTTTGAGCGGAGAGAAAAATCTATCCGAGACAGAACAGGGACAGTGAGAAAAATATATGAGTGGGAGAGGGAGAAGAAGGAGGAGGAGGAGAAGGAGGGGGGAGCAAATTAAAAGTTGCCAAATGGAGATATTGGGTTTCAAGAGGAGTGAGACAGGAGTAAAGGGTTTGCCTCTTTTCAGTCGTCTTTATGTTATGCTAATCGGGATAAATATTTATGGCTCGACGTGGTTAAGTCCTTTAGCTTTTGCAGCAAATTCCAGCTGACGGTTTCAAATCAGCCCGTGGACGACATTGCGGCTAGCTAACCTTACGGCAAGAGCAGGCCGAGGTTTGAGGTTGAAAACGCGGCGTTCGAGACTGGAGAGCTACCCGATCGGGGAGAAACCAGTTCTATCGGCTGAATATAAACCTTTCTGCTTGGGACAGAAGTGACGGTGTTGGGGTGTTTTTTTTTTTTAGCCAAACATGGAGGACAAATGAAGGCTTTCCCTCTCCAGAAGCAGGAAAAGAAAATGCGTCAAACGAACGGGGGTTTTGTCCCGCTTAAATGCGATTATCGTTCCCTCGATTCGGTTTCTGTATGAAAACAAACAAGCAGCGGTGTTTAAACGGCGACCAAATAGGCTCGGAGCTGACTTTTTCTGAGGGTTTTATTGCATGCTAGGATACTATTTCGGAAACTGACGTTCAGATCAGACCTAAACTGCTAGAAATTGAAGACACGCATCTATAGACCTTTAATTCAAAACTCTGTCAACTTTAGGAGATTTAGTTGAGTTTGACGTCGAAAATTGCTGTTTTTAAAGTGGAAATTGACTTTCTGTCTCGTCTTGTTTTTATTGGACTACCTTTATTTAACTTAAAGTGCAGAGTGGCAGTCGTGAACCTGTTTCAAAAGTATCCTAACGATTACGTGTTTTCCTAAATAGAGTATTGACGTTTTTTTACGAGCTACGCGTGTTTTAAATTTACGAAATTAATAATGTGCAGGTTTGATTTCCATTTTTTTAATCAACAGGACAACGATAAACTCGTCGCATTTTCATAAAACTGTTCTAAGGAGGGGATAAAGCTTAACTTAGTGAGGTTATATGTACATATATATACTCGATCACATTTAAGCAAGTAATTCTATGTTTTTTGGTACAGCTTCCCACTCTGTCTTTGTTCACCCAGAATCAAAGATGGTGGCTGAGCGTGGTTCAGCTACAAACACAGCCTCATGGCGTGGTACAGCCATTTTGTAGCGCTGCAGTTGTTTCCAAACATGCCCACCTAATGACCCAACTCTTACTACAAATACACAAAATAAAGTCTTCTACTGCTTTCTTTCTCAGCAATACAGGGATTTTGTTTTCCTGACATTTTCTCACAAAGTACTCTCCTAGAGATATTCATATACTCCAAATATAGCTGCACGTCAGTGCAGGCTGATACATAAAGCCATTCAGCTAGATTGAAACTGAGGCCTCTACACATTGAAACTGAGGCCTCTACACAATGTGTGTATAGAGCAGTATTTGCATCCAAATGTCAGTTTTTACACCGCAACCACAAGTTATAATCAGCTTAGGGCAGCAGGGAAGAGTGATGGGAGGGAGTTGGTGTGTCAGAAAAGCATTTGTAGGAGTGGTGAAAGCCTTCCTGTTCCTCACTTGTGTATTGAATAACAAATGTCCACTTCCACTCCCATATTTCACCCTCTAGATGTGTGTTACTGGTTACCATACTCACCATTTGCAATAAGCTTGGTCAATGACCTTGTAAACTGACTAAAAAGTTTTTCACCCTGCAGCCCAGCCTGTTACAAGAGAATAAGGCTGTTACATGACTGACTCCATGCTTCCTGGTGGACATCTTGTGAGTTAAATGCCCCTACTATCATCATTGTACTGTACAGAACGCCGACACTGGCGCGATGCTCATATCTTCTTCAGGTTTTTAGAGATTTGTGACAATTCTTTCATGGTGGAATGTTTCTACAACAAACAATTGCTATAAAAAAACAAGTTGTTTTCCCAAACTGGGTCAAAAGAACCCATCCAGGTGCCAATGTAGCCCATACATTCATTAGTGCTACTGATGATAATCTCTTTTAACTTATTCTGACCAAAATTTAAGCCAATGTCAAGGTTCAGGGAACTTGGTGAAGACCTAGGAAAAAAGGCATAGATTTGCACACATTCAGAAAGTCTTCTGAAGCCATGTTTTTTTTTTTTAAAGCATATCCCATGATCATCAATTCAAACAATTGTTCAGATTTAATATTTTGATTACTTTGTTGTGGAAAAAGGCCCAAACTATAAACATTAGATGAAATGAACTTGATCAGTAGAGAAGCCCCTGCTCCAAAGTCAACACCTTAAAAAGTTTGACTAAAATCATATGCCGCCCATATGCACAACCCAAATTTCTAGTCAGACAATACAAAGAAGTTATTTGAACTTGATATGAGAACAAAATGGTTGGAGTCAAGATGGAACTTTCCCACCCTAGAAGTTTGTACCATCTGTAAAGTATGGTAGTGGCAGCGTCATTCTGTGTGCTGTTTTGCTTCCAATAATGCTGGTGCTTTACTGACAGCTGATGAAGTAGGACAGCCTATGTAATTCATAAATGTCCTCCAAAGTTAACATTTAGATAGTTCCAACTTCGATACAGCTTTGTTTCAATAGGAAGAAAATGCCAAACGCATCAATGCTTTTTTAGGACTGGACATTGTAGGCATGAAGAACAGGAAGCTAGAATGGTTTCCTCATAGCTCCAAAACACGGCCTATTAAAATGTTGCTCAAAACTAGAGCTGCGCAATTAAAAAAATGTCAGTCGTCACGCCAATGTTACTTTCATGTGCAGCATTGCAACTATTAATAATTGTTTGCATGCCATATTTATTAGTATATAACCTCCCAAGTGCCAAGCCATCAAACATAAATTGGATTGTGCTTCCCTTCCCGTCATGTCTACAATATAAACATGAAGGTCTGAGACACTTAAGTTGGTAAATGGAGGTTAATTGTAACGTTGAAATTTGAGGCTTTCATAATATACTTAACCAGGAAACCAATCAGTTTAAATCAACTCTGTCGATTATGCCAAAAATAGGGGTAAAATTTCTGGATGAATTTTACCTGAGGCTGGTTGTTGGATACAAAATCCATGTGTTAATGGGGGGACTTGATAAGTGACATTTAACCTAATAACATTGGGATTGTCTGTGTATAACATAACCGGTTTGTATAGTTTTTATGCCTTTTGATTTAGAGAATATCTAGTATTCATTTAAGCTGGTGTACCTGATTTTGGCTTTTGTCACTGCAGTTGTTAATTGTGTAATCATTTCACCTTGAAGAAAAAAAAAAGGTCCAAATAGTTATGTCATTCAACCCCATGATGAGCGTTTGTAAACCATCAGACGAATAAGAAGTGACTTGTGTATTATAGCTCACCTGCTGTTTCTCAATGCTGTTTCAGGTGTCATGGATGATGACGACGATCGCCGTCTTCTGGATATTTTAGGGTAAAAGAATGTATATATCTTGCCTCCTGAAATGTTGAAAAATCCCTTCTCACAAACATTTACACTAAGGTTTTAAAAGCAAATACCCATCTCTAAAATTATCTTTCCTCTTCTGTTGAATTAATTAAGTTAGTAAACTAAATCCCTAACAAGATGTTTTTTCTCCTCTTATGTGATACACAAGGGTAAACGAACTGATGACGTTTGTCTGTCGTAACCTTTTAAGTCTCCCTTCTTCCCCTTTTCAGAGATGTGGAAGCATTGAATGATTATCTCCATGGCAGCAATAGCAAGTCTGTGAGTGACACTTCCTGAATGTTTTCAACTATTTATACATGTAAAAAAATATTCTCAGATTTGTAATTTATGTGTTTTTTTTCCCCTTCTTTTTACAATAGATTGGGGAAGGCGACGTGGAAAATGCAGCTTATGGGTCGGATGGATCTTTTTTCGAAAATGAGGCAGTGAGTATACGATTATTTCCCAAAATAAAATAAAACCTAAATCAGAGACTAGATTTTAAAAGAGTGGTTGAAGACTAAACTATACATACAGACCAGGATTCAGCCCTGTTACTGCTGACATTTTTTGAAATACCAATTTCCTTTCTGGTTTGGTAATATCTTGTACAAAAAAAAGCATTTTGATTGATAGCTGAAAAAAAAAAACAATTTGTTCTACTTAGTAGGAATAAATAAAAGCTACTTAAACTTAAAGTTACAATCATATCAACACTTTTTATGTGTGTTTCAGACTGGCTGCAACACTGGCCTTAAGGATGGCTCTTCTTCAATGGGTGACTTTGCAGAGGATCCAGCTGGAGCAGGCCTTCACCTCTCTAGTAGCCTCTCCTTTATCGAGGATGAACTGGGGGACCGGAGCTCCCCTGAGGGGGTGGACCTTGATGCAGAGGATCAGCCCTTTGACATTCTCCAGAAGTCTCTCCTGGAGGCCGACATCACGGAACATACTTTGGCCCAGGAGGCTCTGTTGGACTGCCAGCCAGCTCCGAGTCTGGTGAAAGCTCCAGTTCCCTTCCCCTCCCAGCTGGTCTCTGGGGGTTATGGAGCAGGCGTTGCAACCACTGCGACAGCTGCATTCCCAACAGGTCAGGTATTGCAAGGAGTGTCTCCAATGGCCAATGGTTCTACCCAGCATATCCAGGTGTTGGGCTCGTTTGGGGCGAGTGGTGGCGTAATGACTCTGAGCAGCTTGGAAAGAACTCCTCAGATTGTGCTGAGGCCAGGGGTGCCTGTTGCTCCAGCAGTGTCCACAGCAGGAGGGCAGGTCTTTGCCCCAACCCAAGGGCAGGTGGGCCAAGTGGGCTTACCATTCAAAAACATCCCGCTTCAAAACATCATCATTCAGAGAGGCCCTGGAGGGACCCAGACTATCGTCAGACCAATCCAGCCGAAACCCACTCAAGCCGCGTCTCAGACTGTCTTCAGCCTCGGCCTTCAGCCCACTCCCTCCACCCTGGGTAACGTTGTGAATGCTAACACTGTTGCTCCCGGAGGACAGTATACAGCTAATGGTTCAATATTTGTGCAGCCACAGCTGGATCAGCAGCAGATACAGACCCAGACAAACATGCCGCCAGGGCAGTTCTTACTGCCCAACTCTCTGACGCTTACTCCGTCCAACACCATTCACAACGGCTCTGCCAACCCCAGCTCGAGCGCCCTGATTACCAACCAAAACACAGTGCAGATCGCACCAGGGCAGAACTTCTCTGCACCGCAAGGAAGTCAGCTAATCCTAAACCAGGGAGTAGTGAGTGGGACTCAGGTTGTAGCGACCGTAAGCCAGACATGGACGGGGGTTTCCTGTGCGAGCTCCACCCCCGTACCAACGACCTGCGCTCCCGGACGTCTGACCCTGGTCGGTTCGACAACGATCGGGATCGGGGGTCAAGGCCAAGCATCCTCCTGTCCGGTGCAGCGCCTCCTAGTGACTCAAACCCAGAATTGCACGTCTCTGTCTCCTATACCCAGCAATGTGACACAGGAACAAAAAGATTTTAGACAGGTAAAGTCGCCGTCAGTGAATCATTTTTGCCTTGTTTTCCCCGTATCAACTCTTGCTTGACCAACATGGCTTTGCTCTGCAGAATTCCTTATCGCCTGCATTTAAACAGGCACAGACCAGCAACATCCATGGTAACTACAACTAACTCCACCTCATGTTGGGATTTTTTTTTTTAAAACATGTTTTAGTTTTATCTGCTAAAGTTTGAATTATTACTTTATCTTTCTACCTTAGCCCTGAAAACCACAACGCAAGATTTAACGCTAAACTCTGAGGTATGTTAGTTATTTTATGTAAATGTCTGAATTTAAGAATAAGGTAAAAACGGAGAAAGAGATAGCATGGTGAACAACACTGCATTATTTCCTTGTCTTCATAGAAAAGGCTTATCAGTCCATCACTAACAAGACCAGAGCAGTGAGTTTTCACACACTGTGATATTCAGATTTTTATTGAGTTTACTACCGGTTAGTTAGTCTTTGTGTGTTTCTCCCCCCAAAAATTGCAAAGGTTTCTTCAACTGCTGAGGAAGGATCACGCCGGAGTTCAGAACCCAAATCGACGGAAGTTCACATCAGTTGAGAACGCGCTGCAAGGACTGCTCCCTTATCACGTGTTCCAGGGGGCGCCACCGTGCCAGGACGAGTTCTCACAAGGTAAAACCACAGGCGTCTCTTCATGTCGCCACAGAAGACTAAAACTAGCTCTAAACTGTGTGCTTGAACGTTCCCAGTGGACGAGGAGTTCGAGGAGGTCGCGAAGCAGGCAGTGGCGAGGACCCAGACCATGGTTAATAAATACCGACGACTGCTGATGGTGGAGGCAGAAGTAAGAACAGCCGCTAATTTGTACATTTTATTAGATTAGACCAGTATTACTCCCTTGTATTCTGAAATATTTTCTGCAAGCATCATTGCTTTAACGGGAAGATTATGTTTGGTTCTGTTTCTTTAACGTTTTCTACTCCCCTCAGGACTGCGCTACCTTGCACATTGGCTAAATGTACAGGATTGATTTGATTTAGAAGATAATGGAATTTTCCCAAATAATTTAATTTAAATAGTTCTAAAACTAATTTGACCTCGTTTCGTCTGCAGCGTTCCAGCCCCTCATCGGAAATGGTGATGATCGACCGGACCTTCAACCAGGAGGAGCGCAGCAACCTGACACAGGACAAACGCATGGTGCTAGTGGATCCAGGTAGACCCTTAAAAACCACAATATGTACTACAATCATTTTAAGATCAAACAGACAGTTCTGTGTTTTTGAAGTGAGCCAAAGTTAGAAGGTGAAGCAGTTGATATGTTACCAGCAGCAGATGCCTCTCCTGGGGCTTTCATTTAATATAAATCCAGAAAAATTGGTCTGGGAAGCAAAAAGGGGAGACCTCTTCTAGTCTATGGGAAAACCTCACAGTGGCTTCTGTAAATCCTGTTTTATGAACGCTTACAGTAAATGCTCAGACGTACATTTCCTGTTTCACTGCTGTACAGTTATAAATGAATAACAAAAAATCCTGGAACTGCAATAGGTTGGCTATTAGTTCCTGGATAGTGAACATTCAGATCACTTGAGGGGTCAATAAGGGCTGAGACTAGGAGGTGAGGATAATAATAAACATGGATCAACATGAGAAGCAGTGTTTAAGGTGATGTGTTAGCTTTAATGAAACCAACTCTGATAAAGTAATTTTGGACAGATTTCGTCATAGGTTCTGAAACATTTTCAAAAAATATCAGAGATACTTTTTCCTCAATGGTTAAAGTTTAGGTGGCGAATATCGCTATGAAAATCATAGAGAAGACCTTTTATTTCAATCAGGCTGGTTAAAAATGAGAAATTATTGGTACAACGATGCCAATTTTTCTCAAACCGATATGATGCCGATACTTTGATCTGAGTACATGCTGATACTTCTACCACACAAAAAAAACGCAATGAATCGGAAGACGGGTCTTATTTTACTTCTCTGCTTGTCACAACAATTGCTGAGGAATTAGATTTAAAAAAGTAAAATACTAATAAAAAAAGCACAAAACAAAAATTTCAAGGGAAAAATTAAAATCTTCTGTTACATTAATGCATAGTTTTCACATTTTAAGCATCGGATCATGGTATTGGTTGACTTTAAGGAGTATGAGTAAATTTGAAGGGTGTCGGCCCGATACAAGTATCTTGTAAAAATGCTTCTGAATCCACACTAATATTTACAAAACATTGCGCAAAAAAACTGTTCAACAGAACCAAAATCTCACAAATTATTTCAATTCCAATTTCAGGTGAAATTGATAAAATTATTACTTATTACCTCCAGTTTTACTACCGTACTCCAGCCTCTAGTGTCAGTCCTCTTATCCCTCTGAATTCAGGTGGCCTAGACATGTTACTATATGGAAATAATATTTTCTTGCCTCAGGCCTTGAAAGCATTGAGAATGTGAGAAAGGGCATTAAAAGTTATATTATTTATGTTGCGTTTTTTTTATTAGAGTTGTTTTCCTGTAAAGGAAGTACATATGTTTTTTAGCATGAGCCGATGTCATTTCATCCTTCCCTCTCAAACCAGTCATTAGCTTCAGCCTCCAGCTCCAACCAAGTAATTGAAGACGCCAAGAGTTTTCTGTTGCAGGTAGAAAATTAACTGCTTCACTCTGTTTTTGTTTCAAGATGGCTTCCTTGAGGACTTTTGCTGTGGGAAGAAATCCAAAGTTTTCCAAGAACCCTTTTCCTCTCCATCGGAGAACTCTTGGGATCAGTCAGAACAAGGCTCCACGGAGCCAGTGCACAGGACAGACTTCCAGCCTGGGTTTGGAGACCCAGGAGGGGGTGGGGTTGCAGGACCAGTTCCCTCAGACAGACTCCACCCGCCACATTTAGAAAACCAGAAGGTTTTGGAAATGAAGAGACCGCAGCAGGGCTTCGACTCGAGCAGCGGCAGCAACAGCCCCGACGCTGCCGACAGTTACACGCAAGGTAAACCTTCACCTTTTGCAGCAGCTGCAGGAGGACAGACTCACTGCCAGGTGTCGCCCCAACTTTCCTCCCAGCCGCAGTACTCACCCCAACACACCTCACCCCCTCACCTGGACACTGATTCTGCGTTAGAGGCGGCAGTCAACAGCATCCTCGAATGTTAAAGATGGATTCTCCTCATCATATCTATCATTAATGTTTTGTTTGTAGGTACCTGTGTATTATTATATATATATACATTATTTTTTTTGTCAATCTCCAGTGTGGAGAAAGGTTTACTCTAGTGACACGCAGCCATGTAGCATTTGTCTAGTTTGCATTGGAAGGTTTTTGAGGCATTAGGTCTGCAAAGCGTCAAAAAATAGTCGGGCACTTATAAAGATCCGGGAATGTGTGCAATGCAGCAGAACAACAGATGCAAAAAAGACACAAAAAAACAACAACTCTATGATTGAAACATCTTTATTTGAAACTGTTTTAAATGCAGGAATGTTCTTATCTTCACACCTCTAACAGTTTGTGCCATTTAATCCCCTCCCCCACCCCCCACCCCCACCAAACACATGGGCGGATGACGAGGAAACGGCAGCTATGTGCCTGAATCTAGGGATTTTATATGAAAAGTGTTTACACAAAGAAACTCTATTCAGAGAAATATTTACTCCCTGTGTTCAAAATGCATCACAAGCTCGAGAGGTTGTGCTTAGATGTTCCTATTCCCGTCGAAATAACCTCAGTTGAGTCACGGTCATGTAGAAAATTTGCCCTAAGCATCGCATATTTTCATCTTTTACATCAACATTAGGCCCACATTGTTATCCAGCACTGAGGTGCATCAGTTCATTTATTTTAGTAATTAAATATAGAAAGTGAAACCTATATATATATATATATATATACATATATTCATTGTACATAAAGTGATATATTACTGTCTTTATATTATTTTTGATGATTTTAGTTTACAGCAAATAAAACCCAAAACTTTAGTTTCTCTGGTGGTTCTTGAAGCTGTGAGTCCACCATCTTCTCAAGGCTGCTGTGACTTCTGTAACTTCTTTATTTTTCCTTCCACTAAATTTTCCAGGTTTTAGCATACTGGTCAGGAGTCTTCCCCATTGACTTCACTTTTACTGGTGTCATTTAATATTTGAATTTTCTAAGAAACCAAATTCAGGTATTACATGAGCCGTATGCCAAAATTCGTAGAAATAAACAATCTAAATATATCACTTTGTGTAGAATGAATCTTAATATGTTTTATTTCCCAGTGATATTCTCATTTATTAAGATGTACGTGAAGTTTAAGAGCAGAACCAAAATAACCCCCCCCCCCCCCCCCGATTTCAGCTGCCTATAAGAACTTCTGAATCACACTAAAAGAAATCCGTCAAACTCGTCACAAACACACGGTACAAACCTTCCACTATGACGCCTTTTTAAAACATTTCAAACAGGTTTGTGTATGTGAAGAAACGTCCTCAGATTGAGGAGGATTGGATTCATTTTTTTTCTTGTCTTAAAAGAGAAGGACTGTTTTTATTGGGGGGTGGGGGGGTCCTTTGAATTAGCTGTGATGTTCGCCAGTTTAAAACTGCCTTCTGGATACAGTTATATGTTGATCATATCTGCCTGTTATTTGTGTTTATGCTGCTTTTCAGGATGTTTGTGTGGGTTTTTTTCTCTCTGTTTCCACTCTGCGGTTATCACTGTTTTCAGGTAGGTTGTCACACTTTTTGCTTTTTTTTTTCAGTAGCGGTTCTCTGGTTTCCTCCGCTTATTCTCTCTCAGCAGCACAACCAAAATAGAATTGGAAATGGAGCGGCCGGCACCGGTCCGGTTCTCCCCTTTAGCAGTTCGCATGCCTCCCTACTTCCATTCTGTAGCCATGTTTTATATTAAAGTTTTTTCTACTGATTCCATTGAACCTCTATGAAATATGACAGATTATGAGTCCTGATCCGATCAAAATCACTCTAAGCCACTTCCTGATCTTAGATATTCTTTTTTGGAGCCTTTTTACCACATTTCCAAACAGCAGACTAATACTAGATCTTAAAAAATGACTTTAGAATTACATAATCATATATACGGCTACGTTTTGTACCCAAATCGAATGGCAAAGGGTCAAAATAACCAGAACCTGACTCGTCTTCTCCACAGTCGTCCTCTGATCCATTTTATTCTTGGTGAATGCAAACTAATAACTTTTTTTCGAAAGCTAAAACAACTATGGCCTGTTTTAAGTAGTTCTTACATCATTTCAAAGCTAAAACTCATTCATTTAGTAGTTGATGATTAGTGTTTAGCTACTTTTGCTTTTGGGAAAAGAAAAAATCTGCACTGAGACTGCGTTCACAACCAAAGGTTAATGATTCTGACACAGCGCTGCTTTTGATCTCCTGTTTAACGAATATGCAGACAAAAAGGCCTTTTCAACAGGATGATGGGGATTTGTATGGTTTTTTTTGAGTGCCAGTGACCATTGCAGCCTGCTTGTATCATTCCCTCGTGAACATCTAGCAGCTACTGCACAGAGAACTAAGATTTGAGAGCAGGGGAGGTTTTCTCCATTTGCACCTACTGCAGGATTTTGTGCCTCTATATCACTTAAGTCCACACAGTAATGTTGTGCTTGCATAGAGCAGCTCATGCTGGTGAAACATTGCGCTATCTGGACACATGTCACGGTCTTTGGACTGCTGGGAACATACTGTGCTCTCTCTCTTTTCTGCAGTTTATTCTTGTTTTTTTTTTCTTTCTTCATCCGTTTCTTGCTTTTGGTTTATCTCACTTGATTTGTAACGTTTGTTTTGTATGAAAAAAAAAAAGTTAAACATAAAATATTTATAATTTTGTATGGATAAAAAAACGTATTGTTTAATTATGACGAGAAAACACAAGACTGAAAATGATTATTTTTTATTTTATTGTGTTGGCTGAGAGGCCAGATGTCAGGTAACGTAGTTATAAAAGAAGGCCGTCATTTCCTCATTTCTAGCTAACGTGTGTTCACTACAGCAGCGAGGAGATGCAACAATAAATTCATTTTGAACACAACAACAAAAGCTGGTCCTGCCTGACTGAGAAGCCTCACTGTTTCCCCCCACATTGCTATTCTGTGAGAGTTTGCAGGCTGGCACCGATAGACTCCGCATGCAAAATCACAGGGAAAGCGTTACCAACAGGAAAAGCGATTTAAAACACTTAACTAGAACCAGTTCATGTTTAGTGAGGTAAGCGTGTTTAAGTTGTATGTTAGTGTATAATGAGTTAATAATCTGCTGGTTGCATTTCGTCTAAACATCTGTTAAAAGAGCGAGGAAATCCAATGATTCTGAACTTCTACGCTTTTTGGTTTTAGTGACAACTCCACAGCGACATCTAGTGGAAGCCTGGATGATCCACAGGCACTGATGGCTAAAATAAAACGTGAATCCCACCATACTCATTTCTAACTGCTTTTTCTCATTAAACTAAAGCAGGATAATATTGAAAATATAGATATGTAAAAAATAATTAGAAATTGATCACATTTACAGTGTTCCCACACATTTACCACTTGAAACTTTCAAATACGCACATTTTAGACCGTTTTTGTTGTGCAAGTGCTGTTTTTCAATGGGTTTAGTATTAGTGTGCTGTGAGCATAAAAAGCTAATAAATATGTGAAACACCATGCATCGTGATAAATAAAAATCAAAAAGCTTTTAGTTATTAAACACTGTTTTTTAACCAGTTAGTTCTGTTGGCCCATTAAAAAAGTATGTGGAATCAATATTTAGTTGAATCTCCTTTTCAGTGAATTACTGCATCAAGGCATGATCTGCCCATGTAATAGGATTCCAGCAGCCTTTAGGTTATCTGCGTTGTTGGGTCAAGAGAGTATCCTTTTCAGTCCGGGCTTACTAACACCATTGTTTTTGATACAGGTTTTGGTATCTTTAGCAGTATGGGCTTGTGCCAAGTCACACTGGAAAAGAATAAATAAATCACCACCTTCAGCAAACTTGTCAGAAGTTTGCTCAAAAATGTTCTAATAGATGCTGTGCTGAGGGCTGCACAGTCTGTAACACAGTTACAGTTGGCTTCCTGCCAAAGACCAAAATCACGACTGTTAGGTTATTTGGTCTTTTTAAAATTGCCCTTAGGTTTGAGTGTGTGCATATACGGTTGTTTTTTCCTGTGTGTGTCTGTGTTGCTCCCATAGTTCTGACTTTAGAGTTGATGAAAGTCCAGCTCCACTGGTTGTGGCCCGACACAACCAGACGACGTTGCTAAATAACATCAAAAACTTTATACTGGACCTCAAGCAAGTTGAATTGTGTAACCTCTTCATTTTTCTCCCAGACTTTGAGACGTTGATTGTCAAAAATGAAGTCAGACTAGATTAGGGTTTTACACATGGAATGCAACACCTGTAGCGCATGTCCAGGATGTTTGTGTGGTTTCGGCTCTTGAAGAACTGACCCTCCAGCTTAGGAGTCCACCCCTTGTGAAACTCCTGAAGGAACTTCACATTAGCTTCACAATTCATACAGTTTTCTAACGCGTCCTATGATTTGCGCATGGATGCAGAACTGTTTTTTATTTTACTAGCTGTAAGCTATAAGCAAATGGTTGAAATATAATAGTCGGTGTGAATCTATATACGTTTCACTAAATTGATTGACCAAATAAAATTTTTTCAGGGATATTCGGGGATTGATAAAATATTTATCTATGTATCTGTCTATCTAATTTAAGATTTTCCTGTTTTAATTTTGATGAACATTTTTGACAAGAGCTCTCTATCTTTTATTACCAAATAACATCCTTATGTATAAAGATGAGAAAACCATATACATGTTTTTTCTTAATAACATACTGTAGCTATTTTTGGAATAACATTTCAAACTTGTTTTCTTGGAATACAATTTCATTGTCCAAATATTAAAAAAAAGAGATCTCAATACTATTTTGTTTCCGTAAGTAAAAAACTTACATTACTATGTAAAATGGTAATGTTTGAATACTTAGGATAAAGCATTACTATATTATAAATGCCACAGGTTATCCTTCAGTGTACTGAAACACCGTTATTTTAAAAAGTGGTTATTTAAAAAATGAAGTTTTCTCAACTCTAGCAGATCTAAAAAAAAGGTCTAAATAGAGCCTTTAATGCAAGAAAATTATTTTTAGTAATTAAGATTCAGATAGCTTTAGGAATTTTCTTTGAATTTATTGCATATTTTGTGAGAAAGACAAAAAAAACAAAACAGTTTTTACTGTTTGAACAATTTCCCAAGCTGCTTCCTCTAAGCCAAGTCGTCGTTTCAAAGTAGTTCTCAAACTTTTGTGGTTAAATACAGTTTTAAAAAATGCAAGCATTTAAAAAGACAAAAAAACTTCAGCTGACAAATGTGTTTACTTTCTTTAGCAGTGGATGTTTGCACTCCATATTTCATTACAGCACATTCACAAACAGCTGCCCAATGCTATCTGATCAATAGGAGTCTGTTCTACTGAAAGACAATACATTTATATTTGAAATAAATAAATAATTCTCAGTCATACGTTCTCAAATATAAAAACCAGTCAAATTCTGATATGGAGAGAATCAGAAAAGATTAAGATGCTTCCTGCTTTCCTCCAGAGTCACTGTTTCCTGAAAACCATCGTTAGTGATACTTCCTCCAACGACTTAACTCTGATAGACAAAAAAAAAGGAAAAACATATTTCAGCACATCTGTATTCTATAAGGATGAAGGATGATGATCATACTCACTTATATGAGGGTAACTCCAGATGTAGCTGAGCACACAGTATCCTGCCAGGAGCATGCTCAGTCCTCCGACACCGCCTTTTTTTACGTCGATGTACCTTCTGTAATACCACAGCCAGCCTGAAAGGATTATAAATCGGATGAACGCCACATTTTTTCATCTTGCAACCACGACCTTCATCACATTTTGTTGAGATTTCATAAAACAGACCAACAAGAAGTAGCGAAAAACTGGCTATAAGAAGTAACTCTATAAGCTTTTCTAGAGAGATGATACCAAATTAAAGTCTTTGACCTGCATGCATTAACGAATTCGCAGCAAATCCGACACTGAACAACATTCCTGCTGTGACCCACGATTGCACATCCACTCCATATCAAATCCATATCACAAATTTTTAATTGTAGTGAAAACTGAAAACTATTCATTAGGTTCATTTCAGTTGTTTTGTTCTGTCACTTAGGTGTGCAACATCTAGAATGCCTTCAGTTCATCCAAATTAAACTAGTTTAGAGCCGCATATGTTACATGACAATTTTGAAAAATGACAGGATGTTTGATCAATAATGACTAAAAGAATTATTTAACTGTAAAAAACCCTCATATTATTGAGTTTTTAAAGTAAAAAGAAAAAACCTTTTGCAAAAGGTGGGTTGAAACAATGTTTTCTGTGTAAGGCTGATATTTTTGGGGGTCAAGAGCAGATTGATTCCAATTAAGAAAATGGATCTAAAAAAAGATGAGTACTTTTAATATAATTTTGTTGTGGAAATTAAATGCAGTTACTCCATGAATTTTTTTTAAACTGCTATAACATTCATTTTTAGATATTTAAAAACATTAACTGGTTCATTATCATGTTTAGCAAATTATTAAGAGCTATTGCGGAAGATCCAAAGAGCCCTTTGTCATAAAAGTCCTGTCTAAAGTGAAGTAAAATAAATATGGAAATAAATTTTTAATATATTCTGAGAAGACATCATGATGACAAAATTATCACCCAAAATAAAATAAAATGATTTTCCAGGAAATATTTTTTTTTTTCAATAATTTGTATTTCTGCAATCCTGACCTCTTTGCAGCATTTCTACCACATGTCTGGGATGACTGGGTGTTCTGCTGGCCAGCCAGACAGGAAGCTCCTTCAGTCTCACCTGGCCCAGACTCTGCTGTGTCAGTAATCCTGCATTTCACAGACAGAGGGAAATAAACTTTCTCACTGATGCTTGTTTGTTACAGAAGCAATAGGACAGAAGGCAGGGCTTGTTGAAATGATGCGTTACCTTGAACGCAATTAATTGTTCAGAAAAAAATAAGAGCCGCATTTTCTCATATTTGAGAAGGCAAAGTCATGAAATATTTCCAATATTTTTTCTTGGAGCTTAGCTTTCTTCCTGTCAAACCAGCTTCTGATTAAGACCAATCTCTGCTGCTTGGACGTAGATTTAAAATGCAACTACAGGGCAGGTAGATCTCGATCAAGTACCATATTACTGAAAAAGTTTCTTTGAATTCCAGTCACAAAGTGGAACTGTATTAAATAAAATAATTTCAAAAGTATCCGAAGTGAATAATGTTACATTCATACCTAAACATTTCTGGGGAAGACTGGTGCAGTTCTTCAGCAGACATTAAGACAATCTGGTATGAAGGTAAGCGTCAAAACTTCATTGATTAAAAAAAAGCCGATCGTATCCAAAGAGTGGAAGGAAAACACGTCCTCTCTGGTTAAAGCGAATTCAGGAGCAGGACAGAATCCAACGGGCTTCAGGTCCAGTCTGTGAAGCCAGTTGAGTCAGTGCAGGGAAACCAGAATACATTCCAGCACTTCATGCATGTACTGTACAGTAATGGGGAAAAATTTCCATAGGCCATAAGGTTCTATTTCAGGTGTGGACTGGGCCATGGAAATAATCAGCAGCACAAACGGTATCATGCAAATTAAGAGGAGAAGGATGACACTGGAAAGCTCCATGGATCTAAACTAAATGGGAACCAACTGAGCCACGACCAATATTGATATTGATATATCACTGTGTGTGTGCAATGAATCTGTATGAATTTAACTTTTTAGTTGGTTTATTAAAATGCCTTTCTCATGGCATTCTAGAACTCGATGTCCCTAAAGATGAGCCTCTATATGCAGCTCTGTTTTCTGAAACACTGACCTTCATTTGGCTTTTCAGCAACATTTTTCCTCCTGACGTCGAGCCGGAAATCCTCAGTCATCCCAGGCAAACTCTGCGCTGCAGCAGGAGAGAGGAGGTGGCTGGAGAACTGGTGGATAGGTGCTGACAACCAGGGGGGTGTTTTGTGAGGGTCCACCTTCGGACGCTCCTTCAAGCTGATCGTACCTGTACCCTGCTGCACGTTTGTGCGTGCTGAAGCCGTTTCCGGCTGGCGATCAGCAACCCGCTGAGGTGGTTCAGACTTCTGAAACGGTTGCAGCTCTCTTGGCTGTGTTTCCGTGCTGGGCTGCCCAGCTGACAGTTGTGGGCGATGCCGAATGGTTTCTGGCATGCTTTTGGTTCTCCGCTGCAAGGGGGACCAGCCTATGATCGGCTTCAGGTCCGATTTCTCTGCTCAGGCCGTCGGCAGCTGCGATGCGGCTCAGGATGCTCGGCCGGCTGCTGGTCGCTCTGCCCAGCGTTGCTTTAACGTCTTGCAGAGTGACTCTCATCTGGCGACCGCCTCCTGATTTCACAGAGCCCTCCTTAGTGACCCAATCACCGTCCACCCACAGGTCTTCCCTTACACCATGGGGAATTGGATTCGTTTTTTTCACATTTGACTCCAGTAAGTCAGAGGTACATTTGGCTTTGGGAAGATCATCCTTCATCTTTGGTTGTTCATTAGCTTTCACTTCTGCAGGCACTGAAACAACACTGGTTTTGGTCTCCGTTCGGTTGCTGGTTCTACTCCGACTTAAATCCTCGGACGCTAATCTGGTTCCCTTCAGTGTTTCCTTTGCAATGTGTTCAGATTTTGCAGCTTCTATCAAAGCACGGAGACTCTTTTTCTTTGGCTTGGACAAAGTAGAGGACACTGGAGAAGAGGGAGAGGTAGACAGGGTTGTTGCCCCCATTTGATCAGCCGCGGTCTGTTTCTCCATCTTTCTAGAAGTAGATGAGGTTGATGCAAAATCTGATGATGAAGATGACCTATCACCGGATGTTGCTAACTGTACTGGTTGTAATGACGGCACAGAACCTTTTTTGCTCCTCTCTAATTGTAGATCCGTTGCCACGGAGGACATCAACTTGGTCTTCTTTCCCTTTGAGGTTTTTTTAAAAGCCGCTGCAGCCGGATGGCTGGAAGGTTTCTGAGCGGCTGCGACATCCTTTGGAAGTGTTTGAGAGCTGGCTGCCACCTTGCAGTGTGGAATGTGACTCTTCAGCCTTTTGTAAGTTTTTCCACAAAACGGACAGACCTCTGCGGGCATAACAAATGACATTGAGAGATTTTTAAGACATGCGCTGAGTGAAAGAAACACAGTTTCTGTTGTGGGAAAGAAAAAAAAAGCAACAGGGTGTCACTTCAGACCATTTAAAAAGATTGAAACTTTCATTTAAATGTACGATATAAATACATCTTTTATTGCCAAGCTTTTATTGAACAATGACAATTTAAAACCTCAGCTACACCGAAGATTTGTACAGGGTGGGAAACCAGTGGGGTTTAGTAAGGTTTTATGATTCATACTGAGCAGAAATGAGTTCCACCAGCCATGTTGGTGGCGTCAAAATGAATGACGCACCAGCCACCGCAATCTCTGGACAAGCTCTCTGTTTAGTCAATACAGAACTGACCTACACCTTGTGAATAGCACTGTGATAAGTTGGTACTACTTAAGTAATCTCATTAATGCTGCTATTGTGCTTTTGCATGAAGACCACAGGCCTAGTTTAACATTTTCTGGGTGATAATGCACAAGCTCATTCAAAATGGGTCCACTTTGTGAGTCTTTGCAAGACTTACTGTCATTGGCCGTTTGAAACCAGTTTTGAACCAAAACTGAATGAAAGAAGGAAATGGTCAGCTGGTCTCTGAATGCAATTGATAAAATCTACTCAACTCTACGAAGCACTGGTAAGGGGCAACCGGGGTGTCCTGCAGGGATGTATCCGGAGGGCTACGTGCTGGACGCTTGGACAAAGTTTCAGCCGTTGTGTCTGTCAATACTCTCGCAAGAGGACGCTGAAGATATCTATCTATTCGGAATCATGGTGATCGGGTTTCTGCTGATTGGAACGGGCAGTTACTGGATCTACCGCAAAATGGAGCAACAAAGATCTGAAACACGGTCGAGATTGGTCACTGTTCTGGAAGCGATTGGACGGCTGAATGAACAGTTGGATGCGCAGATTTGTGCTGACGGGACTCAGAACCAGATGCTTGGGAAGCTGGGACGCAGACAAGACGCTGAAAAAGGCGATCTGGCCGGCGCACAAATTGTCATCGGACTTGGAGAAACTGTCGGTGCGGATTGGTGCAACTGGAAATTAATTGGATTTGGAACTTTAATCTGAACTAGAATTTGGTTGAATTAGATTATAAAAGAAACCGCTGACAGACTGAAGGGGTAGAGAGGAAATTTGCTCTCTACCTGCTATCCAAATAATTATTGTTTTGGCTCCCATGAAGACCTTCAACTGATCCACAATCAAATGCCTGTGAGAGGAATGTTAACAGAGTATCCTCACCCCCGTCCACCTGCATCTACTGACGCACACACTGACATGGATTCAGACACACACACACCGTCTCGCTGTATCCTAAAGGTCTCTCCTGCACAACGAAGCTGGATAACAGCGCACCTCGATGGCACCGCGTTAACCTGTGGACTGGAGCTCATACCCGCCCATCCCTCCTGATGTGTTAATGTTAATGTCTGAATATGTGCTTAAATGTTTGGGTGTTTTTTTTTATTTCTATTACCTGTTTTTTGACTCTTGACTAAGGATCAAAACACATGTGAACACTTTTTTCCCCCACCGTGGACCCGACCTCCTCCAACATGTATCTGATCTGATCTTTTTATCAAGGGAGCGCCATCCTTTTGGCTGCAAGCCCTGCAGTGACCTGGATCTGTTTATATTCCTTGTTGTTTGTTTGCCATGATCTTGGACAGGTTGTACTGTAAACTGAATTTCCCCTTGTGGGACAATAAAGGTTAATTCAATTCAATTCAAATAACGTGTTGCGAACTCGCCAGACAAACTAGGGCTAGCTGTGAAATTCCCTTGTGCAACCAACTTTAAGACTGTACTTTTTAAACAAAAACTTTTATTGAAAATATAAGGATCCTTTGCAAAATATAACTGAGTATTCCATTCCATACAGTTTCATCCATTAAAAAAAAGATGCATTTAACAATAAATTAACATACATTGATTAAAAAATCTGGACGTTTTCTTTCAAACAAGTTGCAACTACATTTCCCATAGTCCCTGAAATGCTAACCAATCGCTGAGCTCAGAGAAACCAGACGATCCTGCCCCATTAAACTTCCGGTTAGCGAAAAATAACGGGAATGCAGAAACATGATTAAACGCTTCTAAAACTATAAGTGTCTATCTACAGTGTAAGCTACCTTAATATTAGCTCGTCACAGAATCAAATAATTATTTAAGGGATTGGGAATCCGACAGTGGCCCTATTGTTTGTAGAGTTTCACAATCAGTAAATCCCCATCACTCAAGGATGAATTAAGCCCAATAAGGCTTAAATACCACCTAAAAATAACTATTGTATATGTCAGAGAGCTACCCATTTTAGGATACAGCTTTAATATGTTTTATTTGGCCTGGATGTCTCTGTTCAAAACTGTTCCTGTTGGTTTCTTATATACACGGAAACACAATTTGAAGCAACGATGCAAAATACAAATAAACTTGATTTCGATAATATTTATGTGGGCCACCCATTTTATGTTAGGACACCCCCAAAAAAAGAGTTTCTAGCTATGCCACTGGGTGGGATCATCAAGTAACAGCTGACCCCAGAACCTCCATGACCTGAAGGGAGAATAAAGGGAAGAAAAAGTAGAATCCAATGCCTCAGCAGATAAAACAGCAACTTCTCAACCGCATGAAACGTTGTAAAGCTGTTAATGATGTTTAAGGACACAACACGTTTTATAGAAACATTTAGATCATCGTTGTTGACTTTTGTTTGAATGTATTGATTCAGATTATTCAAATTACCACTGCAAGCGCCTTCCTTAAATGCCCCATCTCTCATGTTTTACATTAGCCATAAATGTCAACTGAAGACAAATGCCCCTACATTTAACCCATAAATCAACCCTAAAAAAGGTTTGTAGCTACTTTCAACGTAATACCTAGTTTAAAGTGATATAATAAAAAAACTAATTAAATAGAAACCTATAATTTAGCGAAAAAAATTGTGATATTTGTTACAGTTTTTTACGATTGCTAAACGACAGTAGGCACAACTGGAGTCACATGTGCAAAACTCTAACTACAGTCTGCACAACCAGCAGTCACCTGAGCTAAACAGTTCACATCACCTGCAAAACCCACTCCAAGCAACAAAACTCTTAACACATGGCTCAAAACCGGCTCAGTGCAACCAAACACTACACACAACCCTCACTGAGATAACACGCACTGGCACTCACAATACACTGACAGTAAAAACACCAGCATGAAACACCAATTCAGAAAACACAAACTTTTTATCTTTACAGTTTGAACAATTTCAGTCACTTCATACAAAGTAATATTTTCTTCAAAGAAAAGAGTGACATTCTTTCACATAATTTATATTTTTTTTAGAAGATAAAAATTATTTAAGGTAGATGAAAATCAGCATTAGTATTTTACAGAATTACAGTAATGAGAAAAAAAAGGTATAAACTTACAGTAAAATACATACTGTATAATTCAAACAAATAATTGAGGGGCTAATCCTGCCCCCCTCTCGCATCAGGCCATAGGTTTTCATCAACATCACATCTAATGTTCTCTCTGGCCATGCACCTGGGGAATAACCTTCTGGGGTGTCTTATCCATCCCTGGCAGTCCTCTGGACTCGTGTCCTAACATCCGGCACGCATGGCTTCCAAAAGAGACATTTGGTCATGTGGGTTTTGAAAACTGTGTTCAAACAATGAAAAACGATCTAGAGTTTGGTCCACATGAACTGCTGCTGTGCAGACTGTAGTTAGAATTTTGCACATGTGACTCCAGTTGTGCCCACTGTCGTTTAGCAATCGTAAAAAACTGTAATGTTACAAAAACTATGAGTTAACCTTCAAAGTTCTCTGGAGGTCTTTACAGATGACATAAAAATATGAAAATAAATTAGGCCTACTTCATTTTATAGCAACTAGTTTGAAGACAGATTATTGCGCAGACGTGAATACCACCTGACAGTTCCACATATTTTGATTACATCCGTTTTTATAGCACTTACCCGGGCTCATTTTACAGCATGCTTCCAAGCGGAAGAACAGGAACGTTTCAGCGGAATCACTTGTTGATGTAAAGCACTGTATGTCGTAACATTAATCAGTGGCAGTGTAACGCTTTTCACACTTTACACTACTGGTGTTTCTAAAGTTATGGGTTCATGACATCTCTAAAGGATGGAAGGACCATTTTGGGTACCAAGTGTGGAGCCTGATTGTAAATCAAACCGATTACTGCTGAATGTTTTGGAACGTTTGAAGACTAGGTTAAAAACGGAACCGGTGTTTAACTCAAGAGTCGACACTAAATATACGTGTTACGATTAGTTTAATGATTAACGTCTCATTTGAACAAATATGTGTCGGCTTCGATTCCCAGCAGAAACACGTAAACGCTTTCCGCCATTTTGTGAGTGGCAAATTATCTGAAGAAAGCAACCGTTTGAAACAGAATTTCCCAAATGAATAAAATATAGATTTTTTTTTTAATGTAATAATTATTCATTTTACAGATGTTAACGTCAGATTCAGAAGAAAATCAACGTTACCGGGATAATGCATTTTCAGACAAAGACAAATGTATATAAGAAGAAACTGAACAGTAACAACAAATTTACAACATATCAAAAATAATGTAGGCTACAGTTATTAAAAAATACTTACAGCATACTCAGATTTAATGTGCAGTATATTGGGGTGATTTAAAGAAAGAAAAATGTACAAGGTACATATAAAAATTCAAAAATCAATTAAATGGCATATACTGTAGGCTATATTCTATTTTTAAAGAAAAATTAGAGAGTTAATAGGAGCAGAAGCTCCTTAAACGGTTCATTAAAAAAGCAATAGGCCTACCAGCTAAACATATAATTTCTGAGCCAGTAAAAATTTCAATAAGACTGAGTACATTTAGTTAACATATTAGCAATAGCTTTGTGAAAAACAGAGGGTTGGAGATTAAAAAAAGTTTTTATTACAAGGTTGAAGTTGCTTTCTGTGTCTATAGCTTCTGATTAGGGAAATGGCTAAAGGGCAATTACAACAAAATTCAAAAAACTAATCTGAGTGTCATTAATCTGCTCTAGTTTAAAAACTGCAATACATGTACAGGTCAAACCTGGACTAGATTATTCTACACTGATAGCAGAAAAATTAACACAAACTCCAACCAACCAGTTGCAGAAAAAGTACTAAAATCTACCTTTATTGAAGTTTCACAAATCACACAAAGGTTTCACAAATCCCGAAGTTGGTTTTTAATTGTTCTACTAGTAGTGTAGAACAATCTTGTCCAGGTCTGAAATATTTAAGTATTGTAGTTTTTGAGCTACGGGTAAGACCGTGTGGTTCGGATGCAAAAATAAGAGCTTGAATCTGCCTTTATTAAAATTTCACAAATCAAACAAAGGTTTCAGAAGTCACAGAGTTGGTTTTAATTTTTCTGCCAGTAGTGTCAATCTAATCCAGGTGTGAAATATCTAAATTAGGCTAAATAGTGTTTGAGCTAAACAAAAAATAATGTGATCCAGATGCAGAAAAAGTGCTGAAATCTGCCTGTATTGAATTTTGACAAATCACATAAAGGTTTAACAAATCCCATAGTTAGTGTTAATTGTGCTGCTATCAATGTAGAATAATGTAATCCAGGTTTGATGTATAGATTATATCATTTTTTAACTACAGCTAAAATAGTGAGGTCTGGGTGCAGAAAAAGTGCTGAAGCTTTTATAGAAGTTTCACAAATCACATAGGCAAGGCAAGTTTGTTTGTAGAGCACGATTCCTACACAAGGCAATTCAAAGTGCTTCACAGTTGAATAAATTAAGAAAACAGATAAACAGAAAAAAACATCAACTTAATAAATAATTAATTACAATTAAAAAGCAGGAGTGCAGATAAAATACTTTCAATTGTCATATGCACGGGTAAAAATAACTGTTTTCAGCCTGGATTTAAACATTGTTAGAGTTGAGGCTTGTCTCACATCCTCATGAAGACTGTTCCATATTTTAGCTGCCTGAAACTGAAATGCAGCCTCACCGTGTTTATTGTTTATTCTAGGAACCACCAGGAGAACCCTCCCTGAAGTTCTCAGGGCCCGAGATGGTTCATATGTCTCTAACATGTCAGAGATGTACTTTGGTGCCAAACCATGAAAAGACTTGTACACAAGCAGAGCTGTTTTACATTCTATTCTCTGAGCGACAGGAAGCCAGCGCAGAGACCGGAGCACTGGACTTATATGGTTGTATTTCCTGGTTCTTGTCAGGACTCGAGCCGCAGCGTTCTGGATTTACTGCAGCTGTCTAACAGCTTTTTTAGAGAGTCCAGTGAGCAGACCGTTACAGTAGTCTAACCTGCTGGAGACAAATGCTAAGTCCGGTTTCGACACTATTCCTCTGATTTTAGCAATGTTTTTCAGATGTTAAAAAGCTGTTGATTATATTCCTTTTATGTGGCTGTTTAAGTTCAGGTCCGAGTCCATCATTACCCCTAGATTTCTAACCTGATTTGTTGGTTGAAGACAGAGAGACTCAAGATGACTGAAAACACTTTATCTTTGTGTTTGTGGGCCAAAAACAATGATCTCAGTTTTGTCTGAATTTAACTGGAGAAAGTTGTTCTGCATCCACACACTGATCTGTTCAATACAGTGACATAGTGTATCTATCGGCCCATGTTCCCATTCAGGTTTCACAAATCCAAGAGATGGTTTTAATTATTCTGCTATCAGTGTAGAATAATCTATTCCAGGTTTGCAATGTATATTGCAGTTTTTAAACTAGAGCAGATAAAGACACTCAGAGAAGAGAAAAAAAATGGTGTATTTGCCCTTTAGCCATTTCCCGAATCGGAAGCTAGAAAACCATTTTAAGCCTCGTGTTTTATTTATTATTTAGTACGTCTTTTTCTCCAAAAAATAGCCCGTTTCCAAGACCATTAGTCCGTAAATGGATTTTACCCCTTACAATATGGCGGACGCATTTACGTGTTTGTATGAGGTGTTATATCGATATGTGTTCCCCCCTCGAGATGTGTTCCGGCTCCACCCACATGTGACGCGGCTGCTGCTCGTAAATGTTAAACAGATGGATCACGTTAGGTTTAGCCACTGGTTCCCAAATAGTACGATTAGCTAAATAGTCAAGCTGTGGTTAGGTGATGCTTCTCCAATGTTACGATATAAAATGACTTAGGGTTAGGCGAATGTTAGGATTAATAAGAAATCAACCGGTCAGCCAATCAGAAACGAAAAAGGCGGGACTTTGCTCCACAACAGCTACAACTGTGGTGCTGCAGGTGGAGCCGAAATACATCTCGATGGGAGAGCACATACCGGCGTAACAGGGGGAAGGACGCCACCTCTTCCGTGTCTCAGGGTCAAGGCGTTCACTTTACGTATATCTACGTTAATGGTCCCGTTTACCTCGGAGGTCGGAAGTTGAGGGAGGCCAGTCAGTAAAAGTGTCGTTTGCACATGAAACTGTCATAAAATTACCTGTAGTAGGTTAGAATGATTCACACCTCCCTACTTCCGCCTTAGCGTAAATCCCCCAAACTGCCAAATACACAGAACCGCACCACGTTAAAAAAGACAATTAGGTCACCGTTAGGTTTGGTTATATCCACAGGAACTTTTTTTGATTTCTATTCCACCAAAACGAAACACTTTGCTATCAATCAAACAGTTGTTCCCTTTCATTTGTGGACTGAATTTGGGACTACACCTCAGCTGCTCTCAAACATCTGTGCCCCAGAAGCTAAAACAGGAAAGATATGGTAGGAAAAAATAGTTGAACAAACAAATAAATAAATAATTTTCTTGTAAAGTGCCTTCAGATTATATCTCTATAAATTAACTGAATTTATTTTAAACAATCAAATAAGTCTTACAAAGGCCGCTATAAGTAACAAGGTAACCCTTAAGATTCAGAGGCAGCATGGTATAAGCACAGTAAGCAGCTGCTTAGAGCTTAAACCTTCAGGGGCCTCCCATAAATGCTTGAAATCAACACAGACCTAGAATTTAACAAAAATGTATTCAGACTGGAAATACTAATACATTTGAACAGAGATGTTAAATTATTTAGCATTTTACTTCATGAAATTGCAAATATCTATTTTCATATTATGATCGCTGTCTTACCATACAGTTCAATGTTACCGCTTTGATCTTTGTGCTTGAGCTCTGTTTGTTCAGAAATGCATCTTATCGAATAATAACCAATTAGATTGCTTTCAAGCTCAGCGAACTAATAAACTTGGCCCCCATCTCCCTGATTCCACCCAATCTGTACTGAAATGCTGTTGGTTGTAATGTTCTTATCAGGAAGAGGCTATCCTAAATCACATTACACTTAAGGACCGTGAAACCTTACTCTAACCCTGCTTTCATTTTTTGTTTTGTACATTTATGGTTCATAGATCCAAACACAATAACACTATGTTCTCTTTGTAAGCATGCCAATAGTTCATTTATGTATTTTCAATCAGCTCATCTCTCATCTTTAATTTGCGATTAATATAAATTCGTGCTTATTTTATAGGGGTGGGTGGAAAAATCGATTCACATAAGAATCTAGATTCTTTGCATGATGATTTTGAATAGATTTTTAAAAAGAATCGATAAAAAAAAATGTTTTGTTTTTTTACATGCAGCCCAGGCTTGGAAAAAAAGTTTAAGTTCATTTCACTATGAAGTATATTTAAGTATGTAGCAGTTGTGGGAAGTAGAACATACAGAAAATTATATATCTTTTCAATACTATAGTGAATTAAAAATCTGCAATATTATAGAATCTCAATTGAAATTTAATCGACACTTACAAAAAAATCATAAAATTATTTAATTGGGAGAAAAGCATATTGTCTCAGCACTACAAATGGGCACCTTTTTTTTTACTAATAGTATTGATTGTGATTCGATTCTGAATCGAGAATTGTCACACCACGGAATCGAATCGTGAGTTGTTGTAAGATTCACATTCCTATTATTTTACCAGTTTATTACCTTCCAGTTTGCACAGGCAAAAGATGGTGGCCAGGGTTCAGAGCACATAAATACTTGAGGGAGATAACTGGACTATAACACCAGTTCCTGATGGAGTGGGGGAACTTTCATTTTCTTTTTCTCCCAGAGTTTACTTCAGGTTTGATGTTTTGCCCTTATCTCAACATTTGTAAATAGTCTTTGGGTTAAAATAAATGCATAAAAAATAGTATAATTATAATGATATTCTGCGATATTATAATGATTTTCAGCTTGAGCCATCATGTGTTTAGTGAAAAGAAACTAACAAACAATATCTTATCGTCATAATGTGAATTTAATCTGCAATTAAGCAAAAATTCAAAAAGTAGGGAAGAAAATCAATAAAAAAAAATATAGTTCATCCTTACAATTGAAATGCTGTTGCATTGAAGAGAATTGAAGAGAGAAAGCAGCAACCGCTGTCTTTTTTTCTGGAGCATATGTTGACACAATTCTAAAATGGAAATAAATCCGCAATGACTTTAGACAAGCAGATTGTGTTTCCCATTAATCAATAATAAAAGGCAATTTCCAAACAAGCTAATGTCCATCATACTTTAGTGTATATGTTGATTCTCATGTGGAAAATATCCAAGACCGCTGCTAATATTCCTATAAGTGAACGTCCTTTTAAATTAATGCAACAGTGAGGTTGTGCAATATGAGATGGAACAGAGAACGCAGAAGCTCCATATTAGCCTCTCCAAGCGTCGGTTAGCATGTCAAATGTTGAAGTCATGACCAGACAATTAGAAACAAACTAAACAATACTGCTGGAGCAATGCTATGTGTAGAGACGAGACCAAAGTAAAGATGTTTGGTCATATCAGATAGATACAGGTTTGGTGAAAGTTTACAAACAACTAATTTCAACTGTAAAGCACAGTGGTGGAGGGTTGATGATTTGGGCTTCCTGTTCAGCCTTTAGGACATGAGGCAACCATGAACTCATTTATACCAAATCACTCTAGAATACAATGTAAGGCCTTCTGTCCTGCAGCTGAAGCTTGGCCCACGCTTTAGCATCAACAGAGGAATGATCTCAGGCACAGCAGTGCCAACACGGTTAAAAAAAAGAGAGAAAAGAAACAAACTACGCGAGTGGCAAGCTAAATGTGGGCCTGCAAACCTTAATGAACAGAAGCAATGATGGAAAGAAGAGTGGGCCAAAATTCCTCCACCACAATGATAAAATCAGACAATAAATGAGTAAGGTGTTGCTGCTATAGTAGCTTTTAGAAGATGGAGTGTACTTTTCCCATGACTGATATGACGGGAACAGAAACTCTTCTTTCCATCCAACAAAGATTTGACATCTTTACATCTTTCTATACAGCTTAGTCATTTTATCCTCATCTTAATTCTCTCTCAGGTGGTGATTTATTGTTGCTGTTTCGTTTTGAGTATCAGTTTCGTTAATTTGGAATCAGTTTTATTCGCCAAGTTTGATCACACAAGAATCTGACTTTGGTTTCCGGTTGTTCCTGCTTGTAAATAATATTCTGAATGACATTTGTTTTTTGGTGTTCTTTTCTTCAGTTTTACAGATCATTGTTGTGAATTTGTTCTCCAATAATCTACATTTCAACATTTGCTTTTGCCTAATTTCTTTTCGATACTGTAATTAACATGGAGTATTTCGGAGAAAATCCCAGGCTTGTTTAGCGGCAGCTTGTGTGTTTTATTTGCAGAAGATACCATCCAAAACATCCTCACATTTAGTCTCTCAGCAGTCCCCAGAATATTCTCTCTAAAGTCTGGGATATTATCAAGATTTGTGATCCTTTTTCTTTTTTAATCCTTTTTGTCAGCCGTGCCCCCCAATTCATAAATGTAATATTTCTTACTTTACATCAGAGCATGATTTCCGCATGATGTGACTTCATGCTGGCAGACTGGTTCAATCTTATTACTTCATTATACAGGTCAGGTCTTGGGTATGGTTAGTGGAAACAAACTAATCTTTTGAAAAAGGGGAGGGCTTATCACAGTTAATCACTGAATTAGCAAATACGTTTTCTTCTAAATGGCCAGGTTAACTGGAATAGTTAATTTTCTCTAATACATTAGTTAAAAAAAATTATTTGGGTTTATTTTTGTCTGATATTGAAGTTTACTTGATCAGAACTAGCAGCAGTCCACTTGGGTCAAGGGCCACTTTGAAAAGTTTAGCGATACTGGTCTCTCCCGGTACTGACTTTTGGAATGTCTGGATGTCCGCGAATGTAGATTTCAAACACAAAATGAGACAATCAGAGCATATGATGCAAACTGAAATATTTATCCCAACTGAATCTGATAGGATGATCGGTTCCCTCGTTGATTTGGTTGGGAAAATCTTCATAGCCTTTCCCTATTGCAGCGGAGTTCCCATTGGAGCTGGAGTTCCTGGGAAAGTAGTTGTGATGATGGCTGATTAGCCAGTCGGAGATTACAACATCCCAGACTATGCTGACAACCCAAAAAGAAACAGTTAAATTGTCCTCCCCGTCAAACATCGTTTTTTTCACTTTGGAGGGAGACCAAAAACGTTAAAGAACTCACATTGCAGAGGAAACCCATCTCTTGACTGAAGCCGTTTTTACACAGAAGCCACTGCAGATTTGTAACAAAAACGAGTCCACATTAATGGTTAAAAAGAATCTTAAAAGCAGTACTTAAAACTAATACAAATATGATTTTTGTGAGGTTTTTTTGATGCTATCATTGTGGGATGAGGATGTCTAAAAGTACTGCGAGGATATTTTTGTTAGGGGTCTGGGGAGGAAAGCAGTTTTTGCTTGTAAAAGGACCAATCTTACTTCTCTGCACATTACAGCAAATACTGATAACACAAGCCAGGAAAAACGGTCTCCATCATCAGTATCATTAGAAAAGTTTATTTTATTGATAGGGTTAGAGTTGCATGGGGTTCGACATTATAAATTTGAAAAAAGGTGTTGGAAAAAAAAAAATTACAAAATAAAATCTACATCGAAAGGATCATCTTCATCAGAAAGATGCAGTGATTTGAAGAATATCCAGCATGGGGGGGATGCATTTTCTACAACCATTTACATATAAGAAGATAAACCGTAATAATATTTACAGGAAGACAGATTACAGTATTTACAAAGCCAGGAATGGAAGGAAACCAAAGCTCTGAAGAGCTTTACTTTATAAAGAGAAAAAATAAAATAATGCAGAAAATGTGTGAAGATAAAGCAAAGGATTATTTGGCAAAGACACTTAACAAGGCCTTGAAATTGTCCTCTAACAAAGATCACCCCCACTACTGATTGCAGTCACTCGAAACTATTCAACTCCAGTAGCTTCACCCCCCCTCTCTGTCATATTTCTGCAATAATCACAATGCATTTTAGAGGGAAGTCCAAAAAAGCACAAGCTTGTGTGCAAAAAACAAAACAAAAAGGGAAATGTTTTTTTCTTTCTTCTTTTTTTCATAAACACGCTTAGAGTCATACCTCAGTGCCAATAAAGAAGTTCTCACAGGCCGGTTACAGTTTATTCAAACAATCAAGAGCAAATCCCTGTACAATTATTAACACACATTCATGATTAAGGCAAAACAAAGGGGATGAGGGGCCTTGCGAGGCATCTATAATTAGTAATAAAATCAGAGACAGAAGGAGGAATTAAGGGGGGATGCGGTCCTAAAAACAAACAAAAAACACTAACTAGCTAACGGCGTGGAGGTATGTCTGAGCCATGCCACCACCGAACGTCCAATTTCACACATCAGTATCAACACCGGCCCTGAACCAACCCTGAGGAAACAGTGGACTGCTCGTCTACGTACTGGAACCTAACGGGCCGACGAATGTAACCGTTTTACCCTCTTGACCTCCTAAGAAAAAGAAAAACAGAAGTACGATTGATTCATTTTCATGATCTATTTTTAAAGGTTATTTTCAATTCTAAGTTAACACTTGGGTGGTATTGGATAAAAAAGGTTCAGTCTTGTGGTTGTGCCCTCTGTAAATAGTTTTCTATAAGAGCGTCTCAGTGCTGGAGGCGGATCAGATGGGTTAACTGTGATGTTCTCCTTCAGCACCAACAAACTGAAGCAGCACTGCAGAGCCATTAAATATTACAATTCAGTGCTCAGGCGTGAACTGAATCCAAATCAACCTTCGCTATATGTTGTTTAAACATACTTCTCCATGGTTATCCTCTGTTTGCTTAACCAGATTCATTGTTGTTCACTAGTTTTTAAGTTAGCTTGCGTTCCACTGGTTTCTACACGGGCATCCTGAGGGTAAAAAAAATAAAATAAAAAAATACAGGTGGAGAGAGGACAAAGCAGCATGGATCAGACACCATCCAAAAAAACCAGTCCGGTTTCTTTTCTTTACTTTTTTTTAACCTTTAATACCACAGTTTGCCTAATTACCTTATTCGACAATTAGATCCTGAGCTAGCAACAGGGTGAACTCTTCCGAGAGGGGTAAAAACTACGACCAAGACACAAACAAAAAGTCTGAAGACTTGCATTCATCTATTACTGATCTCCCGAGTCCTTAACAGGAAGCATGGGGTGGTCCGTCCTCATTCAGGTCCTCTTACGTTCACAGGCTGCAGAGCGTGGCAGTAGAATTGGGGGTGTTTGGTGTGTGTGTGTGTGGTGAGGTGTGTCATTGGAGCATGAGCTGCTTGAGGTTGTCGTGCAGGATGGTGTCCTTGACGTCCCGGAACACCAGCCTGATGTTCTCCGTGTTGATGGCCGTGGTGAAGTGGTGGTACAGTGGCTTCTGCGTGGCGTCGCGCCTCTTGGCCCGGAAGCACTCCACCATGAAGGCCTGCACTTCCGACAGGTTGTGCTCCTGCCCAGCGTACTCGGGAAAGTAGTCTTTGAGCTTGACGTGTTTCACCTTCTCCTCCAACAGGTCCATCTTGTTCAGGAACAGGATGATGGAGACGTTGACGAAGACGCGGTTATTGACGATGGTCTCGAAGATGTTGAGCGACTCTCTCAGCCGGTTGGTCTGTCTGTCCTCCATCAGCACCTGGAAGATATTGATGGAAAGTTCAGGTGCCAGTACTAAAACTACCGTTTCTGTATTTGAGGTAGAATTATACAAAGAATACATTCTCTAAAAGTAAAGCCTGTCTACGGCATGATACTGCGACCGCTGTGTCACTATGAGATGGTGTGTTCATCGTGCCGTGTGGCAGTAGTTTTTCCACATGCAGCTTTTTTTTTTTCCAATGTCAGTCTCATCTTTCTAAACATGTTTGTTGTGTTTAACAGCTGGTAAAAAACGGATCTTTCAGCGTTTCTTGTTGCAAGTTCCCCCAGAGTCACCAGGGGTGACTGCTTTTTGATTCATGGTTCCTCCTGGAGTGTCACTTTAGATGAGACACCACAGTTTTTACAGCATTGAAGAAGAATAGTGACTAAATACTTGAATCCCAAACAAATATATACAGCAATAATGAAACTGATGAAAAATGCCTATAAATCTATCACTGAATACAACGGGTTTTATTTACACCAAAAATGTTAGTTTTTCAGTCATATTTAGGAAAGTTAGTTAATCATGATTAATTCACAGCTACACTGTGATTAATTATATTAACATTATTAATCGTTTGACAGCCCTGATATACAAATAAATCTGCACATAAAACAACCCCCTATTTTTTTCAAAATATTTAATATTCCCTGGTACTACTTCAAAATATCACAAGGTTATTTTTGATTTAAAGACACATTTTTAAAAGTTGAAAAATCTCAGACATTTACAAAATTATTTGGGACAAATTAAAGATTAGGAGGATATGGGCTGAAAATAAAATCTGTTTTTTCCCCTTTTCCAAATGGTATTTTTAATATTAGCCTTTTGTTTCTACCTTTTTTCCATTCCTAAAAAGAAATTACATAGGACAGAAAATATGTTTTAAAACTTGCTTTTATTTTCATAATTTCTTCTGGGAGTTGACCTGAATTCACGCTGTAAAACAAGATTGAAGGCCTCGGGTGGGCTGACATCATCACCCCGGCAGACGCATTGAATAATTTTTGTTCTGGATATTAAAATAAATAAATAAAATCGATATATTGCCCAGCCCCACCTACAGCTCTTGGCTTTTCCAAGCATAAAACTGCCGTCCCTGAGGACCAGTGTCCTGCACCTTTTAATGAAGTCCTTCAGAATCCTGCTGTTGAGTTGAAGCAAAGAAGCATCTAAAAAAGGATAGCCGGCTGAGAACTGGAGTTTGACACCTCTGGGTTAGAGCTTTGTTTTCACAGACTAGTTTTAATGATGACAAGTATTTATGAGAATCTTATTTTTGTCACTGACATTAAAATGAGACAAAACCACGTTTTTTGCTAAGATTATCTTCTGCTGCATGCCAGATTAATTAGCTGCTCAAACATCAGAGCTCATTTATACAAAAAGAGAGACTACAGGAAACATTGCTGGTGGATGTTCCTCAGGGGTGGTGGAGTGATTCTCTAGAATCATTCTATGCCATCAGTGATGCTGTCAGGCATAACCTGAGAACAGATCAGTGCTGCTCCTGCTACAGAATCTACCTCCTTCTGAGCAACTGCAGCCATTATGATATGATCGAATCAAACACTGAAAATGTGTGAATATTAGAGCCCCTTTGAAGTATTTGGGGGGAAAAAGAAGTTTGATTGTTTGACTTCTGGCTAAAAATATAGAAAGGAACAAGGGTACTAAACTTTCAATGCTCTATTCTCCAAACTACTTAAAATCTAGGTTTTTAAAGACAAATGTCAAAGGTAGAGTACTCGTCAGACTGCCTAAAATATCACACCATCACCCCGATACCATTTGCTGGTTTATATCGCTAATAGCTATAAAGTTTAACACCAATGTCTCTGTTGCAGAGTTTGTAAACGACACTTCGGCACCATCGTTTTTACAGGTATCGTTGATTGCTGTTCATCAGGTAAAATAAATATATACATACATTTTATTCAAACTTATACCAAAAGTCGGTTCTTTAGCTGTTAAAAAAGGCCTAAACAAAGAGAAATGTGAAACTTTAAATGTTGAAAATTTTGTAGCTACACACACATGACACAGAACCATTTGTATACATTTGAGGACAGATTTCTATGCTTTCAATATTTCATTACAAATTTTTTTTGTGGTCAGTTTCAGATGTAGGTTTCTGTTTGTAATTTGCGCCACATTGTGGTAATAAAAGAACCCATACACTCCTCAAGTGAACACCGTAAATAAAATGCCTAACCTAAGTATTTAGACAAAAACAGTCCAATCATGATCAGAAACCGGGAGGATTAAAATAATTGTGGCATATTAATGCTAAAGTTGTGGATGTTTCTCATGTCAAGTTAAAAACAAAAACGACAACTCAGATCTGTATGAGATCTCTGTCCATCTGTTTCACACAAACAGCTCTGAATAAAAACTGGCATCTCTTCAGAGATGGACTTCATGATTCATCTGGCTGGAGGAGACCAATGCATTGCTTGCAGGGCACAATGCAGGAGCCGCCCTTGCAAAACGCAGGTGAAAGACATCTGTACAGGTTCCTCCACACATCTTTCATGTACAAACCACTAAACTTTCTCAAGTTGATTGTTAAAAAAGCTCCGTTTAAAATTTAAAACACTAAAGGAAGGAAGAAACAAGCTAACAAAAGAAAGAAAGGTTCATAATCTGAACCATTACAGATTAAACAATCCAAGGTAAAACACAGATTATAAATAGCTACTAAAGTTTACACGTGACCAACTCTCCAAGGTTCAAGGGATGTTAAATAAGCAAGGTAAGCTTAAGTTTAAAAAGTAACTGATCTCTGGAAAACATTCATACTTATCTTTGACACCCTTTCTTAACAGCTCTGTCGATTTGAGAACGGGAATGTGTGCTTGGCCTTTACCTGGTCGTATTCGGAGGAAGAAACGAGGAAGAGAATGGAGGTGACGGAGTCGAAGCACTCAAACCAGCGCCTTCGCTCTGACCGCTGCCCCCCAACATCCACCATCTTAAAGGGAACGTTCTTGATCTCAAAGTCATACTCGTGGATGCCCTTGGTGGGTTTACGAGCCAGCAGGATGTCCTGTTGAGAGGGAAGATAATCCTGCAGAAACAAAAAAAGGAGATCTATGTTAAACAAAACAATACATTCAAAGTGTTTGAAAATGAAGATGAGAAAAACATTGGGCAGGTAAGCGAATGTTTGCGTGGAAACGCTAATCTTCTAATCAATCCTAAAATCTGACATCCAAGTTTTTACTTCAAACAAGATTTCAGTTCATCTTTTATACAACAAACCCAGACTGATTCTGTGGTTCCTGGTAGAGATTTCTCCTTGGTTAGTTCCCGTTTGGGCAAGGCTTTCTGCAACACTTACTAATTTAAAGCAGCCATCATTTATAATAAAAGGTATATCAAATGATTTGATGAAATGGTTTTTAAACTTCAAATGCGGAGGTGGAAATGTCATCCAGTTCAGAAGCTTGTTGGCTGATACTAAAAGCGTGTGGCTGAAGCGCAGCTTGGCAAGCAGCATGTATCCCAAAGTTAGCTGCGGTTTGTGTACATGTTTGAGCCTGTAAGTGTAATCTTAATTAAAAAAATTCAACAAATCAATAGTCAAATCATCAATAAGGCCAAAAGTTTACTTATATATTTGTGTCAATGACAAGCAGATGCAAATATTCTATTTTAAGCCATTTATTCATTTCAACTAGCCCAAATATTAAGGTAAGCGGAAAACTGCTTAATTTTTTTAAACAACGTATTTTTAAGACCTTCTCTCAACATAAGTGGGCAGAAGTATCATCATATTTTTGTAATAATAAAAAAAAAAGAATCTATGTGTGATATGAACTAAACCTAGAATGAAAAACTAAATGGTTAGCGTCAAGAGTGGAGCTCAAGTGCTGTTGGGCATTTCCCGGAGCAACAGAAACTCATAGCAGCGTGTTGGTAAAGTGTTGGTGGCCTTCATTACCCACGGATTTTATCACTGGGCCTACAGTGGGACAAAAAAGTATTCAGTCAGCCACCGATTGTGCAAGTTCTCTCACTTAAAAAGATGAGAGAGGCCTGTAATTGTCATAAGTATACCTCAATTATAAAAGACATGAGATTTGTTTTTATTACAGAAAAAATAACATGTTCGAATTTTTTAAATTACTAAATTATGAACTAAATTATGGTGTAAAATAAGTATTTTACTACCTATGAACAAGCCAGGTTTCTCTCTCACAGACCGGTAACTTCTTCTGTAAGAGGCTCCTCTATTCTCCGCTCGTTACCTGCATTAATGGCACCTGTTTGAACTCGTTATAAGTATAAAAGACACCTGTCTACAACCTCAAACAGTCAAACTCCTACCTCCACCATGGCCAAAACTAAAGAGTAATCAAAGGACCCCAGAAATAACACTGTAGACCCGTGTCAGGCTGAGAAGTCTGAATCTGCAATAGGTTAGCTGCTTGTTGTGAAGAAATCAACTGTGGGACACACAAGCCCACTGATCATCTGTTTTGATCTGGGACTCCACGCAAGTTCTCACCCTGTGGGGACAAAATTACCACAAGAACGGTGAGAAACAAACCCAGAACCACACGGGGGGACCTAGTGAATGACCTGCAGAGAGCTGGGGCCAATGTAACAAAGGCTACCATCAGTGACACACTACACCGCCATGAACATGGCCAGATATGTCCCTCTGTTTAAGCCAGTATGCCCAGGCCCGTCTGAAGTTTGTTAAAGAGCATTTGGATGATCCAAAAGAGGATTGGGAGAAAGTCATATGGACGGATGAAACCATATAACTTTTTGTTAAAAACTCTACTTGTGATAATTTGGAGGAGTTGCATCCAAAGAACACCATACCCACTGTGAAGCATCGGAGTGGAAACATCATGACGAGAATAACTGATCCGTGTAAAGGAAATGAGGAAAGGGGCCATAGATTGTAACATTTTGAATGAAAACCTCCCATCAGCAAGGGCATTGAAGATGAAATGTGGCTGGGTCTTTTAGCGTGACAATGATCCCAAACACACCGCCTTGGTAAGGAAGGAGTGGCTTCGTAAGAAGCATTTCAAGGTCCTGCAGTGGCCTAGCCAGTCTCCAGATATCAACCCCACAGAAAATCTGTGGATGGAGTTGAAAGTCTGTGTTTGCCAGCAACGGTCCCAAAACATTATGGATGCACCAATACCGATGGCTGGATTTTGTTTATCTGTCGATACCCGATCCGATACTTTTTGTGACAGTGTGGAGGTCCTGTCACTATAACTCCGACAGATCATGTGCCCTGGCTGCTTGGCCACAGGGATTAAAGGCACCAGACTTTACAAACTAAACATAACGGAGACAAAATAACAGATGTAAAATATAAAATTACCACAAAAAGAAAATTTCAAGTGAAAAATTTATCTTTTTTGGTGAATTTGTTGCAAATTCCGATACCAGTATCGGTGCATCCCTACAAAACATCACTTCTCTAGAAGAGATCTGCAGGGAGGAAAGGGCCAAAATACCAGATGTGTTTGAAAACCTTAAGACTTACAGAAAACATTTGACCTGCCATTGAAAACAATGGGTATATAACAAAGTATTGAGATTAACTTTTGTTCTTGACCAAATACTTATTTTCCACAATAATTTGCAAATACATAAAAAAAAAGAAAATCAGACCATGTGATTTTTTAAATTCTTTCTCATCTTTTCTCTCCTAGTTGAGGTTTACCTATGATGAACTAAGGCGCCTCTCTCATCTTTTTAAGTGGGAGAAATTGCATAATTTGTGGCCGACTAAATACTTCTTTTGTTCTCCTGTATGCAACATCTATAAACTGCACACATCGGCACAGCTTTTCACTCAATGAGTGTACAGGCCTGCGCTATTGTTGCATTTAAAACGTCACTTTTTATTGGATCATAAGCAGAAATGAGAGATATACAGGCTTGTCTCTAATTTATAGTGAGAGGTTATAAATTATGTGATTGTGTTTTTTTTTTTGCCTGTGCTGTTTGTGGTTTCTACTAAACTGCGTCAAACCTTATGAACTACTGTAGATCCGTGCAACATCAGACGTAAATAAATCTCAGACAAAAACCCTTATGACAAGAAATGAAAGCTGGGGAACTCGATGGTTTAATTTATTATGCTCAAAGAATGCATTACACAAGACCTCATCATTCTTTGCTGCATCTCAATGAATACACTTTCAGACAATTTGGATCTCAAACTTGATTCAAGGACAGATGTATAGTCCTCTTGCATTGATTGTAAAATTAAAAGTTAGTAAATCAACATTTCTAGTCTAGGGGTAATGGTAAGCTTCCTGAGCCACACTGGATCAAAATGAACACTTAAAAAAATATATGCGTTTTCTCGAAGTATTCCATGGAAGACAGACAGTTTGAACGTGTAAATTTTTGCCACATAAAATAACCAACTAAACCTCCGCCCGAGCCTAAAATCTCCTGCAAGCTATAACTGGTTTTCTAAGAACATTTCCATAAATTTAGCTTCATCCACGTTCCATTCAGCACTGAACCCACAGAATGATGCTACCACCAGCGTTTGGTATTTGGCCCAGATTTTTGGACGGCGCGACTAGCAAGCGTGCCGTCAGCCGATCCACCCGAGCTGTGGCTCTCTGCAGCTGCTCCAGAGTTTGTTTGCTCACTAATCATCTCTATAGAACCTCTGAGGCCTTCACGGAACAGCTGGATACCTACAGAGATTAATTTACTCACAGCCGCAACCCATTTACAAAGTGGGTGAATTTTAAAGACAATGAGTTGCATGGATAACATAACCAAGGCCGCTTAATACAAATACACACATTTCAGTTTGTGTTTCTTTACTTAAAACATATCCGTTGTCTTTGCCTTGACACTTATGCACGAGTTGGTGTTGGCTCATCCCAACACTTAGTGAGGTTTGCGGCTGCGATGCGATCAAAAGGAAAAAGCTTTGTGTAGGGTCTGTGCTTTCATTTTTGCGGGTAAATGTACAGTTTAAAAATGTATGACAATGGATGGAATAACAAAATGGTGATCTAAAAAGGAACAATTTCATGAAAAAAAGCAGAGGTGTCAGTTGCAAAGGTGGTTAGGTAACAAAACTGAGCATCAAGTACTGCGAACAAACGCCCCTGCTGTTTTTCCAGTCAACCTCCTGCTGTCCGGACATGTTGCATTATTAACCATAACGTGTAACATGACTGATGTTAAGATTAAGTGCAGACGGGAAGAACTTACCGGCTGGCAGATCTTATCCAGATTATCCAAGAAATACTTCACCGACTCCCCCTGCAACAGGAGAGGAGGAGGAATTTCTGTTAGTTTCACATCATTCAGTATGTTATAGATCGCCTCATCCCCAGCCGATACGCTCGGCATGAACTTTTACATTCACTTGAAGTCAGTTGTGTAGTAGAGGCGGCATGAGAGACGCTTTCTTCATCTGCCACACACACGTATACATGCACACAAAGACACAGGAAATCTGTTTGTTTTTTCTCTCTAAACCGTGGGTCCGACTCAGAGCAGAGTTGAAGCAGGATGCAAATGATCGGGCGCCTAAGCAAACACGTGTTCGTAAAAGCGTGGCTTTGATGTACGGAGGAGTGTGGCTGGGTTTCTCTGCATGTAAAAAAGGGTTTGATTGTTTTTTTTTTCTTCTCGTTCTCTTGAGTCACTTCTGACTCTGCTTTTGTGCAGTTACTGCAAGTCCAGACACGGGGCTGCCAGGACTGAGGAGCATTCCTTTATCCGAGCGTATAGGGGAGCGTGTGATGACTGCATAATGGATTTGTGCTTGAAGTTTTTTTTTTTTGTGTGCTAAACATTCACCAAAAAACAGCTTTAAAATATATTGGGACTTTCTGTATGATGTGTCTACCTTAGCTCCTCCTTAAAATGGACGTTTAGCATGCGATTTGCATATAATTGAACCCAAGTAGAAACTGTCGCTATAGAATTCAAATGGGGCCAGATGTAGTGATCGGATGGTAACTTATGTGGGCTGACTTTGTGCCAATCGTTTCCCCTTCATTGTAAGTCAATGTCCTCACCTTTTGATCTTTGAGTAAAAAAAACAACAAAAAAACTAGCCTGACCTGAAAAACCTGTGAGTGTACGAGAGTGGATGTGTGCGCTTGGGTAGAATTACACAAGGGAGGAGCAGGATGGCGTGCTACAACACTAAAAACCAGAAAGAAGGGGAAGAAAACAAGCCACCTTCATTCATGTGAAGCCAAATTTAAATTCTCGTTCTGGATGAGCGAAGAAGCTAAAAATTTGACAGGGATTGGTGGTTTTGAAATTGTCAAAAAAAAAAAATCTGTTTCGACAAAAAAAAAAAAAAAACAGGAAGGGAAACCACAGGAGCATTGACTCCGAAGCTCAATATGAGTCATGATGGCGCCTGAAGCTAAAGCACGGCTGCTGAAAAAGCAAAACTGAAACACAATATGCAACCCGGTTAGTTTTGTGGTATATTATTGATCTAATTTGGTCTTCTTTCCAATCTCCCAAGGACTACTGTTTCAGAGACTGAGGTGCAGAAAAGACAGATAGCTCAGGCTTCATGTTGATTTTTAACGTTGATCACAAAAGGAGCCTTCAGGGTTGGTGTGATCTGGGATGTGAATACTCAAAAAGTCCAAAGCAGGGTGAGCTTCTCCTGCAGGCAGGGAAGCAAGCTGAACCTCACTAACCCCAGACTAAAACTACAAATTCAAGTTTCTGAAGCGTCTGTTTGGGATCTTCATTAGAAAATGTGGAGCTATCCGGCATCAATAGAGATGAATGGCTAAAATGCAAATCTGGTCTGGAATAACAGAAAATACAAAAAAGAATAAACTAGGGATGCAAAGATACCACGTCTTTCAAACCGATACGATACAGATACTTGGATTTTAATACTTGCCGATAGTTGATACCAATGCTGATACAACTACCACACAAAATGCAAAGAATTGGAAGACAGGTTTTCGTTTCTTTCCTGCTTGTTACGAAAAATGATTGTGAATTAGATAAAAAGCAATATAATAAATGCCCACAAAACAAAAGTTTCAAGCGAAAAACATTTTCTTTGAAATTGTTGCAGAGTTTGCACATTTTAGGCATTGGTTCACTAATCGATACGAGTACATTAGAACGAAATCAACCCGATACCAGCGTCGCTGCATCCATAGAATACACAATTTTGCTTTGTAAGTCTGTTCTTATTGTATAAAAAGCCCTTTGAAAGATTAAATAAATTTGTTTGTTCCCATTTATTGCCCTAATGTCATTTATTTTGTAACAGTAATTAAATATCTTAAGTTATTTATCACTAATTGTAGAAAAAATTTAAAGAAAATTCTCCAAACTTAAAGGATTGGTTTAAATATATATATTTTTCGACCATTTATAAAACTTTTCTTTAAATTACTTTCTATTACTGTGCAACCTGCAAATAACAAAAACAACATAAAAAATTAACACACAAGAGGTGCAATGATCCAAAAAAAAGAGAATAAAACTGATTCTGCAAACCGGAGATTTTGGGGCTGATTTCTGATCACTGATTTTGTACAACTGACATGCTGATTTGAACAAACTCAGTTCTTATTGTAAGGAGATATACCTTTTTTTCTGCCTTCTCCATAAATTAAACATCAAATTGTATTTACAGTTAACTGTTTATTTAAAGCTTAAACTAATTCTCCAAAAAGCCTGTAGTTCCAGGGCAGCTTTTCCACACTTGAGAGGAAATCTAAATAAATAGTAAAATCCTCCAGGTGTCCCAACGCGTCCTGCACTTCATCTCCAAACATCTCACTGATACTGACAACCGCTAATTGAGGCTTCCTCATTTAGTAACTACTTCCAGTCTGAAGTACGTCATCAGCGCCACCTGGACAGAGAAGGTCTTGACTGATCACTGATTGGGGTCAGTAAAGTGTAAAATCGGTTGATTCCAGTCACTGGTGAATCTATTGGTGCTTTTCCATCTAGTATACCTCCAGAGCCCAGGAGGAGGCAAGTTTTAGGCTCGTTTTTTAGTCCCCAGCTGACATCTGACAACATACACCCCGATTTGGTCACACAAATCCAGCCAGGTTTTGCAAGAAGCGCAGTCGGTTCAGCCCTGAATAGAAACCAAGGGATTTTGAACTTTGGTTAACTTTATAGGGTTTTACACCTAATTCATGTTTCTTGATATTTCGTTTAGCTCCTTAAAGCTAGGCGATTGAAGGAGTGTAAACACACCATCTCGGGATTACAGTCCAGCTCCAATATGGCAGACAATGGTTCCCTTAGGAGGATGGAGAGGGGAGCCTCTAGGGAATTTGCTGTGTGCCTGGCTTCGCTGCGGCAGGAACGGCGCTCTAATGCGGCACTCAGACCGCAGGCTTTGTCAGCGTCAGCAACGTCAAGATTACATGTTAAGTCTATGGTGGATGCCGTTGGAGGAACATCACAGTCTCTGCAGCGCTTTGTGAGCTTTGGTTCTGTCAACTTTTCAAGCTTTTCCTGCATTTCAAGCTTCAAAGCTCATAACGCTAGCAACACAGAAGTTCAGCTAGTTGAACTTTGACGGTCCTAAAGCTGTTGACGCAGCACGGCAACCATGATCCGCGAGGGTTTAAAACATCCAGCAGATAAATGCTTGCCTGCGAGCTTCAGTTTAACAATGTATCTTCTGTGTATATGCGTGGAACAAGTCGCTTTATGAGCGTTGCTTGGCGCTGACAAAGGTTGTGGTCTGAATGCACCATAAGAGAGTCCTCACACCCTCTCTGTGAACTTTCTGAGCTGTTAAGGTCCTGCACTCATTTCCTGTCATTGATCTATTTGGTGCTTTAATTCAATGCGTTCTATGTATTCAACATTTGAGCCGCTGAAGGATCTCAAATAAACAATTCTACATTTTCCTGTAAATTATTTGCTTTACTATAAAGCCAAGTACTTCCATAAAACAAATTTGAAATCTTACAATTGACTAAATGATGCATTTAAACATTTGTTCCTGTTATTGAGATCGACGTGACTTAGCTGGAAGTTTTTAATCATAAGTTTGGCTAAAACTGTTCTGTATTATGTTGAATGGTATAATCCAGGTGGAAGTGTGTGTCCAGCCTTTTATAAAAGGTGTACATTACGTGTGAACAGAGTTCTAAAAGGTGTTTTTTTTTTCCACATGGGTTTCATACAAACCTGGTGCTAAAGCTTGATTAGCAACAACTCTGGCACCTGAAACCACAACTGGAAAAGAGTAAAACCCACTTTTGGCCACACAGAGAAAGACTGTCGCCGAAAACGTTGTAAACTATGAGTTTAAAACTCATCTGTCAGATTTGTTTTCCATCTTCCTGATTAAAAAAAGTAAAGACAATAAGCCTCAACATGATTAAAAACTCAAATTAGAGTTGGATTGAGTTTACCAACGCTATTCTGTCAATTTTTTTTAACAAGGCTCATTTTGCTTGGATAGAGGAAAGTCCTAAAGAGCAAAATATAACTGATGATGCTGATTGGAAAACCCCATAGCTTTAATACACTCAACAAAAATATAAACGCAACACCTTTGTTTCCGCTCCCATTTTTCATGAGATGGACTTAAAGATCTAAAATTCATTCCAGATACACAATATTACCATTTCTCTCAAACGTTGTTCACAAATCAGTCTAAATGTGTGATAGTGAGCACCTCTGCTTTGCTGAGATAATCCATCCCACCTCACAGGTGTGCCACATCAAGATGCTGATCTGACATCATGATTAGTGCACAGGTGTACCTTATACTGCCCACAATAAAAGGCCACCCTGGAATGGGCAGTTTTTTGCTTTATTGGGGGTCTGGGGACTCAGAACCAGTCAGTATCTGGTGTGACCACCATTTGCCTCATGCAGTGCAACACATCTTCTTCGTATAGAGTTTATCAGATTGTCAACTGTGGCCTGTGGAATGTTGGTCCACTCCTCTGCAATGGCTGTTGCGAAGTTGTTGGATATTAGTGGTAATTGGTACGCGCTTTCGTATATGTGAATTTTAGATCTTTAAGTCCATTTCATGAAAAATGGGAGCAGAAACAAAGGTGTGTTTATATTTTTGTTGAGTGTAATACCTGAAATTTCCCCCAAAATCCTACAGGAGTTAAAAAGGAGGCTTAACGGATGCAGAGCGGTACCAGAGAGAGCAGGAGGAAGTTCCAACCATCTCTTCCACTGATCATCACACACAGAGTTAAAGAGGAGTGCGAAAAAGCAAATGAGGTGGATTAGCAGTTTTTGCCAACATCTGATTGTGCCATCCAGGACCTGCTACTGAGAAATATTGTTTCTGCCGCCTGGAAACTGAGCTATGAGACTGTCATACAGCAACAGTCTTCAGTTAGAGCCTTCTCCAGATTCTTGGAGAACCTTTGAAAATACTTGGATTTTATGGGTTACAACAACTTTTAATTTCTCCTTGGGGTAGATTAAACATATTTGAATTGAATCAAGCATTCAGTGTTGATTTTTATTGAGTTTCTACAACATTTGCAGGGGGCTGAATGGCCCAAAATCAATGAAACTGTAACATCTCAAGGTGGTTGACATATGCCTACATATACACTGAATGGTGAACAACTACTAAAAAATGCCAGCCAACGGTTTGTTAACATAATTTTTACTTAATAAATACATTTTTACTCATTTCTGGTTAGAATTAAATTTGCTCAGAAATAAATGAAATGTAGTTTTCCACTGTGACATATATATATATATATATATATATATATATATATATATATATATATATATATAATATCTTTAGGATATCTGGAACTTTGTTGCAACTTTTGTCAAATTTGAGGTATTAAGCTTTTAATTTATTTTAAAAAGTACACAACATTCTTTGATAGTTTTATACTAATGAGCTAAAATTAAGAGCTTTAAGCCCTGAACACGTGTACATGATGTGCAGGTGTGTCCTTGTGCTTATACTGCGTGAGGCGTGTGACACACTTAGTGTTTGTGTGTAAATAATGCTGAGTGGGTGAGTCTGGGCCCCGTTAGTTAGAATAAAGCTGTTTAAAACGGCAGAGCAGATCAACATTCCAGCTCTGATCAACACTTATTTCCCCTCCTGCCAGTAGAGAAAAAAACAAAGCCAACAAAAAACAATTCCCTGCAGAAATAAATCCCACTGAGAACAGTCCGGACTTGTGCAACTCACAACTTTTGGCTCATTTCTGAAAGCAACTTGGAGAAGTGCGTCTCTCGCTCTGTCCTTTGTAAAGGGGTCCTTTTTTTTCTTCTTTCTTTTTGGACTTAAAACATTTGTCACATGACATCTCATGAAATCTCATGAAAAGGAGGCAGAAAAACGAGGGATTTTCAGAAACTACAGCAGATTGTAAAAGTCCCGCCACACAAAAGCAGTGAAACATCCCAATTCTGGGGGAGAACACGTGAGCGGGGCCTCCACCACAGCTGCCACTCTGTGGGAAACGTCACAGTTTGAAAATGTGCTTGAGATACAAGGAGCAGGGAGAGGTGTAAACAGGAAGCTGACTAAATCACATGTCTGACCGCTTAACAGAAGGCAGAATATACTAAAACTGAGCTCAAGATATAGGGAGGCAGGAAAGGAGGATTCATTTTTTAAAATCTGTTTTACTTTCTCTTTCTACCAGCATTTTCTAAATGCATTCATTTATCTAAGATTTAAAAAAGTCAAACTCAAACCACCTGAAAATCCGTCTTAGATCAGCTGATAGTGAACAGTGCTCACAGAGCAGTTGTTATCGGCACAAGTCGTCGGAACAAAAGAAAAAAAAAAAACAAAAAAAAAACACGGGGCTCTGTTATCTCTATTTCAGTCGAGTCAAACCTACCAGTTGAAACTCCCTGCGTCGATCGTACGCGTTCTGAATGCCCGAGTCCACCCACAGGTTTCTGATAGCAGGGGCGTACTGGAAGAACACCAGCTTCTCCAGCTGGCCGTTCACGATCTGGGCCGACCGGGTGTCAAAGGCCATCATCTTGTCGCCGTGCTGCTGGTTACTGGGATCGCCCCACTCGATGTTCAGCTTCTCCCGGGCGTCCACCAGCACCCGCATACCTGGATGGGAAGGAGCAGAGAGGGCAAGACCAAACCATATTAATATTATTAATATCATTACTATCTGTTTATTGGGATGATGACAGTATGCATTAAATTACTATATAGCAAAACAAGCACATAATTCAGTATGTATTCTGAACAATCGGGCAGATGTCAACAGGGATGCAACGATATCACTTTTCTTTTAAGCCGATACGATACAGATACTTGGATCTGAGTACTTGCCGATACAGGGTACCAATGCAGACACTTCTACCACACACAAAAAAAGCAATGAATTGGAAGGTGAATGAGAAAAAGGAAAACAATATATGTTAAAAATGAACACAAAACTAAAGCTACAAGTGGAAAATAAAATTTTCTGTGAAATTACTTCAGTTTCCACATTTTTATCAAACTTAAAATCCAAATTGGTATTGGTTCATGGCATTGATTAACAAGTACTTTAGAGTGGTATCGGCCCAATACTAGTATTAGTGCATCCTTAGATGTTGACCAGTTTTCACTGTATTGACTTCTTCAATAATAGATAGGTTTAAAACTGGAAAAAAAAAAAAACTTTTTACAGGCTAATAAGAACCTAAGAACAATTCAAGTAGACAAACTTTGGATACATTCCTGTATCTTCTGCCTAAATCTTTACGTGTCACAGTTCTTAAAATAAAAGATAAGACATAATTATAAGAAGCATTTATTTTTATTTTTTAGATTAAAAAAATTATTGGTGGAGGTGTTCAGGGTGACTCTCCAGCGCCTCCCTTTGGAGGTTTTCTGGGGCAATTCCAATTGGGAGGAGACACTGAGGCAAACTAGGAAATAGGGCTGGGCGGTATGGTAAAATTTGAATTGGAGCTGGATGATATAGAAAAAGAGCATTTCGATAAAGGAAATAGTCATATTGATCAATATCGAAAACTATCACAAAATGTAGAAAATATTTTTTAAGTGCCTCCCTGGTCATTTTATTTTTAAATGAACAAATTTGAACTAAGAATTAAATTAAGTCATTTTTCAAACATTTTATTATCATAACTAGGAACAAATCAAGAGACCTGAGTAACATCAGTAAATTACAAAGAAGAGTAATGTTATTAACCATTAAATATACAATGTCAGTCATTTAAATTAAAGGCTTATCTAGACGCTTTATACACTTTAAAACATTTTATGACACATTATTATATTAATGGCTGGACCCTTTGGTTTAGTTTGTTGATAAAGCTGATTCTAATTAAGTACAGCTGCTATTGGAGCTAATTAGCTACTCACCCATAGCAGAGTGTAGACGGAGCCAAAGACACTGCAGCCCAGTCAGTCACCGAGACCTAAAGCCAACAGGTCTATACACCCCGAGTTGTGTTTTTTTTTAAAGCGTTTTTTGCTTCTGAGGACCAGGGGAGGGGAATCCTGTTTAAGATAACTGATCGTAGTATTTTATTTCGTTTATCATTTCTATGTTTAGTGTTTTAGTGCATCGAGGATTGGTGAAATTTTACCTGAGCTACTGAAACATTCTTTTTGGACATCTTCCTCCTTGCGGTGTCATCTGACCGCGGTGAAGTTGTTTTTACGGCGATGGTTTGCTTAGGGACTGTCAAGGAAGTAATTTGCTCCTTTTTGTGGTTTGAAAGGAGAGACGGATGGGTGACAGAGCTGCAGGGGTCTGCGTTAATCATTTGTTTGGAGTAGGTAATGACTGTTGTACTAAGCTACCTGATGGGCTATAATGGAAAATGAGGGGAAACTATTTTTTTTAAATCAAACTTTTTTTATCGCCCTCTTTTTTTTCCTTATCACACTACACGTCTATCGATCAATAGATATTGCTATCGAATTATCATCCGCCCCAATTTTAATAGCACAGTATTTTTTTTAAAACATACCGGTATTACTGTATTTTTTTTGCCATACAAGACTATTCATACCCTAGATTGACTTTAAATTGCACATTTTACAATCATATAGACTGTATTGTGTTTTTTCCAGACACAGGTGAATTCTATAAAAATAATTAAAATTATTATGATACTAGACAAAAAGGACATTCTTGATGCTCTAAGGCTGAAAAGCTACTTGTTTTTTTAACCTGGCGTTGACACAAGCAGCAGGCTGCATCTTGTGCTTGCTTTGCATGTAGTACTGGAGAATTCGGCTAGGGGGCAGCTCCTGTGAACAGCCACACTTAGTTCAAAACGTTACTTTTCACGCTATGCTGAGGTACATTAAAAATTCATATCATAACGAAAACACACACCGGTTTTCGTTATGACTGGCTTACCGGGAACATACCCCGAAGGAACTTTACATCTTTCGAGACGTGTTGCTGGACTCGTTGCCCCAGCAACCCCATCTTGGTCAGGTAGCAGGCAATGTAACGCGAATGATTACAGAGTACAAAAATATCCAGGTATAAATAAGGAGGAAATTTAATATTATCTGTTATAATATGATAAATTGTTCTGCAGTTGACTTGTATAAATATTGCAGTAATAAAGAATAAGATTCTAGTTGTTGGTGTAGAAGTTGGTTTGTGCAAACACACCAATATTTTCTGGGATGGATCAAACAGAGTTTTTCTGGAAATACTTGGTGTACTTTAATGTAGGGCAGGGCGACAAATTGATTTGATAGATTAATAAAATTTTCTGTTAATGAAGATACATTTTTTTTAAATAGATTTTTTTATTTTACAAATGCAATACTTGGACTTCCATAGTTCAGTTATGTCAATCATGTTAAAACAAGGATAATTTACAGCTTGTTTTTAGTGGAGTTTGAATTCAACTCTGGGACGGGATGAGTGAAATAAAAGCACAATTTTAATTGGTTTTTTTTGTCAGCTGCAATTTCTTTTAAAGAAAGCACAGGTAGAAAAAAATCCATATCCAAGATTGATATGGAGAAAAAAAAAATACAATTCAGCGATTTGGTTTTTAAGCCATGTTGCCCAGCTCTACTTTAAATTTTGACCTTCGGATCATCCTTTGGACCGATTTATATTTGTCGTTCTTAGAATTACGACCCACTAAAGACAGGAAAACGTGCTCCAAGTGTAGCGGTAGCAGTTTTGAATCTGGTAGAAAATTAAGAAATGAAACCATTATCTCCGTTGATGGTGCAGCGTTAATGGATCAGAGAGGGTACGGAGAGGCTCTTTGTGTTGATACATTTAATGTACAAATGTAGAAACATTAGATTACTCTTTTCATTTTCAGCCTTTGGATCATGGATAGGAGTCTGATTCCAGTATCTGCCTCCTTAACTGAAGCAACTATGTTATATGTATTTGCAGCTTGATCGTTTCATTGCCAAGGTGGACATTTCTGTTTTCCTTGAGCAACCGATGAATTTCAAAATGCTGCTGCATGTTCCATGTTGGTAGCTGGGCTGTTTTTAGTTGTGTATTCAGAAGACGTTTTAGCATACATTATTTGCGAGGTGATGTGAATCAGCAGCAATGCAGAGCCAATAAGTACAGAGAGACCTATAAGCAGGTCGCTCCTTGCTTCATCAGAAATTTCATGGAAAAGATTCCAGATAAACGGAGGAGGATGAGAGTATTTGGATCTGGGAATGACATCAAACCCCGCCTTACCCTGTTCCCATTTAAAAACAAAAAAACAAAAACCTGTTGGATTTGTTAATCTATAACCAGCCGCAGCGCTCAGCCGGGGCTGGAGCTAGAGGCAATTCTTAATCGGTCCTATAAAAAGAACCGGTTTGGTTCCTTACAAACCGAGAACCGACTCGGAGACGAGTCATTACGTCACTTCCAACGTCTCCTCCAGAGAATGCTGGGTCCAAGTTTCTGTGGCGTTCAGAGATGGAGGTCGCCTACATCCATGAAAAAATTGAAATAAATGTTTCTATGGCAGCTAACACGATGTTTTAAATACAAAGCAGAATTACTGGATGTCAAGGTTGGCTCTCATGAGAAAACTCCAACTTTCCTACTTGAAACTTTAACATTTGCAGATCTTAATGTTAATCTTTTCTCCTCTTCAGCCAATCATTTTGTTTTTCAGTTATATCTTTTTCTCTCACCTTTTTTCTATTTATAGCACAGGGCACCATTTGATTTGTATTGATGGTAACAGTTGCTATGAACAGCTTCAACCACTGATCTACTCTGATTATAGCATTTTGTCAGGAAATGTGGTTATATGACCCCATTAATCATTATTTACCAGCAGGAGGTTGTTAAGGGTCATCTCGGTTTGATCAGGGGTCATAAGTGGTCAGTTCTGAACAGCTAGTTAGTCCAGACGGGTGATGGAACAAGCTAAACACATCTTTACCAAGTATTACACAATTAAATCAAATCATGTGCGAGATTTGAACATTAACCATCTTGATAGTTTATCGAGCATATCTAATGACTGGGAGAAAGAAAGCTATAACAGAATGGGTAAGGACATGAGTATGAACTGGTTTGTTAATGGGTATTAAATTGAAGGAGAGTCGGACGGGATGAGGGGTAAGAAATGTGACGAACTGACTCTAAAAATCAATCAAATCATAACATGTTAATGGAAATATGTAAAGATAACCCTTTAAAAATGCACTTGACCAAAAGCATTTAGCTTCTTACTCTGCGTTGTTTTCGCCCTTCGTAATTTCATACCCACGAGTCGCGGTTTCATCTCTTCCTGCTTCTAATTCATACCGATGTATTCAAACCAAGGCTGCCCAACTCCAGTCCTGGAGAGCGGTTGATTTTAAGATGCATTGCTTCTCATACCGTACTCAAACGGCTGAGTTCCCTCCTTGGCAGCTCTGCAGAGCCATAGTAATGAACCGTTTATTTGATTCATTTGCGAAAGGCTAGAGATGCTAAATGAAGCAGGACAGATGATCTCTAGGACAGGACTTGGGCACACCTGATTAAAACTAATGCAGATTTTCTTATTCATATTTATGGAAATAAAGGATCATAAAAAGTTTAGATATTGCAATGTCATGTAAGTGTATATTTATTTCCAAACACTTAATATTCACTTTTTCCATTGGCTGTAGTCTTTTTCCCATTTGGTAACAATTACTAATAACCGGTTTTCGCCAAGAATTGATCAGCCTTTGTTTTTTTGTGGTAGTTTTTTCCTACAGACTTTAGTAAATAAAAGAAAAAAATTGCTGAAGGCTCTTTGATTGAAGAGGTTTTGTCGAATTCATCCGAGAACTAATTACAAGATTTTCCCCATCTATACATCAAAGATAGGTCCATAACTTATCCGATTTTATGAAACAAAAAAAAAGAAGAAAGAGTTCATCTGACTGGATGCTGTCGGCAGAAGATATTATATGATAAAATGATTGGAGCGCTTCGTTTTGATGCAAAAGTTATAACCCAAGTGCAAGATAATATATGTTTTGATGTATTTAAGGATAAAACCAAACCAAGAGGAAATAGTCTGGTTCCAATCACTACCCAATCAGTCAGTGCATCTCTAGCAGATTTGTTCTTCTGGATATTTTTATATAATGAGGTAATAACACAAAAGCTACGAATTATTGTTATACAAACTGGTCCACAAGGACATTAACGGTTTAAAACAATGTTTTTATTGCTTTAAACTTGGGGGGATAAATGTAAATAAGTCTTAAATATATTTAAAAATATGATATTGGGGTCACTGGTTTCTCCACTACAATTTTATCTACCATTTTCTGTTCAAATTGACTGGCTCATTGTTATATTTTCAGGACTGTAACTTGTTCTTTTCGTTACAGAATATGGTGAAAATAATTCAATGTAATTAAGAAAATACACTGTGGAATATGTGTACAGGAAATTATCACTCACATATTCACTTCTCATAATGAGACACCAATTACATTGAAGATTTAATTCATATAAATATTTAAGTTTAATTATTCGCTGGTTTCAACTAAAGACTCATTAACTGGACTTTTCCTGGCCAATACCATTATTATAGAAAAAAAAAAAAGAAGACTACTGTAAAATATTTTCTTTTAAGCAAGTCCTCATAATAACACCAGATTTTAATGCAAATTTAAAGTGACTGATTATTTTTTTTGGGGGGGTGATACATTATGTATTAAATTCACGAAATATAATAAAATATAAGTTCAAGTAAAACATAAAGATAAATATTTGTGTAACTAATTAGTAATGGGTGGGTAGTCTTTTCCTGGTGTTATTTAAGGAGTGGACACAAAAAGGAACACCTTACAGATTAACACACTGCTGGGTTAACCTCCATTGAGCAACAAAAACGTGGCCGTGGCTATTTAGACCTGCTAGCTCGGTTCCAGTCGTGTTAAACCGGACATTTAAACTTTATGTGCTGTAACAGAGAGTTAGAAAAGCTGGCCTGAGCAGAAAACCCGGCTCACTGGGTGTGCCGACAGCAGATGTAGACTGTTTATGTGTGTCCTCTCAGCAGCCCCAGCGCCGCTCAGCAGATGTGGAAACTTTCCCATCCGTTATAAACGCCTTTCTGGGGCTTTTCTGTCCCAGTCGAACGCCTCGTTTCCTCCCTCATAAAGTTACCCGTCGTAAAGCCACACAAAGTCAGGTTACCTTTGATAACATTGCTGTAAATCGTTCCCCTGAATTCCTCTCGCGCTTGCTGGTCGAAGTCCTGGCCGTGAATGATCCGCATTTGTTTGAGGAAAGTCGACTTGCCGCTCTCGCCAGCGCCCAGCAGCAGGATCTTCACCAGCCGCTTCACGTACGTTTTCTGCCTGGACAGAGTTTTGTCGATCTCCCTGGACTTTCGGATCTGCTCCGCCTCGCCGGTGTTAAGCAGGCAGGCGGGCAGACAAACTTTTAACGCAGACCTGGACGGCAGGAAATCCGCCATGTTCGCACTAACTTCATCGATGCTAATTTGATGCGCGTTCTCGCGAGGCGCGGGCACTGGACCAAGCCCCTTCCCTAAACTCAGGAAGTAACCGCTCCTGCTATCAATCTGAGAGCGCGCTCCGTTTTGATATCAGGAAACCACAACTTGACATTTAAAACTGCTGATAATCTTTTCGAATATTTAACAACTCAAGGAAGACTCTAGAAACAATACAATGCTCTAAATTATTTGTAAACTGTCATTAAATCTAGGTTTTCATATGATACAACACCACCCTCTGCTGGATAGTGTTAGAAATTGCAGCTCATGGACTCCCTATAAAAGAAAGCAGAATTCTGATTGGTTGATTCGTTTTTCGCTTTACCTCGGATGCGTTTAAATACTATAGGTTTTATGGGCATTAGCGTTATAGTCATTGAGGAAAAGACCTCGCAAGAACATCCTGTGAGTGGGAATTTATCGACGCTATAGAATAGAGTATGTTTTATATGTAATAAAAATAAAAAAACCTCTTTCACTAGTCATTAGACCCTGCTTTAGCCCCTTATGGCTGTGAATATCAAACCAGAATTATTATTATTAGAATTTTCTTTAAATACTGTACTTGTTTGATTACATGGAATCTTTTTCATAAACAGCTGATAATTAAGGAAGTCATTGGCTGTGATGAGATTTTTTACTATCATTGATAATAATAATAATAATAATAATAATAATAATAATAATAATAATAATAATAATATTAATAATACATTTTCTAAACTCCTTAATCTTCAAGGGGTTGGGGTGGGGGTGGGGTGGGGTGTGTGTGTGTGTGTGTGTGTGTGTGTGGGTGTGGGTGGGGGTGGCTGGTGCCTATCTCTAGCTGTCAACGGGTGAGTCCATCATAGGGCAACACAGAGACAGACAGGATAAACAACCATGAATGCACACACTCACGCCTAAGGGCAATTTAGAGAGACCACTTAACTTGACAGTCATGTTTTTGGACAGTGGGAGGAACCCAGAGTACCCGGAGGGACCCAACACATGTATGGGGAGAAGATGCAAACTCTATGGTGAAAGATCCCACAATGAACCCACAACCTTCTTGCTGCAAGGCAACAGTGCTACCCACTGCTCCACCGTGCAGCCTAATAACAAAAATCAGGGATACCACTTTTTTCAAGCTGGTACAATACCGATACTTTGATCAGAGTACTTACAGATACCACACAAAAATATGCAATGAATTGGAAGACAGGTTTTATTTTCTTCTCTGCTTGTAACAACAAATGATGGTGAATTAGATCAAAAATAAAATATCAATAAAAATGACCACAAAAAGAAAATTGCAGATAAGTTGTTTTACATTTTATCTTAAAGTATTGCAGAGTTTCCACATTTTAAGTATCAGTTCATGATATCAGTTACCAATATGAGTACATTAGATGGAATTGGGGCTGATACTCGATAACAGTATCGTTATCGATGCATAATAATAATAATAATAATAATAATAATAATAATAATAATAATAATAATAATAACAAGTTTACAACAATATATCTGAAGCACGGACAATTCGTTTCTACAATATAACAAATCCAATGTGGTGTTTTATCTGTATCTATATTTTCACTGTAACGCGCTTAAAACAACAGGAAAACAGAAATGCTAAACCATGTTTCTTTTATGTTTCTTTTTCTGAGGTACTTGAGTTTAAAGACACATAGATCATCTAAATTATTATAAATTCAATGTTAAGCTACATTAAAACGTTTTTAATTACTCATTAACTCTACAGTTCTAACTTCCGATAATCTAACAACTGTTAGATTTGTTCCAATTACTATCACGTTTGCATAAATATAAAAAGGACAAACAGGGATAAACCCCACAGCTGCTATTTCTACTCAAACAGAAGCTATGGGGAAGCATTTGAACGCAGCACCAGCATCGATTACATCGATTCCCCTCACACGGCACGGAGCTCACTGGCAACAACAGCATTACACTTAGGAGCGTGTGTGAGTGGAAACGATAAAAAAGATGACCATTAAAAACGCTCTCCGGGATCATGGACAGAGGTACCGACCCCGGATGGCTTGTCTGAAAAAGGTAGGTATTCCTTTTTTTAAATAGACATGATGGAAATCACAGCTCTTCCCGGGCGATGAGAGCACACCTCCATAATAAATAATCTATGTTTATAATAAACGGGCTCTGATGGCCACATCTACCCTCATCCTTCAGTTTATTTGTTCCTATATCTCTTAAAGTGATCTAACTCTCTTTAGGGAGAAACTGACGCAAAATAACTTAATATGTCGATGACTGAACGCTTAGAAAGGCAACATGTAATAACAGCAAAAATAATATCAATAGAATGTATTACGTGACACGTTCATTTTGTGCTTCAGACTCCAGTTTTATTTGTGTGATTAATTAATGTGTAATTTCAAACGAAGTAGGCACTGAGAAATATGTGTAACAATATGACAAGACACCAAATCAAATTCTTCTTTATTTTATAGTACGTTGCATCCATATTTACCGTTTTTGTTCTTGTTTTAACCTCTTTCCATTGATAAGGTCACTCAGTTTAATGAGCATTAAGTATGGATCAGTATAAGTGATCCTTGGTAAACTGAGCAGCTACTGAAAAGAAGTTAATCCATGAGCTGCGTACTTGAAGCGACAGCCTGGTTGTCTAGCCTGAGTATTTCACTATAACCTATTCACACCAAAATGTTTAAAACTACATATTTCTATTTTTTCTATTTGAATATTGGGTGAGAGACTAGAACAACCGTGTGCCAAACTGTGAATGAAAACGATAAGTGTGGCGTGCACATTTATTACAGTAATTCCTATAGATAGAAACGAGACTAGCAAACCAAAAGTAAATCCAGGCAAAATGGCCCATGGTAACTCTGGAGAAGCTGCATTAAACCATAGCTCAGGTGGTAGAAGCTGTTGAAAGGGCAACTATTTGTAGTGAACTCCAAAATCTGGTCTCCTTCATAAAGAAGTAGCAAGTAGGATGCAACTGTTAAAAAGTATCGTTGCCCCTCTCCCTAAACGTATCATCTGCACTGTGAAATGTAGTGGTGGCAGCAACACGCTGTAGGAACACATTTCTATAGCAGGGAGTGGAAGGTGGTCAAAGTCCTGATGATAAACAAAAATATTCAAATATATCCTTAATTCAGTCTGACTGAGCTTGAGCTAGTTTGCAAAAGAGAGAGAGAGAGAGAAAAAAGAATAGGTGAAAAATTCTAATTTTAGATACCCGAAAAGGCTTGTAGCTTTACCTGCAAGGAAAGTGCTTTTACAAAGGATTGACTCACATAGATTGGATACAAATGCAAGGTACCTCTTTATTTAAAAAGAACAACAGTCCCTCCACTTTACAGTTTTATACTAGTTTGTGTTGGTCTATCGCATTAAATCCCTCCCATAAGCAAGCTTGGGTCATCATATTTTAAAATGTACATTCATTATCTAATGTTTAATATTCATCATGATAGAACAAAAGGTTGAGGAAAAGGGAATAGCCGAAAAATCGTTGGTGTTTTGTCTCAGCTGGCTGCAGATGCAACACCCATCTCTCTTGGGGAATGTGCGCAAAATAACTTTGAGTTCTAGTCCATGAAAGCCAGCTTTGGTCCGGCCCAGCTTCGGGCTTATAGCCTCTCCAGGATGACTTCAAAGCACAAAGCCACTTCAATGATTTAGAGTCAGCTCTCTCACTGCCCGCCCCCCCACAAACACACACCAACACACCTTTACACAAACTGGATGAGTTCTGTGCAGGATTTCTCATTTTCCAGCACATACACCAGAACCATTGGACGTATGGGAGCCAAGGGATCAGTTAGGATAACGGAAATTTCGTTTGGGAACAGGATGACTCATTCGAAAGCGCCCACGCACAAGCCAAAGTAAAGCCATGAGATCTAGGCACGGTTTGTCACCTCTCAGCACTTTCTATTGTAGCCTCAATATTTTTGGGTAAAACACTAAGCAGTTGTCATGGAATACTTCATAAATCACAACAGTTGTGTTACTGAAGTATTTGTGGAAGCCAGAGTGTCTTTCATTAAATATAAATGAGGTTTACAAGAGCACAGTGAGTGATTAAAAAGAAATTAACAAAAAGCAGGAGCATTTTCACAAATTTCTATCATGTTAGAATCACAAACTTCATTATTCTTTATTGGGATTTATTGAGATAGTCTAACATTAAGTGGTGCTATAATGTGAAATGGTAATGCTCTCAATTTTTTTTATTTTTATAAAAAGATATCCTGTCTTGCTAGTCAGCAGTCCAGACCTATACTTTGTTGGAACAGCTTAACTTGCAATTGAAGCTCCAAGCCTTTTTGTGTCCCTCTCTACCAGATTTTCACACGAAGATCAAGATTTAATGAAGCTGAGAGTGCGCATTAGTTTTAAAGTCTTGCCTTTTATACTCTAATTGATTTAGATATGGGATTTGATTGCACCAAAGCAACATCTACATTTGCTGTCTTCTGATACATTGTGTTGTAGGTCTGTATTATTTTGCTCAAAGCCTTTAACAGGTTTTCTTTAAGGGTTGTCCTGTATTCAGCTCCATCCATATTCCATCTGCTCAGACTGGCCCCACAGCATGATGCTATCACCCCCGTGTGTTACTGTAATTATTCTGTATTCAGGGCAATGTTAGTTTTACACCCCATATACAATTTCTCTTTCAGGCCAGACAGTTCATTGTGGACTAATTTATTTACAGATGATGGAGTTAACAACACTCAGTGTTCAAGCCTTAAAAACAGTTTTCTAATCTAACCTAGCTTTAAACTTCCACACAACTTTATCCCAGACCAGTTTGAAGAACAGCGTTGGGTATGTGAAGGTATAAACTGAGAAGGTTTGTGAATGCAAATTCTTGCACTGAATTTGATTTAAGGGTCACAAGGCAAAGGGTCCAAATACACATATGCAACCCACACTACTCAGATTTTTAATACTTTAAAAACCAAAACCATTTATGGTTTTGGTTTTTAATACGCTTTCCACTTCACTGTTATATGCATTGTGTTCATCTATGAGATACAAACCCAGTGATAAATATTCAAATTTGTGGTTGCAACATCCCAAACAGGATTTCATTCAAAAATGTCCATGTTTTCTACTCAGGTACAGCGTTTTTCCTCCTACAACCTGCTGGTCTATGCCCTTCTCGTCTTTTCTCATCTCACCCTTATTGTGTCATTTTACAGGCAGAGAAGGTGCTGCTGGAGATGCAGGACCCCTGCACAGGAGTGAAGTCGCAGCCTCAGAGACTCGTTATCACTATTATACCCCATGCTATAACTGGTAAGAAAAAAAAAAAAAAAAAAGACTCCCACATAAGCAGAAGAACAGATCAATGCACATGCATAGAAATGCACTCTCGATGGTGTCATTCAGCGGCCGGCTCTCTGATTGTGGCTGCGTAGTGTCTCTGAGGGGTGCTGGAGCTATGTATGGGCTGGAGAGCTACAGATTTTATTTCCATGACAACCGTGGCTGTCTCAGACTGAGGCGGAGGGGGAAAAGTAGGAGGTGAAGGAAGATGATTGAGCAAGCAGGAGGAAAGGACGAAGAGGGAGACATAACCAAAGATTTCCACCTGGACTCCTAGATCATTTGCAAGTTTTAAATTCCAGCAGCAGTATGACCGAAACTGTACATGTTGAGGAGTTGACTTCTTTTCTTCTATTTACTGTAGCCATTTTCCCACAATAACTTCCAATTTTCATTATTATATATTTTTTTCCTAACTCAACCTTTTGTTTTTCCTCAGGTGAAGATATAATTGCATGGTTAGCCGACAGATTTCAAATTGATGCACGAGGTAAAAAATGAGTCCACCCATATAGATGGAAGTTGTCGAACTGATTTTAGGAAGGTGTCATTGTAAATCTTTAAAATTGCCACAGTGACTCGTAATGTTTAAACCTCTCCACTCGTTTCTAGAGGCCAGAAGTTTTGGCTCCATGCTGGTGGCCTTGGGATACATCTATCCTTTGCAGGACCATAAGCGTCTAGTGATCAAACCAGATGCTTCCCTGTATCGCTTCCAGGTAAAGACATGCAATATTTCAAATCTGAAATACAAGCATTAAACCCCAAAAAACTAATGTAGGATGATGCCAATTAAAAGAGAGACAGTTAAGCAATCATCTTTTTTTTAGCAGAACTGACAAATACCATGTAATGTGGGTCAACATTTTTGCGTTCATCTTGCATGAATTAAAGGAAAAACGCATGTTAAAGCATCTAAAAGAAATGCATTTTGTCCATCTGTTTGACCTCACAAATGCAATGCATCATGACTCAAATGAAGTCAGAGCTCACTGTACAAATTGGCGTTTTCTAATGAGAGAACACAGAAGAAGGTCTGTGAATGTTGTGAATATTGTGCAATGCAGTGCATGTTTTACAGGTCTTACATGTACTGTACATTGTTTACAGTACAGACATTACAACCTTACGTCACATTACAACCACAAACATTGGTGTATTTTGGGTTTTAGTAGACCAAAATTAGCTTATTAGGTAGTTGTAAACTGCAATGGACTGGCCATCTGTCCAGGGTGTACCCCGTACTTTCGCCCAGTGACTGCTGGAGATAGACACCAGCACCCGCAACCCTTCAAGTTTAAGCAGCGTACATAATGGATGGATAGAAAGTAGTTGTTAATACTTTAAACATGCAAAAAATAATTTTACTGGGATTGTCTTTTCTCTTTTCTTCCTAGCAATAAACTAACCCCACATTTTTTAATGAAACAAACAAAATATGCCAGCGTTAGTAAGAAATTATTCTGTAACTAACTTCTAATCCAAAACAGATTACCCACATTTTTATTATTTAAAGAAAGACATACCATTTCTTATTCTTTCAGGTCAATTTTTGTTTTTTTTGTTTTGTTGGCCTTTTATTTTCCTTTCTTTTCTCAGGAACAACAAAAGGATGTGGTTAACTCTTGTAAAACACTTTCAGCATTTAGTCATGCTTGATGATTGGGTATGCCCAAGACTGTTTTTGGGTAAAGGTGGTGGATGTTTGTGCTGCTTTTTACGGTGGTATAAAAAAAAAAGGCCAAAAAACTGTAAATAAAAGATAAATGCTTTATGTTGTTTCTAATGTTTCCCATGTCAAATCTTTGTCTTTCTTCATATTTTTGTGAAAGGCATCACATCGGAAAATATTTTTCCTTAAAAAGTCTCTCCCTGTCTTAACTGCCTGTGCAAGGGGGGCCAAATCAGTGAAATGATCAAAATTAGTAAAATGCGTCAAATAAACCAACTTTGGACATCCCTGAAAATCCCAGAGCTCTACACCCCCGTCCCCATACACGCGTTGTGATCTGATTCCTACTTTTGGTACGTTTCCATTGATAAGTCAGTTAATGAGACATTTCTCTGTGTTTGTGCTGATCCAGTAAAGAGGGGAGATTCCCGCATGTGTGATTCATTTTTTTGACCTGTATATGGTCTAACTGTTGCGGGGCATTTGCATGAGATCAAACGTCTGTGAGCTCCACGAGACAGGAGAGGAATCCAAGAGGAAACTGCTGGTTGGTGGGTGGATACGCACTTCATGTCGGATCAACTCCAAAATTTCATCGGGTTTTCCTGGTCCCATTGTGGACATTTCCTGAAAATTTCATTGAAATCCCTCAGTAACTTTTTTAGTAATCTTGCTAACAGACAGAGAGACAACCTGACAGACAAAAAAACACATCAATAAAACTCTCATGAACTCTACCGGTTTGCTGGTAGATTTTTTCTAGCACAAATTTTCTGAACTCGTTGATTTTTATCTTTCTTGAACCAGAAATAATTCAACTAAATTTTAACTTTCTTTTTTGTTGTTTCAGACTCCATATTTCTGGCCTACACAGCAGTGGCCCGTTGAGGATACAGATTATGGTGAGCATGACGCTTAATTGTTAGCAACAGTTCATCCCATGTTATGTCATCAAAAGTCCACCGATTGATGTTATATATTTGTTTCCTGAAGCAATCTACTTAGCAAAAAGAAACATCCGTAAGAAAGGCATCCTGGAGCTGCACGAGCAGGTCAGTATACCTTATGAAGGCTTACCAGGTACACTTGGAAGAAAACAAAAATATGGATGTGTTTTGATGGATTTTTCTTCTTTTCCATTACGAAGTAATAATATCTTGAAGAAAAAACAGAATGCTGAAACATCTCATTTATTTCCAGGCAAAATGTGTTTATAGCATGTTACTTTGCTAAAAGGGATATCATTTGTTAGTTTTTGAATATTTTTTAAGGTATAACATTTTATAACTAATTTACACATGATCTAACTGCTGCATATATTTGCACTAATTTTGACTGTATCGTTTAAACATGTAAGCAAGCAACAAAACAAATTCCTCTTCATTATTTTGTTTTTTTCAAGTGACCATAACACTCTGTTGCAAATATGCAGAATGATTCCAGTTCAGATCCTTCTTCCTAATTTGTTTTTATCGTGTTGGTATTTAATATGCTTAGGAGCAGTACAACCATCTTCACAAGTGGATGAACCACAAGTGGGACTTCGTAGTAATGCAAGCTAAAGAGCAGTACAGGTAGGCGGGCAAGAAATTCAGCGATATCTCAGGTTTTGTTGTGAAGAAAAGCTTATAATCCGGTTGCTTTGTGTGCGATTCTTCTTTTTTTTTATAGAGCTGCAAAAGAAAGGAAGAAACCAGACCGTGTGGTGTTTGACTGCCAGGAGAGAGCCTACTGGGTGGTTCATAGACCTCCGGTGAGAAAACACTTACACATGCTTCGATATTACACATTTAGTTCAGACTTAACGCCAGCAAATGAACACAAAATATGTTTTCGTCAAGGGGAACTGTTTGTCTCCAAAAGAGACATCAATCTCCACAATGCAAAAGATTTAAAACAGATGTCAGTCCTTACAACATGAATTGCATGGTGCAAATGTATTTGCTACTTTAATATTTATTTTACTTTTGCACAAATTTAAGATCGAGACAAAAAAAAACATTTTTATATTTGACAAAGTTGATGAAATAGACAATGCAGGTCTCAAATTAGTATTTCATCTAAATTTTTTTTTTTTTGCACAATGGTTACAACACAATCATATTGGAGCCTTTTCAAGCATCAACTGCCATGCTTGGCAGACAAAACTTTCTTCAGACCACTCCAAAAGCTTGTAATTATTTGCGCTTCTATTTTTGAGCTATTCAGAGATGGACTTATTGTCTTGCTTCTGGATAACTAAATTGTGATGGAGCTAAAGGTATAAAACAGATGGTCAGACATTTTTTTAAAGGATTTTCTGGTAGAGAGCAGCATTCATGGCACCATTAGTTATAGCAAATAATTCGAGCTCTAAATTATTTTGATCTGAAACATGAAAAAAAAACAAAAAACAGAAACAGGAGACATCTGTAAGAGGCTTATACTATTTTACTGCATTGTGACAAATGTACACACATTTATAAAAGTCTGAAACAGGGTGCAAGTTCATGCTATATATATATTAAAGGTTTAGTACCATCAGACAGAAACCCGAAAAATAAATTACATGCTTCCTCCATACTTCCCAGGGCATCTCATTATCTCGACCCATGACTCCTAATTATCGTTACATGTCCAGGCAGCAGAAAAGGGCACGACTGATTAATATTTAATTTCTGTCCTGCAGAATGTGTTGCAGTGTGTTGCGTCTGGGGGACATGGGGAGTCTTATGTCGTGACTCTGGTGTAGAGACCAGGCGTGTACGTTGTAGCTTGTCCGTCAGTTATTTCTAAGAGGGACAGATACAGCCAGAAATACTGTCAACAAATTAAATATGAACTTGCACAAACACAACATTTACTGGGATTTCTGGTGTTTTATGTGACAGACAAATGCAGGATACAAGATAAGTGTGCAGAGGAAGGAATGCCCTCATGGTTTTCAACATGCTTCAACACGAAAACTCGCATGTAATTGAATTCCCCTAAGTAAAGCCCACACAGTGCAGCCAGTATGAACACAGCTGTTCTGTGAAGTTCTTAGAGGTTTGTAGTTTGCGGTTGAAATGTGGAAAAATGTGCTCCGGACACATGAGAATAAAACTGAACATGAATGCCATTTCTGTCAAAAACAGTATCCTCATGTTAAAACATGATGGTGCAGCATCATGCTGGGACAATGCTTTTTTTTCTTGAGCAACGACAGGAAAGCGGGTCAGAGTTAATGGGAGGATAGATGGAAGCTAAATCATGGGTGTCCAGCTCCCGTTCTCAATGGCCAGTATCCTGGCAGATGTGCCTCTGTTCAAAAGAAGTGGATTCAGACAGTCCAAATCGTGTATAGAAGTTCTGCAGAGTCCTGTTGACGAAATATCACTTAATTCAAGCGTGTTGAACCAGGTAAAGGACTAAACCACACGGGTACAAGCTCTTGAGGAACAAGTTTGAACACAATTGAGCGAAATACAGGGCGATCTTGGAAGAAAGCATGTTAGACTGCAAAGGATGTTAAACTGGGGGGAGGGTTACCTTCCAGCAGGACAATGGCTCTAAACATACAATCTGAGCTATAAAGCAATGGTTTAAAGCAAAGCATATAAACATGTAAGCCTGGCCCAGTCAAAGTCCAGACCTGAATCCAATAAATGATCTGTGACATCACTTGATAACTTTTGTTTCGCTTTAAAAGGGAAATTGTGGAGTGAACCTGATGAGCATTTGGAAACCACCACTGTAAGGAGTATTTATAACTTGGTGCAATAAGGGATAGATAAATGCAGCCGTGAAGAATTTTAAGTTGCAGCAGATATAATTTTTTAATAGCTTCTGGATGCTAAAAACAACATACAGTTACTCAGTCCTGTGGGTCACTGTTAGATGTGAGTCAGACACTACATTTCCATTGTGGAAAGATACAACATCTTTCAAGTCTATGGTTTATTTTGATAAATAAATAAGTTGGTTCTGGTGTAAACATTTCTTGATGAATTGTTTATTTGTATGTTGTCCACAAACTAAGCAAGGACAGAGAAGAAACCAAACGTGATGCCTCACTTTATACAGTTAATCATTGAAATCATTACATTTTTAAATGTATTCCACGTTAAACACAATATAAGTATTTTGTTACGTATTTAATTATTGAATTTGTTTTATCAGCCATAAAAGTCAGTTGGTGTGGTTTATTCGTGTGGTTTATTCTCTTCTGGTCAAAGTAATTGGTGGGGAACTAAATAGATCTTCTGACCACTGGAAAGAAAAATATATAATTATTTCATGATGTCGTTTAGAGCAGGTAGTTTGAAATAAAATAATAATAAAATAATGCAGCCAGTCAACAGCTTCATTAGTTGAGCTGGAGCACCTTCAATAACTCGACCACTGATTGTAACATTTAATTTTATGTTAAACATATGGCAAAGTCAAGAGAATTGTAAAAACACGGAAAAAGACACAAAAAGATGAATATATCGCTAAAAGCAGAGTTCTCAAGTTCAAAGTTAAAGAAACAGTTCCTACGCCACCTGGTGGCAGAAAGATTTAGCTATCATCGGCTTTCACAAGATTCCCAAGGAGCCAAGTAGTTATAAACCCTCGAGTGATAAAAAAAAGGCAACCAGCTGGAATTGTTGGCAGTAGCCACTGAGCTTCCAAGCTTCCACTGTATAAAGCAAATATTACATGCTAAAGGCCCCCATGTCTGACCTTCAAGACATTACTCACCCTACTACTTACCTACTATTTATCCAAAAGCAAAAGGAAAGTCAGCACCAGTTTGCTCACAACTATGTATAAATAAACCGAAGAGCTTTGTGGCTTCTGTTTGCTGGGCATTTAATCAAAACGGGACATTTTCAGGCCTGTGGATCAGCTGCATTTCTGAATAAAAATACAGTCTGAAGCATTTGCTAGAAATAATACCCGGCCTATAAAGGATTGTCTTGAAAATCTATTGTGGAATTTGAAAATGTTGGCTGCAGCACATCAACCCAAGAATATCAATGTATTTTAGACTATTTTTCCCCAAAGAGTTTGGTGTCTGACTATGAGTCACATTTAAAGCAGGCCATAACTGCAGAAGGATTTCTACTATTAACCAAACATGCCTGTCATAAAAGGCTTGCATTATGCTGAGACTACATTACTCATGAAGGTATTTTGTTTGATTCCTCAAAAAATAACTTACAATAGTTGCATTGAGCTAGTTTCAGTTTTTTCTTTGTAATCTTCTGATTGCAAACAGCTGTTAGTATGTTAGTATGCATATTTACCCATATGCCTCATTTGGGGATGTGGTTAAATAATTTTGCATGTAATTGTCCATGAAGTGTCACTCACACTCGTAACGAGCCACTTGGTGTCCCTAATGGATAGAAAAGCATTATTACATAGTATCAACTGTTCATTAGCATCAAAAAAGCCACCTGTTCTAATTAATTGGTCCTTTGCTAGGACCACAGTGTCTAATTGCCTTTTTTTTGTAATGTGTGTTCAGCCAGGGACAGTGAGTGCCATGGACTACGGACTGGAACGAAAAACAGATCCAAATACAGACGAGGTAACAGGTGAGTCCCTGGATACCCTGTATGATCATAATTCTTCTTAATCAGCTTAAACTCTTTAAGAGGCTTTAATGCATGAATGCCGCTGCATGGAATCATGCTTACTTTCTATTTCAAGCCTACACTGTCTGCTTACAATATTGATTGCCATCTAATTTCTTGTCTTTGCTTTTGTTCTTTTCTCCCCGCAGGCATTTTCCCCCGGCTCTATCTTTTCAACCCACTAATTTTTTATGATAAGCACAAACACTTTAAACAATAAAGATAATCTATTTGTTAACTCCCAAACTGTGATTAAGAGAAAAGGAAAATCACCTTAAAGGTAAAAAAAAGAAGCTCAATTGTCTTGTCTATATTTTTGTCCTCAGACACAAACACCTGACTACTATGAGAGAATTGTAAGTTGGATTTTAAATCTCGTGTTTTATGCTTGCCTCATGCTTTGTACGTTGTTCAGCAAAAATTTATACTACTCAACTGTTATAGATGATCTTCACCCAGCAGTCCATCATGAGGCCCAGAGTGAAGTCGTCTGTGTCCATTGGCGCGTAAGACAGCCTCAGATTCATATGACCTGATACCTGAAACAAAGAAGTCACCTTTTGGTTAACTCTGATTCAGTTCAATTCAGTTAACTTATATTGTGGCAATTCATAACTTCATCTCATGTCATTTTACTGAAATAAGTAATTTCAATCCAGTCATACATATAGTCCAACTGATCGTAGTTATCAAACTCTATGTCAAGTTCTGTTCGTTATTCAAACTGGCTTAAAAATTGTTCTAAGAAAACCGAGTGGATTGCATCGAGACATTGACTTGCAGCAATCCTTCATTCTGAGCATGCATGGAGCGACAGTGGAGAGGAAAAACTCCCTTATAACAGGAAGAAACCTCCACCAGAACCTGACTCAGTGCGAGTGGCCATCTGCCACAACCAACTCTGATCTCTAAGTGCAACCCTCAAAACATCAAATGTGTCGAGACAATTATATTATGGTAATCTTGAAAAAAAAAGAGTAAACAATATTTTTTTCTTCCATTCAGTTTATTTATTCAATATTTCTGTACTTTAGGCTAGATTTCTGTACTTTAGGCTAGATGCATCTCATTTGAATTAGTTTGAATCCTTTAAAAGAGTTTAAGGAGCAAACCTCTTATACCTGAAAAGAATAATAGCAAATTTCAATCAATCTAGGTGAAACAAATTACATCTGAAACGATTTGCTTTACACCAAAGTAGAGATGTTTGACCATAGTGCAACCTGTTTGGAGAAAACCAAGCACAGCAAAAACACCTCATACCAGCTATCAAGCATGTTGATGGAGGGGTGATGACATGGGCTTGTGGTTGTTTGATGTTACAGGGTCTGGGCACCTTAAAGGCAATGAGTCGACAATGAACTTCTTTGTACACCAAAGGATTATAGAGACATATGTGAGTCTATCTGGCATAAACCTGGCCATCAAAAGCACAATGATCGGAAATACAGCCGCAAATCTACATCTGAATAGTTTAGATTTGAAAAAAAAAATCAAGGGGTTGCATTGGCCCAGCTAAATTCCTGATACCGTGTGTGGGTCCTTTGGAGAGCTTGGCAGAGACAAATGTCTGCAAGCTTCAAAAAAGTCTCACAATGTTCGGAAAAAAGGGGAAAATTACTCTACAAGGAGGAGCCAGATACAGAAATTATCTCAGAAAAGAATTACAAAGCGATAATAAGCTTGGTGTACGTCGTTTTCAGCTATGTCTATACTGATTGTATTGGTAGGGACAGAAACTTCCTTTTTCCATGTTTGTATGAGGGGAAAACTGCCTTGAATGTAAAAATAGCCTTTCCTTATATCTGGTTGTGTCTCTGCATGTGGTCATGTGTCTTTTGAATACGTCTATAACAAACGATGAGTCTTATTTCCTGTTTTGCAGACTGGTGAAGTACTGCGCCACTTATAGTGGTCACGACCCTTTTCTCTCCAAGTGTCTTCCCAGCAACCCATGGCTTACTGACGATACAACATACTGGACCCTGAACATGCCTAAGTGAGTCGTCATTAAAAACACGTATTTTCTAAAAGCTGGGCTTGTTGAACGGTCTCATTTTCCTCCTCTGTCGTTAATGATTTGTGCCACAGTGTGGAAATACCCACCAAGATGCGTGTGGAGAGGTGGACGTTCAGTTTTAAAGAGCTGCTCTCAGACCCTCGAGGGCGAGATGATTTCAGACTCTTCCTGAAGAAAGAATTCAGTGGTACGGACTATTATGGAGCTCCATAGATTATATTTAAGGAAAATAAGCAAGAAAAACAAATGCAGTGTGTAATTAAATTTCTGTCTGGTCTTCTTTCTGGATGTTTTTTAGGAGAGAACTTGGCTTTCTGGGAAGGTTGTGAAGATTTGAAATGGGGCACTGCTGTGGCAATGAAAGAGAAAGCAGAACAGATCTATAAGTAATGACTTTATATCTTCCTTTCTGAGATCTATGATTAGAGTTGAGTTTTAAAAAATCAGAATTCCTTTTTCCAGACAGCAGGAATTTCTGTAATTTTTCAGCAGTTTCTAGTTCAACCAAGTGAAACTTAAAATTTTTTTTCAAATGCACTCTAATTTTAAAAGTTATCGTCCTCCCTTCACCTTCCCATTTTTCTTCTCCCAGGACATTTTTGGCACGTGGTGCGCCACGGTGGATCAACATCGATGGAAAAACGATGGAAATCACAGTAAAGGGGCTGAAGCACCCTCACAGATATGTTCTGGATGCAGCCCAAACTCACATCTACATGCTGATGAAGAAGGTCAGTGAACACATCAGTAGTTGGGCCTTAAATGCGTCAGTTTTCAACCTTCTCCTTCTCCCTTTCTTTTCGCCCAGGACTCATATGGACGGTACCTAAAATCTCCAGTGTTTAAGGAAACGTTAAAGAAAGCCATCTGTCCTGAAGAGCACAAATTCAAGTGAGAGACATCTTTCAGATATTACATTTCACGTTTGATACTTGAAGCATGTTGAATTTTTATCCCCTAAAATATGTTTTAGAAAATCACATCCGTCACTTTCCGCTCTCTCTCTTTTTATTTCCCCCAGTGAAGTCCAGTTGGAGCAGAACGCCAGGAACAGACGGCCCAGTCTCAGCCCCATCATCATCCGGCAGCAGGAGCAGGAGCAAAGGGCCAAGATGGCTGCCAACGCCCCAGTTGACATTACACAGGTCATGAGCAAACTCAGCAAGCAGGGCAAAGAGATAGGTGCTCGTCATTCCAAGTGAAAACACATCACGTTCATTGACAAACAGGATTAGCATTTCTAATTTCTCAACTTTTGCAAAGGTTTAATTTGAGACGAAGGCTAGTACCTTAATAATTTTCATTTTGGTCTCAAATTGCTGCATGAACTATGTAAATAAAGAATGGAAATATGATAGTAAAGATGTAACTTTGAGAGACTATATTTAATGTGAAATATGTTTAAAATGATGTAAGTTATATTATGTGACACCTTTTAATAGAAATTGTTTTACTTACATTTTTTGTTAATCCTCTTTATTAGTCATCACATTTATCTGAGCCACAATGAAAAGGTTTTCTGATGGGTAATCCTGTTTGAATCAAAGTCTGATGAGAAGTAACACTTCTTAAAATATAGTGGTATTATGCATAATGAGTAAGTCTGCTGTCTTTTCAGTGAAAGCTGCGATTGATTCTCATAAAGTGTCCATCTTTTTCTGTTGTTGTTCTGTAGTGCTGCTCTCTGTGTTTCTTTGTCATAAGTCATAAGTTAATAAATTAAAATCACCTCATGTTTATTTGTTTGTGTCTTTTACTTTTACTGTGTGTTTCCATGTAACCAGTTTTTCACAGATTCCTTCCTTCCTTCCTTCCTTCCTTCCTTCCTTCCTTCCTTCCTTCCTTCCTTCCTTCCTTCCTTCCTTCCTTCCTTCCTTCCTTCCTTCGTACCCTGTTGCAACTGCTCTTTTCCTTTCTTTCTGCGTTTTTCCTTTTTCTCTTCCCTTCTCATTGTTCGTGTTTTTCAGTGTCTACATTTTCTTTCTTTCTTTCTTTCTTTCTTTCTTTCTTTCTTTCTTTCTTTCCGAATATTCAGCTGAAATAAGGTCTAACGCTACCAGTCAGTATCTGACATCTGGTTGAAAGATTTTCAACTGAATAGGACAATTTCAAATTTTCCAAATCCCATACACTGGTTTTGCCCTCTCCAAATGCCCTCTGACCATTGTCTCTTGCCCTTTGACCCCACAGCTGTGCAGATTTACCACTCCTGTCCCCCATCTTGCTGTCTACTCTGGAATACCTGACCCACCTTCTGTCACTGCCTCACCTTCCCTCCTGTTCCACACCCACACCCCGGTCTGTCCGTCCCCCATCAGCGTGGCCTTAGACAGCACCTCAGCGTCTGAGCGGCGGCTGGAGTCCAGCGAGGGTGAAGGCAACATGGAGGCTTGGGCCCCTGATGGAGGAAACTTGTCCAAGTCTCGAATGGCCCTGTCGCTGCGCCGACTGCTGAAGAGAGGCTGCAGCCCCTCTGCCATGTTCGCCAGCCTGTCGCCTAAATGCCACACAACGGCCACAACAAGTAGCCGCATTCAGCCAATCACGCCAGATGAGCCCAGTCAGGCTCCGCCCAGAAGAATCGGCAAGTAAGTGGCACCAGCAAATACAGCCCTCAGTCTAAAACCATTGATATGAGGTGATTCTTTTTTGCCTTCTTATTTTAGCTCTGATTAAACACTTAGGTTCATGCGGTGAAATTAGTTAAGTACACAATCAACAGCCATGGTGTTTGTACTTGAAGAATGTTACCACTTTCAGTCACATAAGAGGTGAAATTGGTGGAAAAACATATCTGAAGAGCAAAATGTAGGTTAGAGAAGAAATATAATTGAAACACATACTCTCATGCTGCGTTAAGAGTAAAATCTTTTCACTTTAGCGTGCCTCACACTCCTTGGCAGAAAAGCTCCACAGTTACCGACAGCTTATTCAGTGGCTTTATTTAAAAAAAGAGACAGCTACAGTCATGTGAAAAAAATGATTAATAATAATAAAAATGATTTTTTCTTATATCTTATGAGAAAAAAATAATTACACAACACCCAAAAAATCCTGCTATAGGGGAGTATATATCCCAAGTTTTGCTTGGGATATTTTTTTCTGTTAAATTGTCCTACCTGTATTTTGGATGAAAAATAAGTATGGATGGACTTGAAAGCTGAAAAGGCATACAAAATCCTCTGTTCAACACCTTTCAGCTTCTTTCAGATCAAAGTAGACGTTCCCCCAGAGTGCCGGATCTACCCCATCGAGTCTGAGGATGAGGATGAGGAGAACAGGCCTGCCTCTCGGGACGGAGTGGGAACAGAGGAGCTCATCTGCCCCTGGGAGAGCCTCACTCGGCAGAACGGGACAGGCTAATTGGCTGGATTTATGCATGTGTAACGCCACAGGATATTAAAGGTGGAATATGTAACACAAATACCAAACAACATCTAAACCTGCATGAACCCCTCCGTCTGGGATACCAAACGATGCGAATGAAGCTGTATCTGTATGCCCGCTGGTTTGGAAGGTTGTTGCAGAGATTATCTGTTGTTTACCCTGGTTCCTGTCAAACATCACAAACAAAGTAGCTGCAAAACAAAAAATTCTGATGTTATTTACCAGTTTGAACATTTTAAGATGTACATCTGTCTTTTCAAAACAAGGGTTTATGGGAGTTCAGTCATTCAGTTCTGTAGACTTGGAGGAGATATTTTTTGTAGGGTGTGTGTGTAAGGGGGGTGTTCTCAAAATGCTTTTAAAGGTTACCAGTCCTTGTGTAACCAAAAGCCAGAGCTGTATCCACATTCTGAAGACAGAGTTAAACCAGTTTCCTGGACTTCGCCAGGGCTGTCCTGCTCCCCTAATCCCTTTTAGTCTCATCTTTGCCTTTTTCAGAGGATGTGATTCTGCTGGGGTCTTCAAACCAGGACCTTCAAGCCAAGAATCAGCTCCTGTAGGTCTTAGAGATGCATCGCAGTCAGAAAATTATTGATTAATTAACCAGAGCAGTCTGTCTATGGCCTAAGTGAAGGAGTTTGAGTGTCTCGGTAAATTGGGGCTGTGTCCTCTGACTCTGGTCTGTTCTTGCACAGAAAAAAAAACAAACATCCGCTTGATTTAATGATCCATCTACATTCCACATCTAGAGTTGTGAGATACAGATCAAAACTGAAACAACAAAAGCCCAGCTACAAGCAGTTTTTAAAATAGGGTAGAAGCTCTGTCTTCAGGGAGGAGCTTGGAGTAGAGTTGCTGTGCCCATGCACTGAAAAAAAGTCTGTTGAAGTGGTTTAGATATGTGATCATGATGCCTTCTGTAAAGCTCTCTTCGGCAGTGTTAAAGGCTTGTCCCGCTGGGAGGAGAAACCCGGGAAGACAGGAAGAGGACGAGTTTAACAGGAGTCACGTGGGGACAACAGTTTACCAAAGTTCAAGTGCTTTCACAGTTTGAACTGTAGCTTTCATACTGAAAACCTTAATCTGTATCTGATGATGAAATGAAGCCCAACAGCAGCCTTAAACGACACCTCAGTTTGGCCTCAAAACATGTAATAGAGTAAGTTGTCTACAGAGGTTTTTTTTCAGAATGCCAAGAAAAGAGAAGATAAAGGCATTGAAAACAAAGATTAACATAAAGGAACATTGATTCAACAAATAATTAAGTCTAAACCCTCGGCTGTGAATAACCACAGCATGCAGCGACTCTGCTTTCACATGCCTGCTCAGATGTTTCCATTCTTACTGAAGTAGAGAAGTTTTCTTGTGCTCAAAAATAGACTTAAAGGCTTCTTTGTTTAATAAATTAACTTGTTTTGTGAAAAAAACAAAAATGTTGATCAAAACGGAGCCACACCAGGTTACCAGAAAATGGGAGCACAGTAACAAGTTGACTACATACGGTCTCGTTAAAAAAAAGGCACACCCTCTTTTAATTTTAAGATTATAGGTATCAGAATAAAATAAGCAATATTCCGGTCTTCATTGGGTTTTAAAATCTTAAGTCTAACATCAAGTGTAGAAAAAAGAGATTTTTGATCCATTCCTCTTTAAAACATTGATTCTGTTAATTGTGGTTTTCAGACATTTGTATCTGCACAGGTTTCTTAAGATTTCAACACATTATTTATTCTTGTTTCTTATCAGCGGTCCTGTTGCAGATTTGCTGCAGTGTTTAGGATTATTGACACATTTTGGGCCAAACTTCAGACAGACGATTTCACATTTGACTCTAGAATTATTTTGATTTGGGAGGAATTCATGTTCAACTCAGTATCTTTAAAGTGCCCAGGTCATTTGGTTGGAGAAAAAAAAAGATCCATATTATCACCCTTCAGCCATCCTTGACACTTTCTATGAAGTGTTTGCGCTGATTTGCCCATTTTACCCTGTTTGTTCTGCATTCTGGTATATACATGGGTTCATGGTAACCTTCCTACGTATACCCTTTCAGACCATAGTTTCGACAAGAAACACTAAACTAATTATCGATAATCATCAAACACTGTCGAAAACATATTTTATGGACAGCCTTTGCCATTTTATTTAGTTCTTTAATTAACTAGTATTTTTATAAAGAACAAATAAAAACTTAATTGAATTAAACCCTTTTTTAAACACCTTTTCTTTTAAACCATCACTGAAAGTTTGAAAGAAATAAAAATAAATCAGGTTAGGAGACCTGAGTGACATCAGTAAATAGAGACAAACATAAGGGAAAGACTAACATTATTAACCATTACCAGTATCCATTCAAAGTGGAACTCAACATGTACTGGTGAACAACTGAAATATTTTTCTTGGCACAATATCCTCCGCTTCTCCTTGCTGTGACATCTTTTGCAATTTAAGTCATTTCCTTTCTGCTGTGGTTTGAGAGGAGCAGTGATTTGGTAACACGGCTTGCTTGGGTCTGCATTTGTGATGGGTTTGGAGGAAGTAATGACTTTTGTATTAAACCTTCAATCACTCTTTTTGTTTTCTATTGCACAACACATGTATTGATCAGTATAAATTGTTATTTAATTGTTTTCCAGCCCTAAGATACTGTCTGCCTTCTTTATTTTGTTATAATCTGGCTCAAATTCTGATGATCAAGGGATTTCTCTGATGTGAGGCAAATTGGAGAATCTTAAAGTGACACTGCACTGTTTTCACCCTTCGGACTGTGCTGCTGCTGATGCTTTATTTTCTCATTCCATAATCCTGCCTTGCCCTTACATTGTAAGGCAGCTATGGGTCTATGACTACTTCTGGAGGTAGAGCAGAGGTTTAACAGGGGTAGGTGAACTGTCTTCTGTGTCAGTGTGGCTGATCAGAAGGCATAAGGACCAGAGTAGATGATGGATTTAAATTATGATCCATGAGTGATTAATGACTGCAAAATGTCTAGGTCATGTAAGCGCTAAAAAGCCCAAATCATCAATTCTCCACCAACAAGATTCTGATAGGAAAATAGCCATTAGATAATGAAATACTCTAAAAGTAGTATCAATAAAGAAAAACAAATGTTTTATTTTTTTACATTTTAAAATTTTGAAAAAGATGACATATACAGAATAATCAATACCCTTTTCCATGATAAAAGAAAAATAAGTACTGACATGATAGCAACCAAACCCTTCTTCTAATGGCTGAGAAGCCTTTTGCAAATTTCCACTGGGATTATTGACATTTTATCTTCAGTGATTAGCTTCAAGTCTTTAAAGGGCAACGGCCTCCCTGCCATCACTCCAATGTCTAACTTTCTCTAAAGATTCTCTGACGGACTTCACACATTAACATTACTTCCAGTCAGAAAAAATAAAATAAAAAATCATATGCTAGGCGTGGCCAAAGTCCAGTCCTCGAGAGCTACTATTCTACAACTTTAAGATGTGTCTAATTTAATTTAGGTATATTGGAGACGTGCTGCATCTAGAAGTCGCAGGATAGCAGCTCATGAGAACTAGACTTTGGTAGCTCTCTCTAAGTCATGCTGCGATATATATATATATATATATATACATATATATATATATATATACATATATATATATATATATATATATATATCACAAAGCAGAGAGTTTTTCTCCAACATTTTCAAACAAGCAATACTCTTTCCCTCTTTTTCTTACTGTTCTGTCATGAAGTTGTACATTTAAATTTCTCATAGAGACTTGTAGAGTCTGAGATGGAATTCTTGGGTTTTGATCTTGCAGTGACTTTCTTGGGAAGATTGGCAGGTTCCACTTGGAACTTCCAAGTGGAAACTTCCGACTTTCATGTTGGAAGTAATCTTTCACTCTGTGGAATAATGGATTTGGAAATGGCCTTATAACCCTACCGAGACTATAGAACAGTCAGTGCTGATGTTTGTCCACCTTGGCAATGCTTTAACACAAAAATCTCTAGATTTAAAAGAGGGTGCACTTTATTTTCATTGTAAAGGATGCAGAATGTAGTTTTGTATTTGACCCCCCTGCTATTTTGTACCTTCCGTGTATCTGCTGTGTACCAAACACCAAACATAGCGAGGTGTTTATGGTCTCTTCAATTGGGGAGGAGCAGAACATGATTTACCAGAATGTATTATCTTTATCATGTTTACAGAATGAATGTGAAAAGTACCTTGAATTTGTTGTATTTGATATATACAGTCCATGGCTAGTGTCAAGTGCCTCAATAAAGTGTCTTTTCAACAGATTCACATGTAGGCTTTTATTATATATGTTTTCAACTTTTACCTTAGCTGACGTCATTAAGTAATGATTTTAATAATGATATATGATATCTTATATCATATAATATAATACATATATCATATATAATATAATACAAAATATATCATATAATATATTAGTAATGATATACGTAATGATAATACTTTACCACTAGATGGCAACATAGAAAGCACAATGAAAAACCTTTAGCTGCAAACAAGAACAGTGGAGTTTATTCAGTAAGATAGAAATATTTCTTTAAAAATCAGCAGAAATTTAAAAATGTTATCCTATTTTATTTGTATGTTGAAACATTATTCTAATAAATTATTTTATTATATATATATATATGATATTCCAAATAGCTTCCAGATGTCTAGGCCATTTTTTTCTTTACAAATCTAACCAAATATCAAGACAGATATGAAATACAGACTTTGCCCATGCTGTTTCTTTAAGACGACATTATTTCTGTTGTTTCAGATGTCACCAACTGATGTGCAGAAAGAAACGCAGCATCACTGAGGTGACTGAACAAAGACTGGAGCACAGCTTTGATCTGCCTGTTTTTATGGCGTTTCTGAGCTGAACAATCTGATTGCTCTCTTTCAACACTCACTGTGGGACATTCACACAAAGTCCACTGATGTATTAGTCCCCCTCTACCCCATACCCACCAACAAAAAAAACTTCACAGGTGTTCAAGTATTAAGATGCATGTTTTGAGGATCCATTTGCATCATGCATTTTAAGTTGTTGCAGTCAAACAGAAAGAAACAAACTTTTAAGCAAATGTTTTTGTTTATTATCTTGACATTAATTTGATATTATATTGAAGGAAGACCCTACAGTAATTTGAGAAAAATTGCACTAAAACTAGTTATAATGCAACAAACATTTCCATGGATTCAATTTGCAGTCAAATTAGCTTAGAGCAGTAATAGGATTACTGCCTGATATACATTCATCATTTAGCTCCATTTCTTCTCTATCACATCCTGAGGAAAAATGTCTGAAATGAAATTTTATGGCCAAACATGCATGTTTTATGTCTTAGGACCTAATCTAACAGCTAGAGAAAATGAAAGCAATATGTAAAGCAGACTGGCTCCACATTCCAAAATTATTCACACCTCTGGCAAATGTAAGTTTAATATTGTTTTAATTCAGTTAAGATGCTTGTTTCTAATAGCCTTTACAGTTTCACGGCTAGAAAGGGTGTGACAAGTTGCAAACCTAGCTGTTCAAACTCAGCCGTGACAAAGGTCTCTGTTCTTTCATCTGTGGCATTTTGTCTCATTTTGTCTTCCTCCTTCATTTGTCTTTAATTCAAAAATTAATATTTGAGAAAAGTCTGAATAAATGTTGGATTGAAAGTCATAGGGATGGAGAGAATGAAAAATTGGTATTCAATGCAAAAATGTCCTTTCCCCACTGTGGGGCAATAATACATTCCTATTCTATTCTAAAAAATTGGATCAGTTACAGTGTTGCTAGAGAAATGTGCTGGAAGACATATTGTAAGAGGTACATACTATTTCCAAAGTCTTTAAACGTATATGCCCTAATTTAAAGATCCACAACACAGTAGGAAGGGGCCGAAATACCATTAAAGTGAAGTTCCTGTGGCTCAGACTTTCCCCTGTGATGAGCATGCAGCAGTATGGGAGGTCGAAGAAATTACATTCTCTTCTTTCCGTTACTTTAACAATAGGTTTGAAGAAAAATTTTAATCAATTGAAATCTCCTTGGGTACTTACATAAGAGGATGTATAAAGGTGCAGGAACAAAATCCGAAATTTCACTATTCCATAAAAGCTCTGTCAACACAGACATGAGAAAGTCGCGTTGTGTGACCTTGCTGTGACATGATGAATGACCTAATCAGAAGTGTAATGAAACAGCACACGTTCTCCTGCTGTTTCTCTGTGTTTTTCATCTTCATATAGATATGTGTGTGTGTTTGAGTGAGTGTCCAGAAACTCCATCAGAGTCACAGGTGACCTAAGGATTCTCATTGAGCCTCCTGTGTTTGACGAGAGCAGGTAATTACGAGTGACCTCCCGCTTTGTAAAATTTAACAGAGTGAGAAAGTGAGCAGGAAGGATGAGCGGAAAGCAACCTTGAAACTTTAACTTAATCTTGATTGCCTCCACACCTTTTTCATCTTGGACTCTTCTCTCAAGCCATCAGACTTCTTGATCCCCTTTAATTTGTCTTCCATATCCATGAGGACTTTGATCATTATGTGAAAACTGATATAATTGCCTTATAAAACCTATCACAACAAAATACCTTTCAAAACTATTTATATTCTTTTAACTTATCCCAGTTTTTTCACATTACAACCACAAGGTAATTAATTAATAAATTTATTTCTTATTTAATTTATTCTTCAATTAGGATTGTATGTGATAGACCAACAGAAAGTATTGCATAACTGTAAAGGAAAAAAAATGTTATTAAATTTTTATCCCAACTATTAAAATCTTTATAGTGTGGGAGTCATATTTATTCAGCCTTCTTTACTCTTATAACTTTAAATAAATTGAAGAGTGTCAGGAATCGTGTGGTGGAAGATATGGACCCAAACGCAGAAGCAGGAGTGCAGGGATGTTTGTGGAAAGTGCAGCTGGTGGTGGAGATGATGGCGGCAGAAACGGTTTTAAGAAAGTGGGTGAGTGGAGGAAGACATGAGAGTCATGACACAAGAGCAACCTTTTGCATTAAGAAGCTGCTTGATTAGTAAACAATTCTCACCTTTATTTAATGTATTTTCAGTAAAAACTGTTCTGTGAATACTTGTGCAGTAGCCACGAAGCCTGTGGTAACTGAGGAAGAGCTGAAGAGCTCCACTGCTCAGGTGGAAGAATCTGCCTATTATATCAGTCGTGCGCTCCGCAAATTACACATTTGTGGAAGTGTGGCCTTTATGGTACTTTTTATTGTATGGGTTTGATTTATGTCACATCCTAAACGGTAGTCTTCCTTATCAACCTCAGCTTTGGTAGCTGGGGGAAATCACAGAGAAAAATGAAAACCAGTTGAAATAAAGCTGTTAGACGTCTTGTTTGTCATAAGCCATAGGAGACGGCAAGCATGTTAAAAAAGAATTTTGCAATTCAACGCAAGCAGATAACGGACCATCTAGCGAGACCATGGCGGCAGTACTGTATGTTAGTGTAGAAACCAGTCTTGATCTTCAGACCAGAAATGCAATATGTTGTGTTGTTTATTAGTCGACCCAATTACAGTTAAACTTGAGGCAGTAAATTAAAAATAAGATTTTTTAATCACACACAAAAGGAAAATTTACAAGGGGAGCTGTGGGATAGGAAATAAAAACAGGAAGAACCAGTACTGAATGGCGGAAAGAGATTGGCTTCAATACAGATCAGTGTTATTGTGGACAAGAGACAGGTGCTTGATCACTCACAGAGTGCAGCTGGGAGAGGAGACAAACAGGAAGACAGAGGGAAAAGGAATATTTAATTCCGGGAGCTTAACTGAGACTTAACGAAACAAAAAAGCTCGAAGAAAAGAACGATACTAACCCAAGAGAACAAAATCCAATGAGGATTAAGAGGAGAGCACAAGACTAAACACATAAACTGACACTTACTAACAAGAATGAATACTGTACAAGAACTGGATGGAACATAACAAGACCATTGACTGTATCTCAGATATCCGAAGCCTCTGAAGCAACCCGTAGGTTTCTTCAGAAACCTACGAGTTTAGTCATGGAGGCATTATGCCCAAAAAATGGAAAACTTAAATAAGAAATTAATTTTTTTTTTATTTTTTTTTTTTTCGGTGGAGCCGAAAGAGGGACTGTGAAAATGAGGACGTATGATTGACACTCTGAGCTGACATAGCTATGAGCTAATTGAGCTAACTGTAGCTAAAAAAGGTTAGCGGGTGCTTGAGTGTTTGAAAACCTTGGTCGTTCAGTGTGACGGGCTCCCCAACAGCTTATTTAGATGTTGTCTGACCAAAACCAGCCGTAGTAAATCTTCAGGAACTGCCTGAAATTCTATGACCACAGACAGCCATGAATAAAAATGAATGACATTGGCTTTTGGCGCGTCCTGCAACTGCGAGACTTTTGGCGCGTCCTGTAAACCGACCCACTGAACGGCACCAACCTACTCTTCAACTCTGGCAAACCCCATAAGAGGTGCCCCAGTCAATCTAAGGAGGACATCGGACTGAAACACCTGCCGCCTGACACACCGACCCACCCAGGAACAGCCAGGCATGCACCAGGGCAGTAAAGCTCTTGACAATGGTCTTACATTGGTGGAGTTTGATCTTGAACTTGATTTCACCTCGTTCAAGGTCTTGATTTTTGTCTGGTCTTGACTTGGTTTAAGGTTAGGTGGTTTAATTACAATACTAGTAATAAATGTCAGAACTGATGCAAAGATAGATGGAGCTTAATCCAGAACGATCCGAAAAGAAAACCTCCTAAAGACTGCAAAAGAATTGAGACTTGGGCAGAAGTTCAGCTTCCAAAATGATGACACTAAAGATGCAGCCAGAGGTACAATGGAGTTTTAGATTAAAGAAAATTCATGTGTTATAATTGCCCACTCAAAATCCAGACCATGATCCAATTTAGAATCTGTGGTAAGACTTTTATAATTTTATAATTATCACAAACTTCTCAATCCAGTCTACCCTATGTTTAGCTATTACTAAACATATGGTACTATTACTATTACAAACTATTCATAAAAAATCTGCCTTTAGATGTGCAAAACTGAGAGAGATACAACATAAAAGAGCAGTAGTCATATTAGCAGCACATGTTGACAAATAGTATAGCTTCAAGGAGAGTACAAATCACCACTATCAGACATTTATATTGCATAAATATTGAACAAAAGATTATCTTCCTTCCACTTTATAATCATGCACTAGTTTTTGTTGGTCAATTAAAATAGAATTCAACCAGTGGTTTACATTTTTAAAAAGTACAACAGTTACTGGGTTATCTCTAGCTTTCTTAGTAGTTGTGCTGCTATTGGCGTGGACTTTATTACTATCCAGATTTTCCTCACAATTTTCTATTAATCTTCACCAATGAATTGTCTGCATTTTTTAATACCATAAATTTTCTGTTGACTCTCACTTTATTACTTTTGTCTCACACACGAAAATAAATTTAATACATGAGCATACACACATAAACTTATGCAAGCCTATGAACATAATGTTTGTCTCTCGAGGAATGATATTAATATCTGACACGTTTTAAAATGCCAGCCAAATTCAAACAAGGTGCACAAAGATTATTTATAGATCTGACACTTTTTGCGTCTCTTCAGCTCTCAGGCTATTTTTGTTTTACAAAGAATGTCGTTTCAGAAAGAGCGGGAGGATGAAGAGGGAGATGAAGACTGACAGATAGGTCAAACACAGGGAAAGGTGTGTGGGGGCAGTGGCTAAAGACATCAGCCAGCAAAGCCCCAGAGAAGTTGATATTTTAATCAACGCTTGGGGAAAAAATATCCTTGAAGACAATTCTTCCACTTGTGACACATGAGTGCGATCAAAGACTCGTGTTGAGGGATAAAAATACCCCAAATGTGGGCTAATCACAAATCTGCATTCAGGCCTGATGGCTGCTTTCTAATATGAGCTTGTGGGCTTTATTTCCTGCTGCTCGCGTTGACTTCCTTTGTGTTTTCAGATTCTCTCTCCGTCTCTCTGTCCTCCTCTTTTAGTATTCACCTCCTGTCATGCAAATGTTAGTTCAATCTCTAGAGCTGTTTACTCATTGAGTGATGATTGCCTGTTCAAACATCTGTCCTTGGCAGTTTACGCAGCAACACACATATAAATACTTGCACACATGCGAATGCTTTCTAGACATTGAGAGACATCAGTCTTAATTTAAAGTCTAAATAAACCAGAAGGGTTTACTCATTAAGTAATTTACATAACACTTGAAAACAATTTACACCAGAGCAGTTTGCTCGACATTTAAAGTGGATGATTTGTGGATTGTACAGTACAGTTCTAGAGGCATTGTCACCTGTTGAACTCTTCCACATAATGTCATGTTATAGCCAAAAACAAGCTGTATAAAAGTGTAAAGCAGGATCAGATGACAAAGCTATCATAAATAATAAACCAAACATCCAACTCAACCAGGGGTAAGTAGTCTTTGTAGTCTACGAGGCTCATAATTTTATACCCAGTTACACAGATTTTTTTGTCTCATCTTCAAAACCTACACAACATGGTTTAGTAAACTATATTAATACCTACCATGTAAAATTAGCTTCCTTTACGGTTAAAGAATTACAATTTTATTTTCATTTTTAGGTTTTAAAATAGATTAGAAAAGTAAAAGGATAAGTCAAGCAGCAGGTGTGTGGAAAGTTGAAAAAATAAATAAATTGGCATTATCCAACAAGCAGTCTACAATGCAGCTTAGATCTATACTATAATGCTCAGCAAGATTTTAAATCCAGGCAGAAGCAAATATTTGAGACTGATTCTGAATTGCAACCCTGGACACAATGATCTGAGGCTATATTGACATCCTTAGAGCTGTCATAAAGCTGAGAGCTGTTGCTGTGTTGTTTTGTGACTAAGTGCAAAAATGACATTTGACCAAACACATTTCCGAAAACAGCTAATTGTCTTTTTTCCCCCCTGCAAATAAAAAGAAAGATGGGTAAATTTTGGCAATATTTAGGCTGGTTTTTGGTGTGTTCTTAATACAGAGATTAAACTAGAAAAATGTTTATTACATTTGTCTTATCCAATGGGAAAAATATGCCTGAGAGACATTGATCAAGTAAGGTCTACCAAGATTACTTATACAGTACAAGTCCTAAATTGGATTCTACAGTCCTGAGTGCATGGCTCTTGATCCATCCTAGTTCAAAGCCATGACAAGCCACGTTGCCCATTTGAATAAAAAAAAAACACACTGAGTAAATGAAAATTCCTCATCCATTTCAAAAAATACAAATGCTTTGCAACCCAGAATATACATTGCTCTGATTTTAGACATTCATAATAAAGCAAGATCAATAATGATCTGTCTTACATTCCCTTCTTTTTCTTTTTTCTGTGGTCCCAATTTTTCCTTCACTTTTTCCTTTTAGGGGCTAGAATCGTTAAAACATGCTACACTGATTTCAATCCTGCAGCCTCTTCTGCGAATGGCGACCAGTTTCTTGGAGTCAATTTAACACTTTTCAGGGAACCAGTGAAGGGAGGATGATTGGGTGAAACAGAAGAGCCAGACTGAACCAGTAATGATAAAAAAAATAAAAAATAAACTCTGCATCTGTATAAGAACCAAATGTTATTTTTGAGTGCAAGCCTACCCAAGGAGAACCTGCCTGGAAAGCTTTAAAAGAAAAGAAAAGAGTCAAATGTAATGAGTGCACATGTTGCCATTTCTGTTTTGATAAAAATATGTTAATCAAATCTATACTTTTAGAACATGTAATTTAATATTGTGAATCAAAATTTTAGATAAACTTCTTGATGCACTTCCAGATTCCTGTTATAACCATTAGGGATCCTATGGCTCGGATCCGGGCCTGACCCGCTTCCATGTTCCACCAATATTCTGACTTCTACCTTCTATGAACGTATGCCTGTTGTATATCATTAGAAAGCTAAGAGTCTTGTGATTCTATTAATATATGTCAATCCAGAATACAGTTATAAGTGTAGACACAGTGAGCGCATTTCCCAACAAAGACACTCTCCCCGCCTTTTCATTCTCCCACCCTTGTGTGTCTTACCCTGCTGCTACCTGTCCTGTCAGAGTCTATTTTTTTGGAACACCTTTCTGCATCTTTTCTATGAAGAACCAAATAAATCATAGAATAAATCAGCTGGTGTCTGAATAAATTGATCAAATATTCTCAAATCGTATCCAGTCCAAGCAGGACGTTTCACGGTGGGCGGATCCTTGAATGGGGGAAGTGGAAGAATATATGCCTGTCGTTGCTTTCTGTGGAAGATGTTGAAGATATTTACAAAATTGGAATTATGGTAACCAGATTTCTACTGTTTGGGATTGGTGGGGTCCTGGTGTATTGCAAATTTCAACAGCAGAAATTGTGAAGCTGCTTGACCAACATGAACAGATATGTCAGGCTGTAGTGACTCAGGCTGCGTTGAATGAGCTAATCCTTAGGCTGGCTGTGAATTTATACACGGGATGGGAACCAACTTGGAGAAACTTTCAGCCCAGCTTGGTGGTAAGACTGATGAATTACACCATCCTTGATGCAGGTTACCTCTTCCATGTGAGACATCTACAGCCAATAGCTGATGGATAGAAAGTCACATTCGTCCATGACTCTTCCTTCTCGCCAATCTCATTTGAAATAGTCCCTGTGCCGAATTCTGATGACTGACACATCAAATAGCCAATGGTATGCTGTAAACCCCGTTAAACACGGGGTTTTTAACTGGGTGCTATGGCTACTGGTGAGTGTAAAATGGCATGTCAAAACAGAGACATAATGTAATTACGCACAATGCAAACCAGTAACATACCCTTTCAGCAACGAGTCCGAAAACACTTTATTGTCAAAATAAAATACAGAGTAAGCAACGAAGCCTAGTTTGAGAAGGGAAAGTAACGATTCTGAAGATTTTTATTAATAGGTGAAGATTTAAAAATATGTGCAGTATATAACTGTTTTTGTTTTTTTGCTGTCAAATTTGGTGTGGATAAATTAATCATTCAGACTTAAGACCCATACTGTGTTTTAGGTCACCACTTCATTCTAAAGCCACTTTTAGAGCATGTATTTTTAGAAAAAAATAGGCAGATGTAAAATTGTATCTTTTTTAGTGTAATAAACTTTTTATTGCTTGGTAATACTAGCACTCAGACAGAATCAAGTCATGTCTCAGTATTGTGTCTACTCAAATTGGCTCATGAATGCGTTTAAAAAAAATGTAGGGGAACAAATGTTATCTGCTTATTCTTTTTTCAGCTGTGACACATCTGATCTATCAACTGTCTTGACAAATGACTTGGCAGCACTAAATTTGCTTTTCAGTAAATTTAATGCAAAATCCTAATGCTGGCAGTGCCGCCATGTGTCTGGCTCTTTTCATTCCACTCTGTCCCCCATGGTTCAATTTATTTGGTCACATATATTGTTCCGAATTTACACTCTTCCTTTAGGGCCCACCATTTGTGAGCTTGATATTTGCAGGCATGAAATTGGACCTAATTGTGATGCAGATGACATCTCTTGTGAGACTTAACGTGGCACACTGATGCTGGTAACTTCACTGACTCTGTGACCGGGATATTAAAAGTTGACTGTCTCACAGTTAGAAAAAAAAAGATTTAGACCACTTTTACCACTAACGTTACAACTCAAAATATTCCAACTGCTATGGATGATGATAGATTAGTGCAAAATATTTGGCCAACTTTTCTAGATGGATGTAGCACTAAGGCTTCATTTTACAGACCCCTTTCATTTTGGTAGGATGAATCAAACAGTGCTCTCTGAGATCTTCTCCACAACTTTATTTTTTGAACTACAGTCTGTATTTCTAGGTCTTCATGTTACAGTTTGTTCTCCAGTGTCTTTAAACACACCTCAGAATTATTTACCATCTATTGATCATCAAACCTTGCCATATGTGTGTGTGTTGAAAAAGAGAGACAACAGTGACTTTCCAAATTACAAAAGTTCCTTTACAAAACATTTAATCACTCAAACTAAATAACCAAACACTACAGATCAAACTAAACGAATGACAAAAAATGAAAGAAAACAAATGAATAAAAATGCAATGAAAATAAAAAACATAAGTTCTGATTTATGCTTGGAGGAATCTGGATGCTCTGAGAATGAAAGCTAAATTAATTTACCAATTGTAATTAGTTTAACTAATTAGCACCATTGATTTATGTGTAAACCATGTAAGGAAAATCCAAACATTCTTTGGATAAAGAAATGTTTATTTAAAAATGATCTAGATAAAAGTAAATAACCTTTGGAGAATTACTTAATTCATGGATTGATCCCCTCAGTAAACAGTCTAATTTCAGTATTTGATGAAAAAAGAGTTTCAAACATGGCTTATAAGATTAGTTTCTGTTCTTAAACAATCTATTTTTAAAACAAGTTCTGTTTAAACCGTTAATAGCTATCTTTGTTTATGAAATGCAGGCCTGAACCAATACGTGGGCTAATTTAGCTTAGCTCTCTGTAATGCATGTGGGGCTTTTGAAATGGCTAATTGTAGGATTCAAAGCGACTCTTTGTCGGGAACAGTCTTTTAAAACACTGATTAAAATTTCAGGCCGAGGCCTGGTTTACCCAAAGATAGCAGAATGAAGACTTAAACAGGAAACACCACAATTAGTTATCCTAACTAATTTGCCTCTGCCCAAACATACCTTATAGAATGATTCAAGTTTTCCAGTTTTCTCCGTGGTTCAGGGGGGAAGTTCGATGGGGGTTAGCCGGCAGGCTAAAGATTGTTTACCAAGCTAACTAGCGAGCTGGTAGCACCAGGAGTTTCTGGCCTCGGGCGTAGTTTCCCTCCTCTCTGAGCTCAGCTACGTGGCTGCTGACCGCTGGAGATGCCAGTGGCCTGTCTTCCGATTTGACTAGACAGCAATCAGCTCCAACTTTCTTTCATTGGAAACAGTACGTTTTGTCAGATTTCCAGCACGGCAATTCTTTTCGGCTCTGCCACGAAGGGATGCGACCTCCAAATGTTTCAGGCATGCAGTTCAGGCTCCCGTTTTCTCTCATGACCACTGGCAGATTCAGGAACGGTCTGCAGAGTTCAGGGAGAAAAGGGTTTGTTAATCAATGTTTTTCAGTCACCTGATTGGTCCTCCGTCGGTGTTGCTTGAATGAGTTCCTTCTTGAACCCATATGTTTCTGCTTCGCCCTCGAAGGAAGATGCTTCTATGTGGGCCTTCCTGATCAGAGCTCGGCCATGACTCTGAGTGAATGAAGCATGAACTTCCGCTTATGTGGTGCTTAAATAAATCTCTTCTTCTCCACTTCCTGTGGAGCTAGAATGCAGATTAGCAGCACTCAATGGCTGTGTGTGACCCAACACATTTCAATAACATTAATTTAAGATTAGTGTTTTTAATGGGAATACCTCTGCAACCCACTGCATAGCTCTATACAGATTTCGTATTCCATAGAATTTATCGGCCCTCTTGACCAAGCTCTGCCATTAAAAAAAGAAACAATCAGAATACAGCACTTCAAGACAGCTAATGTCTCTGTATGATATTCTGATGACATCTTTTTGAGACAGGGGGATATGTGGAATAATGACACCGGGTATCTTCCTCAGTAAGGAGAAAAAAGCTGCAGGTGCTTAGAGAGATGGGGGCTGATTGAATGCAACGCATACAGCCAAGATAAATGAACAGATTGAAGAAGAAGCTGTGGCAGAGGTGGCAGAGCCCGATGAAAACAAGACATTTCTTAAATTATCAGTTATTTGTTCAAGTGCTTGAAGGTACAACCACTTACATTTACATCAAAAAGACCTTGTGGCTAATATGAGTTCCAATACCTACATATAATTTTAATATAAAAAAAGACTAATACATTTAGTCTCTGATGCAATTTATACAAAGAATTTTCTAGACGATGTGTTCAATTTCCGAAAAATCTGTCTTCCATCAAAAACAAAATCTACCAGAAACAACGGAGAAGAAATATCCGTACTTCATATCAACTTTTCTAACTTCCTGTAGAAAATATTTGTGGTAAATCTATTTTGTAGTTAGGAAGAAATAAATTTAGATATTTTTTTCAAGTGGTGTATATCCTTTATTCTATCCTCTTCCAATGATGAAACTGCTAGTATTTGTACCTAAAAAAAACCCAAAAACAGTGACATGAAAAGATGAAATCCATTATTTACATAAATCATGCTCTTTCAAAGCCACCTCATATTGAACAAATGCCATTTTAAGCACAACCAGGTTTTTATTCAATGGATAATAGAGGTGTAAACTGATATTTAATAAGAGCCAGGTAAATTTTAGAACTGTTGATGTTAAAATCTGTGTTATCAGGCTCCTCTCCTGTGGAACCAGCTCCCAGTTTTAGTCCGTGAGGCAGATACTCTGTCTATTTTCAAGACTAGGCTTAAAACATTCCTTTTGATAAAGCTTATAGTTAGTGGCTTAGGTTATCCTGAGATATTTTTTTAGTTATGCTGCTATAGGTTTAGGCCGTTGGAGGACAGACTGAACACTTTTCTTATCTCTTTTACTTTTTTCTTCTACCACTCTACAGATATATTTTTTCTGCTGTTATTGCGATTGTTAAACCAGGTTTCTCTCAGTATTTTTCTCCCCATAGAACCTCCACGCTGTCTGGTACCCTGCTCAACTATAAAGTCCCCTGCTGGATGGGGAACATTGGTCCAGATGATGCTCAAAGTCACCGAGCATCCTCCATGCTGTCTCTTCTCTGTCTTCTCAGGCACTGCAACCTGATGCTGGCAGCCGCTGGAGGGCACTGCGGCCTGGTCCTGCAGCTGCTGGAGGGCACTGCGGCCCGGTGCTGGCAGCTGCTGGCAGCCCCTGGAGGGCACTGTGGCCTGGTGCTGGCAGCCGCTAGAAGGAACTGCAACCTGCTGCTGGCAGCCATTGGGGGGCACTTCGGCCTGCTGCTGGCAGCTGCTGGTAGGCACTGTTGTCTGCTGCTGGCAGTTGCTGTGAACTCTGACAGACAACTTGGACTCAGGAATGCAGACTGACGACTTGGACTCGGTAAAATAGACTGATAACTTGGACTTGGGAGTGCAGACTGGAGGATCGGGCTTATGAACAGTCTCTGGAGACTCAAACGCATCCGCAAACGTAGATTGAGGGCTCGGGAACAGAATCAAATAAGTCATCCCGGATGTCCTCAGCTGAGTAAGAATCAGTGGGAGGTTGTCTTCTCCAAACAGAGATATTTGCTCTAGCATACTGGGATCAACCTATGATAAATCAATGAGAATTTTAAACTCTGCCTCTGTTACTGACCTCCAGAAGGTGCTGTCCACAACAGGGTTAGTTGAAGCCACAGAGGAAGACCGTGTTGACAGAGAAGCAGCTGAGGAGGACTGCAGCAGCTTGGGTAAAAAGGAAAGGTCCACCTCATTTCCCTCCAATGGATTCTGCTTGATTCTGAAATGAGGAGGGGATCCGTGACTGGGACTAGAGATTGGATCGGGCGCTGGGTATGGAACTTGAGGTTGCTGGGATGCTGGGTCCGTAACTTGAGTTCGCTGGGATGCAGGAGACGAAACTTGAGGTGGCTGGAACGTTTGGACCGAAACTTGGTCACGCTGGCTAGGCAACTTTGGCGGACCCTTGAAAGGCGGTTGCAAACAGGTAGCATTATCATCCGCAGCTGGTTTGCTACTAGGAGGAACTGGGACAGGAACCTGGATGGCTTGTAAATGGTGGTGTTGGGCAGGCTTCTGGAGGAACGGCAGGTCATCGACCGAGTCCTCCTGGGAGAGAGCCAGAAGCAGCTCGAGAGCAACGGGCATTCATCTGGATATTCGGGGAAGATAATTAAGAAACAAAGAACATCTGGGGACTGAGACAAGGAACAGCTTACTTAGAATAGACAAAACACAGGGAGATAAGGAGTTGATGCAGACAGGGAAACAGACAAACCATGACCGACTTTGGCAATCGAATGGGTATGTCAGACGTCCGACTCTGCATTCTGTCAGACCCTGTGACATCCATTGTGTGATTATTTTTTACAAATACACATTTTTTTACACACACACAAACAGACACACAAACACACATACACTAACAAACATGCCCTCACACACATGCACACACACAGTTAACAACTTTACAGTTTGATTTAAATACAAAATATTTCTGACCAGAATCTGAGCCCATAAAACCTGTTGGGAATCAATCTCCCATATTTAGGGGACTAATATTCTCAAAAATAATACAGTACAAACTTCTGAAGTCACTTACTTAGTAAATACATTTCACCGTCAAGGCCTCAGAGCCTTGTAAGTGAACAAACAGCATCATAAAGATTGAGAAAACAGCAGACTGTTGGGTTCCTGGGGCTGTGTACAGCAGAGTATGGGTATGTCTGCCTTCCCTTCCTACAGGGTGTGACAGGCAGGTGCTCCTGCTCCCAGCTAATCAGCATCGGTACACTCACTGCTTCCTTTAAAGGAGGAGCAGGTTCCTGAAGTAGATGCCAGACGGTCAACTCTTTCTGAGTGGTAATCAGGTGTATAGTTTGAGCTGATCATACTTACCAACGCTCTGCCTTCTCTTCCACAGAGTTTTCCCAGTGTCTCCTTGTCCTTGGAGTCCTGAATGTTCACTTTGTCCACCCGACCTCCACAGCAGCTGCTTTTAGGTTCTGCCCCCATCATCTGTCCTCCACTCCTAGGATTGCTCGCGAAAAGCCAGCTGCTGAAACAGATCTTCATTCACTTGCCGCTGTCTGCCCTCAAGGTTCGCTTGTCCAGAGCCCTCTACCTGGAACTTAGACAAAGGGATTACTCCACCACCCTTCCACCGCTGCCCCCAGAGAGTCCACAACCACTCTTAGGGCTCGCCTGACTCAGTGAGCTCCAGTCCATCTTAAGGAACCACTAAATTTAGCCTCTTTCCAGTTCCAGAACCGAAACCACAAATCTAAGCCCCTTGCTCCCGTCCTTGTGTTTGTCATCTTAAAAAAAGAAATACAAACCCTGCAATTATCAGTTTGTGTGTTCGTTTCTGTCTGAATCAGAGTCTACCAGCCAGCATACACAGCTGGATCAAGGAGAAACAGAATATCTCAAGATTTGAAGATTCTGAAAATGGAAAGGGAATGCCACAACATAGAATATACGCTTTTCCATCTCAACTGACACTAACATTTTTTAGCTATGCCCACCACAAATCTGACCTTTGAGAAATGGTCACAAGAGGAATTGATCAGTGAAAGCTTTAAGAAGTACCATTTGCAATTCTTAGCAAACCTTGTAGGGGACAGTAAAATTACATCTGGAGAAATACCCCATTGGTGTAATAAAACATGGTAGAGGCAGCATCATGCTGTTGGACTGCTTTTATTTAGCAGGGATGGATGGAGCTAAACATAGGAATACTGTAAGACAACATGTTAATGTCTGAAAAAGACTGCAGAGGTTCACTGCCCCGCAAAACAACTCTAAAATTGCATCCAGAACAGCAATGTAAAGTTTGAGATGAAAGCATGTTCATTTTAGTGAATGGTCTAGATATAAATGATGGGGCAAAAAAATGTTACTACCTGAAAATTTCTCTTCAAAGACACTCTCCAAACAGTCTGACTGATTTTGGGCCTTTCTGTAGGTGAAGAAGTAATGGTTAAAACAGGCTATTCTGAATCACAGAATGTCAATAATCAACAAGAAGTCACAATGAATCTAAAATTACTCATTAAAAAAGAGACATTTATTGATTGTGAGATTAATCTTTTTCAGCTGTAAAGACAAATCACCAAGCAATACTTTACTTCTTCGACGAACCTTGATGATCCACTCCCAGATAAAGCTTTTTGTATCACCGAATCCAAGCTCTCAGTTTGAAGACAAACGTCTGCCTGCAAGTAAATAAGAAATCTGGATAAGTCAGAAAGAAACATTAAATCTTAAAGCATTTTTATTTATTTTTTTACCATAGAGGCTGTAAAGAAATAGCCTTGAGTTTATTTTTACTGCATATGCATGTCTGCAGTAGGCACGCTGCTCAAGTTCATTAAGCAGTTTATTTTACTCCCTTCTTCCACTAAAATTAGTAGACAGCTGTTCGAAAGAGTGGTGTCTTTTACATGTTGCCGTATTTCTAATAAAAGCTTTTTTTACAGAAGACGAGCCTTTTAACACAGCTCTATAAATACAGACAAGTGTTAAAATAACGTTGCAGATGTGAGAAGCGTGACTGAAGTGTTTCTGCATGAGGAATGAGAAGACAATAGAATGACGGATCTCGCTGATGAACGCAAAGTAACACCAACAGACAGATGTTTTAACGGGTGGTGTCCCTCTGTGTGTTAGCAGCTGGACAATGTGTGAACCAGCCAGATGAGAACACATGTTCTCTGGCCTGCAGCATGATCAGAGACTCTCAGCTTAACTCCCATCTATTCGGTTAGAGAAAAAAACTGCAATATATCTCAAAAGTTTGCATAATGTCGAAGTTCTTTTTCACCTTTTATAAAATCACAACCATAAATTGTTACACATTTCAGAAAATTAAGATCTGAAAATCACCTGTTGGTAAAAATTCTAACAAATAACCGATATGATCTGTGGAAACCGCTTTGCTAGCAGGGGTGGATCTATGATTGGAGTGTGATGCAGCTTTAAAGCATAGTCATTTAGATCATAGCTTTCATTGTTGAGTCATGAAAAAAAAAAAGTTAATTAATGTCTCTTAACCCATTTATATTTTTTACAGCTCTAACATCATCTAGCTGAAGCTGAATATGCAATTAGTAGCTTTTGCTACCTGCTCTGGACGCCAGAAAACATTGAAAATAGGTTGATTTAAGGATTCGCAAAGGGAATACTTTAATCCTATTTAACCAGTTAATAACACACAATTTATGGACCCAAATAACTCCACAGGCTCTGTTCAGGAGGCAGCTGCACCGAGTGCTCAAAGTGGGTGGACAGGAGGCAGATGTAAGCTCCAGATTGGCCCTTATGGGTGCAACATAATGGGGGCTTCTGATGTTGTGTGGGAAAACCCATGACTTTGCAATAAAATTTGAGAAGAATTTAGAAAATAAAGCAGATATTCAAGCAAAACATTGATAATAGAAAATGGTCCCATGATCATAATGCTACAGTAGTTTCACAAGTCAAAGCTATCTCTGTGTTAAATGGCTCTCTGCCAACCTGTTTTTTAATCTTCTTTTGTGGGGAGGATACAGTAATTTCTTCCTACATGAGTCATTCATGGTATATAGCCATTTCAGAATGTCGTATTTTAAAAACTCAGTTCTGGGATTTTCTGAGCCTAATACTCTTCTTGATGTACAGCAGTGTAGGAAGCAACCAGAGAAAGGCCAGCCGCTGGAGGTGAAACTTTTGACATCACACAGCGATTGGACAACACTTTGTATTACCTCAGTTTCCAGAAATAACAGCTGCAAATCCCAACTTGCTTAGGACATACGGAAACCTACATTTTTGCCTGTTCTTCTTTGCTAGATAACTTGAGTTCAGTCAGGTTGAATGGAAATCATCTGAGATCATTACCTTTAATGTCTTGCTGCAGATTCTCAGTTGAAACTGTATTTTGGTTTGGACTTTTAGGGTTTTCTTCCAGCATTACCATCCATCTTCTCTGACCAGATACCTTCTTCTTGCTGAAGTAAGTGGTGACTAAAAGTATTTCTTTTACAACCAAGGTATGGTGTGATGAATAGGGTAGGGAGACTGCCCCATATATTGAGGCTATCAGTCCTTGATGCAACCACCCCGGGTTTGATTCCCGACTCTGGGAACTTTGCAGCATGTCTTCTCCCTTTCTCTCTGTACCCATTTCCTCTCAGATCTGGTGCAAATCAAAGCCACTAGCACCAAAAACCAGGTATAAATATGTTTAGACTTGTATCTTAAAACATTCCACTGGCTTGGAAATAAACGCACACCTTTAACATCAAGTCAGATTTTGCAAGATTCTTGTAAAATTATCTGCAAGCAAAGCTTGAGTGAGCCTAAATATTCATATTTTGAAAATCCCTTCATAAGAAACATTACAGAACTGTTGTAAAGAACTGACAGCTGGGCCATATTATTATTAAGCTTTGGATGCATAGAAATCTGTTCCAACTATATATTTAGTCAGTTTGTCTTAAAAACTCATGGCTTGTGAGGGGATCTGTTGGCTTATTGACTTTGTTGAACTTCCTACATGCTTATATGCAAGAAACAGAGCCTCTGGGGCCTGTGCTGTCGGGAAAAAACAGGTTATGGGATTTACTTTTGACCTGTTGATGCTGGAAAATAATAGTAAAAATATATATATAACCAAACAGCAAACCAAACAACAGAGGTTATTGGAGGAGGGGAAAATGGAAGCTAAGATTGAAGGTGAGTAACACAGAGAAAACTGGAGCAAAAGTGGGCTGGGAGAGGAGGAAGAGGAGGAGTTGATCTGAAGTGAAGGAGAGGGAGGAGAGAGGGTAAAAGGGAGGCAGGCTTAAATCCTCGCACCATCATTACCAAGGCGCACATGCAGCCCCTCCTGTGATGGAGTGAGAGGGGATGGAGAGAGATGCAGAGAAAAGATGGAGTTGCAGAGGGAGCAGAAAGCAGGATTACTGGTGTGACAGCACAGGCAGATGAGCGTCAGCGCAGCGGAGAGGGAGAAACTCTGCTGGAGGAAAAAAAAATATAAATCAGTGCAACAGGATGAGGACCTGCTAGTGCCCAGCCTGCCCGACCCCACAGACCTGCCATCTGTCCTGTTTTTTTTTCTTCTCCGTTCCTGACGCTTACAGCATCCTTTAACATCTGGATCACCTCAAATCCATATGGGAAGGAGGGCCGCAGCGGGGGAGAAACAAACCTAAATTTGATCATCATCTTTTTGTTGATAAAGCGGGACCTGAGGAGGAGCATCAGCAAGTGAGAGCCTGATAACTGGACCACAGGAGGACAAAACATTTCTAAGATGTTTAGGTGTGGACAGCACCTTTCCCCATGTGTTTGGGAAACTTCCTAACTTTCCATGGATCTGTTCTCTCTGAGGAGGGAAAGGGAGAAAGAGAGGAAGGAGGCACCGCCATCAGCAGTGCTGAAGTGTTACAGAGGTTGGTGCTCCTGTCACTGAGGAAGCATTTCATCACTCTTCCTCGCTCTCTGCCTCTTTCACTCCTCCTCTTATCCGAGCAGTGGGGAACCTGACGGATACAGACGGAGAACCAAGCACAGCTGCTTCACACACACACATACTCATACTCAGGCTGCTGTGCTGAGGCTCCCTCACCTCCCTCTCCTTCTTTCACCCTCCGTCACTTTCCTCTCCTGTCCCACTTTTGATGCCCTGTCTTCACCTCCACGACCAATTGTGAATGTGATGCACGCAGGAAAGCAGTGAGGGAGTGGAGCAGCCAGACAGAAAGTTTTTTTTTTGGAAAAAAAAAAGGCACACACACACTTGCCATCACGTTGTGAAGTCCTTCAGGAGAGTGTGTGGATATCAACGCTGTTTCGCACACACACACACATAGTCACACATGCGTAGGCGCTGATGAACTCACACTCTACTGGTCTCGCTCAGAGACGTGGTCTAAATGTGGACTCCTACAGGTGCTGTGAGGGGAAAGAGAGGCAGGTGAGGAGCAGGAGAAGGCAAAAAAAGACACTTTGAAGAAAGAAAAAAATAAAGAATAATGATGGAGCAGCCGGAGTTGAAGTTGGATGAAAGCAGAAAACACAGGTAGGTCCGTAAAACGTCAATTCTGTCCCTGTCAGAGATCTATACTTAACATCTAACAACAAGCAGGAATGGTAATGAATTAGTGGATACTGGTAGGTTTTGCTCAGGAGTATTTTGAGCACAGCCTATAGTGTGAGCACTCACACTTTCAGTTTTCATAAGTGACGAGTTTCCTCGAGAGAAAGGACACATCCGTTGCTGACAGAAACGGAACAGAGTGTTGTTAGTGGAACGCCAAGGAATGTATGAGAGTGAAGCTGTTTGTATTTTCCTCTCAGAGGGTTGATTCTTACTAGGCATCCGAGTTCAACCTGTTTCAGTTATGCTGTTGATTTGGCCTATAATCGTCACCAGCTATCTGCTCCATTTTTACGACAGAACCACCAAGCAAACAGCTGCAGCGACACAAACATGTGGATCCTGAACAGGAGGTTTGGCCCCCTTCATTAAGGCTCAGAAAGGGGTCACATGATAATTATTCAAGTATTTCATCAGAAAATGGATCAATTCTTATCTTAGTTTCCATTTTCTGTTTATTTATTTATTTCTTAACCTGCTGAAGTTCACATGCATGATTTTCACATTTGAGATACACATAATTATGATAACAGATTCACATGAGCCCCTGATCAAAAAAGAATATGTTTCCACCCCATACTACATGTAGTAATGGATCAAAACAGGGCTTGGGTAAATTTTAGATTATATACTGAGCAAAAATATAAATCACCACTTTTTTGCTCCCATTTTTCATTAGCCGAATTCAAAGTACTCAGAAACATTTTCTATACACACAAAAGACCCATTACTTTCAAATATTGGATACAAATCGGTCTAAATCTGTGTAAGTGAGCACTTCTCCTTTGCTGAGATAATCCATACCACCTCACAGGTGTTGCAAGGTGCTGATTACATAGTATGGATGTTTCAAACGTGTGCATTTGGCTGGTCACAATAAAACAACATTATGAAATATGCAGTTTGATCCAACAGCACAATGCCACAGATGTTGCAACTTTTGAAGGATCATAAAAATCGGCAGGCTGACTGCATCGATGTTAGTTTTTCTACCATAATCAGAATCAGAATCAGAATCAGAATCAGAATCAGAATCAGTTTATTGGCCAAGTATGTCACATACAAGGAATTTGACTCCGGCAAACTTTTTTCTCCAGTACAGAACTTGAATAAGTGAAATAAAAAAAGAAAAAAAGAAAAATAAGAACAAAAATAAGTAAAAATACAAATAAATATCAGATCGTAAATAATAAAGGATAATATATACACCAAGCCGGGGTTATTTTACAGTGAGTATGTACAGAAGTGCAGAGTTATAGTTTATTGTTATGTGAGTGCACTCACACACTGTGACTAGACAGAGTTCGTCAGAGCGACAGCCTGGGGGAAAAAACTGTTTTTGTGTCGGGTGGTTTTGGCGTACAACGCTCTGTAACGCCGACCTGAGGGGAGGAGCCTAAACAGATTGTGGCCAGGGTGTGAGGGGTCAGAGGTGATTTTCCTGGCCCGCTTCCTGACCCTGGCCCGGAATAGGTCCTGAATGGAGGGAAGATCGGTTCCTATGATCCTCTCTGCAGTCCTGACTGTTCTCTGCAGTCTGTCCTTGTCTTGCCTGGTGACGGATCCGAACCAGACAGAGATGGATGAGGTCAGGACAGACTGGACTATTGCTGTGTAGAAGATGATCAGCAGCTCCTGGGGCAGGTTGAACTTCCTGAGCTGACGCAGAAAGTACAGCCTTTGCTGGGCCTTTTTCCTTATTATGTTGATGTGTGAGGTCCACTTCAGGTCCCGTGTGATGGTGGATCCTAGGAACCTGAAAGACTCCACTGTGGGGACTGGCTTGTTGAGGATCATGAGAGGAGATGTTGATGGTGGTCTCTTCCTGAAGTCCACTGTCATCTCCACAGTTTTGAGCGGGTTTAGCTCCAGGTGGTTCTGACTGCACCAGAGAACCAGCTGTTCCACTTCCTTTCTGTACACAGACTCGTCGCCGTCGCGGATGAGTCCAATGACGGTGGTGTCATCTGCAAACTTCAGGAGTTTCACAGAAGGGTCCCTCGACGTGCAGTCAGTGGTGTAAAGGGAGAAGAGCAGTGGAGAGAGAACACATCCCTGGGGGGTGCCGATGCTAAGGGAACGGGAGCTGGATGTGAACTTACCCAGTTTCACCTGCTGCCTCCTGTCAGTCAGGAAACTGGTAATCCACTGACAGGTGGATGGAGGCACGGTGAGCTGGGACAGTTTTTGGTGGAGGAGCTCTGGGACAATGGTGTTAAACGCAGAGCTGAAGTCCACAAACAGGACCCGAGCGTAGGTACCTGCAGAGTCTAGATGGTGCAGGATGTAGTGTAGAGCCATGTTGACGGCATCATCCACTGACCTGTTTGATCTGTAGGCGAACTGCAGGGGGTCTAGCAGGGGATCTGTGATGTCCTTCAGGTGGGTCAGTACCAGACGCTCAAAGGATTTCATGACCACAGATGTTAGGGCAACTGGTCTGTAGTCATTTAATCCAGTGACTGGGGACTTCTTGGGAACCGGTATGATGGTGGAGCGTTTGAGGCAGGAGGGGACCTCACACAGCTCCAGGGAGTTATTGAAGATCTGGGTGAAGATGGGAGCCAGCTGGTCAGCACAGAATTTCAGAGAGGCTGGGGACACTCCGTCTGGTCCCTGAGCCTTTTTAATTTTCTGTCTCTGAAATAGCTGGCGCACGTCCTGTTCGCAGATCGTCAGGTTTCAGTGAAGCAAAAGGCGGCAGAACGACTAAAGTCTGAGTTCTTGGATAGGAGAAGGAGCAATTCATCCATTTTGTTAGGCAGAGAGCGGACGTTCCCCAGGTGTATGGATGGGAGAGCGGTGCGTAATCCCCGCTGTCGCAGCTTGACGAGCACACCAGCTCGTTTCCCGCGTCGTCGTCTCCGTCTAAATCCACAGAACGCTGCTGCTCCTCCGATCAGAATCTCCATAAAGCAGTCAGGTTGTGTAAAGACCGGTGAAAAAAGTCCGGCACTGGATAGCCCAATTTTTAAAAGTTCCTCTCTGCTAATTTTAATAGCAGAGGGAGTGCAGAAAACTACGCAAAAGAGTAAAACAGTAACTAGTACCAGAGAGCGAAGTGCCGAGGCGTCCATACGCGGCGCCATCTTGCATCATCATAAACTATCTCCTAAGGCGTTTCAGAGAATTTGGAAGCACATTCAACCAGCCAAGGGGCCTACCACGTATAACCTTACAAACCCAGAACCATCTCATTCCGGCATGTTCAACCCCATGATAATCTGAGGCCATGCTCACATTTGATGGTGTCTGGCACTTTGGAGAGGCGTTCTGTTCACAGATGAATCCAAGTTTTCACTGTTCAGGGCAGATGGCAGACAGCGTGTTTGGCGTCATGTGGCTGAGCGGCTTGCTGACGTCAACGTTGTGGATCGAGTGGCCCGTTGTGGCAGCGGAGTTAAGGTATGGCCTGGCGCATGAAATGGACAATGAAAAGAAGTGCATATTATTGATCACATCTTATATGATGAGATACTGAGGCCCAATGTCATGCCATTCATCTATGATCATCACCTCATGTTGCAGCACGATAATTTACAGCCCAATGTTGCAAGGATCTGTACACAGTTCCTGGAAGTCTGAGAGTAATTGGTCTTTTGTGCATATACAAAATGTTTCAAATCTATGAGGTCTGGAGCGAATACAAGTGTTTTGTATTTATATTTTTGTTCAGTGTAATACAACAATCTGGGGAAAGTCAGTCTAAAAGTATATTGCTAAACATGATACATTTTTATTTATTTAATATAATTACTCCTGCAGCTGTGAAAATAATATAACACATACAATATATATTGATTATTACTTTACTGTAACATTTGCTTGGTCATGCATTTTTACTTTGTTTTTCATACCTAGATAAGCAAACACATACTAATACAGAAGCAACTGACATATCAACAAGCCTATCACACATAATAATATATTAGATATTATATTAAAACACAAGTATTACAAGTTTAGCTAGTTCATTTATTGGGTTTTGCAATCTGGTTACTATTTTTTAGTTAGCAGCTTAACATACATAGACATTGTTTGTTCAATATTCCTACTAGGACAAAATATTACCCAGCATTAAAAACTTGTCTTACAAGCGAGGGAACTTAGAATACAGACTGGAGAAAATCACAGAACTAAATAGTATAAATGTGGTAAAAACAAAAAAACAAACAGGTACTGCTGGCATGTAATAAAAGTGAACAGGGGATGTTAGGAAATAGGACAGAATTTCTGAATGAGAAAGCTGAACTAAGTGTGTAGTTGCAGATGGGCTTTAGGAGGCTGAGGCAACTAAATAAATAAGAGCAAGGAGTGAACATAAAAAACACTAATGAATCACAGAGCCAGAAATAAAACTAGAATTGAACATTCACCAGCCCAAGAATAAATGACCCAAAGACTCCATCCAAAAGCAAAAAAAAAACAAAAAAAAAACACCCAGACAAGTCTATTACATCACGACAGCTGAAGAAATATGCTGGAACATTAATATCAGTTTTTGTGTCATTGCAACCATCTTTTACAAAGATTTTATGTGACACTAAGCAGAATTATACATAGTTTCCATTTTTTTAAACTGAAAGCATCAGTATCAGAAAATGAATTTGAACACATTATGGGCAGAACTTTTTGTCATCAGAACCCGAGTTTGAATATGTTATCTTGGTAATTACATCCCTTGGACTGAATCTGAAATGCTCAACTTTATAAGATTAATCAAAATAATTTCAAATCCAATTTTGAATTCAGAAATGATTGTCACTAAATTGAAATATAATTTTTGTATATTGAAAATGAACTCACACATTTATTTCTCTTCTCACCATTCAGTTAGAGTACTACAATTCAATTTCAGTACTCAAATTAAGTTTCTTGGGTCATACATTCAGTACAGCATCCTGAGTTGCAGTGAGGCACATATGAAGTTGTTAGATGTCAGGCTTCACGTCAAACAAGCAACAGCCATATTGTATGTAAATGTATAAGAAGAGTCATGTAAACAAGTGAAACCTTAACAATAACTGCTATTTGAACTATAGTTAGCTAAAAGCACTTTAGCATAGTCGGCACTGGGACAATTGTTTACATGAGGCCAAAATCGGACAGTACAAAAACTAAAAGCTTAAAGTGCAACTCACCCCAAAATAATCTTTTTTTGTTTTTTCATAAACTCTATAAGTGAATGTCTAATAGTGCTGTGTACATGTCTGGTCAATATTTTAGGTATATTAGTACCCTTTAGTAAAACATTAATTTTGTACAAAAAAACATTTAGAGGAGTTCCCTCTTCTGGTAAAATTTTTACACTACACATGAATTTGAATCAGGCTTTGCTAATGTCTCAGCCTGGATTTCTGTCATGAGCTTAGATTTCTAATGATAGCATCCTGCCGCTGTGGAGAAAAAAAAAAGCTCGGCCTTGGCCACACCTCCTCGAAACAGTACGGTCCAGAGCTGCTAGGCTGCTGCACAGAACCTTCCTCCCTTTAGTCTCTTCCCTCTGAAGGAGGTGGAGAGAAATATTCAACCTCATAATCGCCAACCTCTTAGGCGTTGGAGCTAGCATCACTATTGCTTTGCATCCTTCTGGCTGTGTGTGTGTGTTTGTGTGCGCGTGTGTGTGAGTTTGTCTATGTGTCCCGCTGCAGAAGCTGAAGGCAGTCATGTCAGTTCACAGCACAGACCACGCCCAGCCCTCCCCCTCCATGTACTGCAAAGCAACGCCTCACTTTGAGGCTTTTTTCAAGCAGAAAATGTGGGCAGATTTTGTATATGTTACTCTTTAAAGTGTTTGTGTTGATGGATTTTTGCCGATTGCATAGACATATTTTTTTTATATTATGTTTTGAGAAAATCATCACTAGTAACACAGATTATATGGTGTCCTGTAGTTCTTTATATAATGCTATTTTTATGAAGCAAATTTAATGTTCCTTATGCCTATAGTAGTAGTAGTAGTAGTAGTAGTAGTACAGTTTTATTATTCCTCAAGCATTGTGATCTCGGTTGAGGATAGTACCCCATGAATTTTCTATATAAATATACTTTTGCATTCACGGATTGACATATTTGCTTGTTTTACCTCTTCACTAGTTTTATGTCTATGTTTTGAATACAACTCTGGGGAAGATGGACCTGCAGGGCAAATTACATGACTGAATGTACATGTCTAGTGAATATAACTTTTAACTGCTCAAGTTAATGAATGTACATTTGAATTAACAATTTCCTCAGTTTAGAACATGAAGCAGCAAAGAAAGGCTGAGGAGAGAACACAGGAGAGCAGGGACAGAATTGATAAACTGTTTTCTGTTTGTTTGTATATTCTTGTCATATTTGTGATTTAGTTGTATGACATTTGTTATAATAAACAGACTGAAACCACTATTATTTTTAATTAACTCATTTTATATAATTTACGGTTGTTTTTTAACATATGAACATAAATATAACTTGGAATAATTAACTCAAGGAAATTTCAATCAAACGCAACTGGACTTGGTAATTTGTCTTGGAAGACGTTTCACCTCTTATCCAAGAGGCTTCATCAGTTCATGCTCGCCGCTGACCAGGCTGGGACTGGTCCAACTAACTGGTGTGGAGACTCAGCTATTTAACCTCTTGAACAACAATCATTATGTCATTGAAACCTTTGTGCTCCATGTCTTAAACGACGGTCGTTCGCGTGCCGCCTATTGGTGGAGGTTAGGTTTCGGCTTCGTTAGTGCCCTATTGTGTTATAACGACAGTCATTGGAGTCATAGTTGTTTCTGTTATTAGAGGCTAATTTGTTTGAGTCTTCTAGGGAGGGATGAAAGGGCAGCATTGTAAATTGGAGATTTACAATGTATCCTCACAAATAATTTGAAAAGCACAGAGTACCAAAATGAAACTCAAACAGCAGATCTTAAACAGTATTCTGACAGTGAATTTGAAAAGTACCACAAGGAAACTCTGTTATATTAAGGGCTCAGACGTTTGGTTTATTTAGTAATTTTTTTGTTTGTAAAAAACAGAGTCAATAAAGCATATTTCATTTGCTAAATCTCCAGGCTTTAGACAGACCCCAAACCAACACAGCTGCGTCCATTAAGCAAATCTTTCCAGCCCAGTATATAAAAAAAGCCGTTTACTGTACATTCTGAGATGCTACAGATCAATTAATTAACCACACAATGCTGTTATAAGATCACATAAGCAGCTTGATAAACTGCTAACCCACATTAGCATTACATACTTCTCTGTCCAGGTGTCTTTGTTCTTTGATCCAGCTGCTGTTTGTCACTGCTAGCAGCCTGCTGTAGCTTAGCAAAACATGCTAAGTCATAGCTTGGAGCTGCAGGAACTTTGTCCAGTTACTTTGGCTGATTAAACTGAAAGGAATAATCATATTTATGGAATGATTATAATTATCAGAGGATGACATCTTGAGTCATCTGGATTATATTTTTAAAAGGATCCCAGGGTTAACACTCAGGACTTGCTGTCCGACACAACTACCAGAACTATTGCTACTGTGTACCCCAGCACACACCGGAGAAGAATTGGGAAGAAACCCTGGTTGGTGGTTAGCTACAGACAGTCAGTTAAAGGGAGAGTTATTTTACCATGGCCTATGTTATTTATGAATCCCTTTTTTATTGTATTTATACTCTGACTGGGGTTTCTTTGGGCAGTCTCATAAAATCATATCGTGGAGCCCCAGACAGCCACATTAAAAGCATTTCACGAGCATCTGGGTAAAGCCATTTACGAAATCCAACTGGTATTAAATTCAATAACAGTGTTAAGTTCCTTGTATCGCCGATCCATGCTAAGCTACTGCAGGCTGCTAGAACAGCAATCCAGAAAAATCGATGTTGAAGCACCAGCCAGTGAGCATGCAGGTCCCACACAGTGAATTTGATTGGCTAAATATCTCGTTCAGTTGATACATTTTCTGGAAAACAGCATTATGAAATAAAAGCAGGTTTTATGAAAAAATATGTTTTGGAATTAAAACTGATGAAATTAAATAAAAATGAAAAAATGAAAAAAAAATATTTTTTTAAATCTTTTTTTTACAATTATTGTTATATTAATAAATGCATTTCTAAAGAAAAATATATCATATAATGATCTTAAACGTTTATGTTAATTGATTTTTTTCATAATTTCATTGTCACATAATCTACTTGTCTAATACTTATTAATGTAATATATCATAAGGTTAATTTTTTTTATTTAATTTTGAGCAGTTTGGTGCTCCATAGCACCCTAGTGGTCCGTGGTGTTATTGTAAGGGGTCCTTGCTAAATATATATATATATATATATATATATATATATATATATATATATATATATATATATATATATATGTTTAAAAAGATCCTCTGATATTTAGCCCATATAAATAGATTTTACTCAGATGTGACTGAAACTGTTTCAAAGGATGATCCTCGGGGCTATTTCTTAAAATGAAAAAAAAGTTATACCTGCACAGTAAAAAACAGGAAAAAGAACAACTTGGAAAAAAGGCTGACTTTATACACATTTTTAACCCATGCTTGAGAGGAAATAAATGTCTCACATTTTCAAATATCTAATTTTTATATAGGTTACTTGAGTTATTTAATAAATCAAAATATGAAAAGAAAAAAGAAATGATTTTAGTTACACTTGAATTAATAGGACTTTGAAGCACATCCATCACCTTTTTCCCCTTAAGTCGCCATCAAATCAGTTGAGTTAATACTGTGTTTGACAGATAACACGCTATTACCCCTGAACCAGGAGCAGCCGCTCCATTCTCATCAGTCAGCTGAACTGAGAAACCATTTTCTTTCTTTTCTTTTTTTGTACTTTCATCCAGCCTTGTGGATGATTTGATGGAGACAAGCTGACATACGGCTCTCACAACCTCCTGCTTGCATACGTTTAACATCATTACTCAACCTTCCAAATATAAATTAAACACTCAATATGAATAAATACATGTGTCACACTCAACCCAGGAGCTTATTATGAAACATATCACATAACGTCTGCCACATGAATTTATCATAATTAGGATTTTAAGTGCTAACACTGCAACCCTGTCTGTCCAGGGGGGTTTCTCCTCTCACACATGAAGATTTGACAGTTTTACAGGAAATCGTTGTGAGCCAGACGTTATCGTCTGGATGACTGACGTTGACAAGGTGAGAGGATTTCTAAATCGGCTTGGGCCTTCACCACTCAGATCTATAGCAATGAAAATCTTAGACACACCAAATCTGTCATTCTCTGTTGAAAAAAGACATTAAATCCACAATGAACATTTATAAAAATTAAAAATGAAACCTCCATACAACTTACAAACAGATAGTCCATAATTATATATGTTTTTCATTTTACTTTTATTGTACATTTAAAAATCTGTGCTTTTAGACATCCCAAGGGCTTCACACAACTATCCAGACTGTCAGGTTGGAAATCTCCGCCAAGCAGCAGTGGGAAAAGGAAAGAATGGACTTTGTTAAATAAATTGATATTCATAGGGATTTCACAGCTATAAATCTGGGATGATAAAAAAACTTAAGTACAGAGGAAACTGCAAACTGAAGTCTTTGTATGCATTATGCTTACCTCTGAATTGTCAGTATAGGCCTGCTCCTTAATTCAGAATTTCAAAGACAAGAGGTAAAAGGTTCTCTGGCAAAATACAATACTTAGAGAAAACTTTATGCAATCACCAGGTTGTTTTAGAAAACAAAAAAAAAATCTGCCTATGTTGTTTTCTTCCTACCTAACATTAGGTTGTAAGAATGTCATTTTAAGAAAGAAAACTCAGATATCCCCAACCCCCAAGTGATACGCTACAGCATAAAAAAGGGTGACAAAGCACCTGTCCCACCAGGACCCCCAGCAAATATCCCTCCCTTTGGTCAAAATACCAACAAATAGAGGATGTGTGTCCCAAAAATAAATAAATAACTTTAAAAAAGTTAAACAAATAAAATGCAATCAACCAGAGCTAATTATATCACAGACTGATAATTACAAGATTGACAGAGTGACAACCTCTGAGGCAGGTGCAACTTCTTGATAAAGACCACTCAGATTATTTGTGGTTGTGTTTGGAGAACAAAATCATGTCGTATGAAATCAGTCTTTTTTGTGAACCCATTTGGTCTTTAAAGTTCCCACTCATGAGGAATGCATGAAGAATTTCAGTCACCTGACTAGATTGAAATGGTCCATGGTCTGACGTTGCCCTAGGAATATAATAATTTCAGGTCTTGTAAGAATTTACAGGATATATTCAAATAACACAAGACATACAGCTACAGAATAAATGCTCGTATTGGGATTTCTTAGACCTCATGTCTGTACATATAATCTTTAGAGATTTCTGATGCTTCATGCAGCTGTCAGAGTGATGTGGTGGCAGTACATTCATGGGAGGATGACAGTGCATTATGTTAATCTAAGACTGCTAATTCATTCTTTTCAATTAATGTAGTCAAATCAGAAGCAGGGGAAGAAAATAGAGGTTCGAGACAGACATGTAGCTTATTCTCTGATAATGCTACATCCTCTCTGCTCATTTCAGGACGATTCAGTATACAGACAATGTCCTGTCCCATGAGTTTACACAATGATCATACAACTGGTACAAGATACATCCATTTGGCTCATGATGCACAGAAAACAGATAATGATACAGGATTCATGCTTTTGATCTCTTTGTGGATATATAAGATTGTTTACATTATTACATTTTATGGATGAGTCTGTTTTTCTTTGTAATCTTGTTGATGCCATTGCCGGTATAGATTTAGGATTATCCTGCATGGTTAAGCTGCTTGAGCTGTAACAGAAATGATGCAGTTTGCTTACATCGTCACTGTAGATACTGAAAAAAAATGTCATAGCTTAAAGACACAAAAAAATCAAACGTCCATGTTGTTGGCAATTTGGTGTCATGGTGTTTCCCATGTCTCACACCATGCCTCTTCTTTAAAAGGATATTCCAAAAAAAATCAAATATAATTAGTGTAAGATTATTCAAGCTGTGCAGTTTGTCTGGATTTTAATTTATATCTTCATACACTGCCAACAATCCGATTCATTTTTTAATGCATAGATGTAAAAACTGTATAACACAACAATATTCACTCCTGCATCTCAATGCAGCGTGATTCACTGGTTTCCAAGTTAACGAAGTCTAAATCAGTGCAAATCTATTTGCTTAAATGAGACTAGACATACTAAATTAATCATAATAAGCATATAGCTGATTATACTAAACACAGGAGCAAAATTCGAGACCAGGCAAGATCTATTTATAGTAATGCTTACAGGTTGCTTCTTTGGTATTATGATTTAGATAACCGAAACAAAATCTTTGTTGAGTGGAGGTTTATCAGTCCAGTTATTTAACTGGCAAGAGTCAGTTTTCCAGTGTCTCGAGTGGCTGAGCTGTCATTTAATTGGCTGTGCTTAATATGCGTCTTCCTGCAATAAAAATATAAGAAACTTTCTTTCCATTATATAGCCCGCTATGTTGGGCAAAGAAGAAAAGACCAAACTAAACTTTTTTTATAATATAAACAGAAAAATCTGAAAATTGCTTTTAGGGGTCTAAGACAGATTCCCTTTTAGTTCAGGCACTAACTTAAAGACCTAGCTACCAGTGCAGCTACTTCCCATAATAATTTTCAGAAGAAAGATTAATTTTCATTAGTATAAGAAGATCTTTGCAACAACACATTATTTTCTGTCCATCTTTGTGTGGCGAAAGCAGTGGTTAGATAAATCCTTTACTGTATTATTTTATTTATCAGACAGCTCTACTAGTTCATTCGTTATTGTTCATTGGCCTGTTTGGTTGATATACGCTCATTACAGATGGTGGGAGACAGATGGTTCATCCAATCATTTAATGTACTAGCCCTTTTGCAAACACTCACTATGAAACACTTTCCCAGTGCTCTTTTACAACAAAACCTCTCATATGCCAGGTTAAGGTTATCCTAATGTAATCCCCTGTGTCTACTAAAAAATCAAAAGATCTAAAATTGTTTTGTATGTTGCAATACTCAAAACAAAAGTGTGCTCTCCAATTCAATTACACGGCCTTGCTAAAGTATTCAAACCACTTAAGCCTAAATTCGCTGTGTCCACGTGGTCTGTCTGCACTGGGAGGGACAATAATAACTTGATAACGCAGCAGATAAAGAGATTGTCTTTCATATTGGGAGTTGAATAAGATAAAAAACAAAAAGCTTGTTTTAAATCAAAAAACAGCTTGGCAGAGATCTGTTTCCGTAGTTTGGATATTTTTTCTCAGGGACTACAAGAATTATATTGATGTTTTCGTGTGAAACAATTTTATATTTGTTTTTTAAGTTTTTTCTACTGCTTCTCTGCTTATCTAATTCGACACTACATAGAGCAGCTCATTATCGCCTCATAAATGCTCTTGTGTACACTGTATAGCTTTAGAGGTATGTAACAGCCCTTTAGACTTTTCATTTTTTTACAACATTAAAATGACAGACTTGAGTGTATGTTGAAGGGATTTTGTTTGAGGGAACAAAAGTACTACATACATCTGGACTGAAAAGAAAATGACATGATTTAAAATTATTTTTTGCTATTAGAATGTGCCATGCACTTTTATTCAGTCCCCCTCAGTAAAAGGTAGAACCACATTTAGTGAAAATTACATCTGCAAGTGTTTTGGGATCTTATATCACTACCAACTTTGTTCATCGAGAGATAAACATTTTTCCAACCAAATTGAAAACAGCTCCAGTTCAGTCAGACTGACTTGATGCTAGCTATAACCAGCTATTTAAGTGTTACCTCAGATTTAAGTCATGAGTGTAGTTGACCTAGTCGAACAAATGAACATGCCTTGACCTAAATAATTATTTTTTATAGCTCTGGTTACATTATATATTTAGGAATATTGTTCTGATTGACGGAAGTCTTGCAAGCTGTAACATTTTTTTCCCAGCTTTGTCTTGTACTTTCCTCCAGTCCTGTGGAAGAAAAGCACCTAACAGCATGTTGCTCCCACCACCAGCTCTTACTGTGTAGATGGTGTTTTCAAGGCTGAAATGGAATTTTACTTTTTCAAAATTTAGAGCAAGGCCATGGTGTTTAGTTTGGGTCTAATATGATCATAGCACCCTCTTTTCCATGTCTATTATGTTACATACATGGCTTCGGGCAAACATTAAACAGTACCTTTCTTTTTGCTACTTTTCCATAAGGGCTAGATTGTTGCAGTGCATGACTAACACAGTGGTCTTGTCAACAGGGTCTCTTAGCTGAGTTTAGATCTTTAAAGTTCCTCCACAGTGACAATGGGCTGCTTGGTGGTTCTCTGATTAAAGCTCTTCTTATTCTGCATGTGAAGGATGTCATTTTAAGTGGATGGCCATTTCTGAGTAGGTTTGTAGTTGGGCAACACTCCTTCCATCTACAGCTGTTGAATTGAACATTGACCTAATCTTTTAAACTTCTCCGCAAGTTGCTATTTGTTTCCCTAATGTTCTTAGCAAACCTCTAAGGTCTTCACAAAACCTCTGAACATACACTGAGAATAAATTCCACACAAATCTCTTTACTAATTGGTTGACTTGTAAAGGAAATTGGTTGTGCTATATTTCAACTAGTAGCCCAAATGCCTGTCACAAATTTTCAGTTTTTATTGGTTCAAAATAATTGAAAATGTATGTTTTTTACTTCCACTTTACAACCTGAATTTTTGGGTTGTAATGAAGCAAAGTTTGATAAAAATTAAAACAATCAATCTCAGAGGCCCTTTGCAAACTTATCTGAGATAATGCAATCTTTGATCTGCTGCTGCTTACTTCCTGCTCTTTCTGATAACAATAGATCACTTCTAGGTTTCAAATCGTATCTTTCTTCATATGAGAACCTAAAGCCCAGGAGCTTAAAATCTTATTAAGAATAATAATTGTGTGCCAGATGAAGAGAGTTAAAGGAGGTGGTGCATGTTTAACTCTGTGTTGCTTTGAACCAAAGCTGGGAGGTGTTGTTCATTAGCAGAGAGTCTCTGATGGCCACCGACTCACTGCGTGTCCAATTCTACCTATATACCTGTAAAGATCTCTCTTATTTCTTTCGTTGCCTGTCTTTAAAGAAGGTTCAAAGGTACTGCTCCAGCAGGGGTCAATCTTCAAACAGCAAGCATTCTGATAAAGGAGTCTAATTCATATGCATATGCTAAAAGCTGTGAATTATTTATTTATCTATCATTCTGGGATTTATATTCTTGCCGTCTTTTGTGGTTCCTTTGTAATCTAAGACATTATGTCTGTTATTCTAATCTTGTTTATAGTAAAAATGTGAACATATATTCATATACTAAATATTAATTTGTTTTCATGTTGTCATGGTAAATTGTTTCAGATTACTTTTGCATAAAAAGTGAAAACTGTCAAACATTTAGGTTACTCACTCATTAGATTGACTCAGTTGGTTAAAGATCCAATCAAATTTTGTGTCGTTTCAGGAAATTTCTCTTTAATCTTGCTCTGGAATAGAGCTTATAACATAGAGTGAATATTATATCTAAAACAAGCATTATTTATCTTTTGATCTCACAGAAACTGTATTTTAAAAAAACAATATCCAAGCCTAATCCTTCTCTACGCAAACTAAAAAAGAAAAAAAAAAAATAGATAAAAACACACCAACACCACAAGACTATTTATGTATCTTCAGTGTTGACAACCAGGCAGGAATTAGAATGATGTGATGGTAGAGCCAAAAAGTACTCACAAGGATTATGTCAGAATGAAGACTTGGGTCAGAATCCCACATGTGGCATAAATTTTTTTTGTATTTTTGAACTGAACAGTTGTGGCTCCTTGAACGATTTGTTAAAATAAAATGTTATACAGATTTTTTAGGGAAGGATCAGCAGTAAATATAAAAAATACAATAAAAGATAATGAATGAATGTTGTCAAGCATGTTTCACCAACATTTTTTTGTCGTGTCCTTTGGAGTAGTGATAATGTACACCCTCTCCTCATATGCGTGGATGGCATCTAGTATAAAACGAATGCAACAGATATTTTGTTTTTGCTGTTTTGCATATAATTATAGGTGCAAATGAATTTCACATGACTGTTCATGGTTAGCATTTATGTTTATAGACCAGCATTTCTGCCTTTTTTGGGGGATTTCAGGCTATTCTGAAGGTGTTGGCTGTTTCCATGAAAACGTACCAGATTGTAAACATCAGCTGAAGTTGTTTAATACAGCCAGACATTGTTTAATGAGGCTCTGAATGTACTTCTTTGAGTCGTGTTGTCACTTTGAGTGCTTCTGATGTCTGGCTGATGAAATCACACAAGGTGGAGAGATGCTGTCTGAAGTATCGTAATGTAATGTAATCTCAGCGGTGAGGATTTATAACGTGAAACACTGGCATCCTGTCTTTGTTGTCTTGTGTGTGCGAGTGTGTGCTGGATCAGAGATGTGTAGAGATGAAGAGGTGATTACAGTCATGACACTGGGGGTTGGATTATAGAGGATTACATGCACACTGACTCTGACAGACATACATGCACAGATTTCATGATGACACAAGACTCTAAATTCAAGGCTAATACTGCCTTACAAAGGGGTCAAACAGAGGAGTGAAATAAGGGGTGGATGTGTAGTGATGGATTAGGATTGTTGTCAAAAACATCATAAAAGTAAAGCAGCTTGTATGTGTGACTGCTGCTCTTTTTGCTTCTCTCCCTCTTCCTCTCCTTTCTAGGCAGTAGGCTGCCAACATGGCCATTCGCAGGAGACCTCCTCCTCTTCACTCTCCTTGGCCTTTGGTTTTTCTACTTGTCCTCCTCTCGGCCCCTCTGCAGGCTCGGCCGCTGCTCGTCCACTCGTCCATTAACGTGGCGGTGGTCTTCAGTGGCTCCAGCTACCAGAGCGAGGTCAGGGGTCGCCTCAGTGGGGAAAACTTTGTTGACCTGCCAGTGGTAGTTAGCCCTGTGACCGTGCTCGTCAATGACACCAACCCCAGGGATCTACTAACACATCTCTGCAACACAATGGCAACGGAGAAACTGCATGGGGTGGTGTTTGAGGATGATGTGGGCTCAGGAGCAGATACTCAGGTAAAAAACCTTTTGTTTTCTGTTTTATTCAATCTCCCTATTGAGTACCAAATCAACCAATCAATCAATTTGAAAAAAAAACTAAACAAAATTTAAATAAGGTCTATCACACGCACAAATAACATTCAACATTTGCAGATACCAGACAAATCACACCCTCTCCAATGCTCTTTCTGTCTACGACCACCAGATCGCTAACCACACCCTGATAACAACCAGCAGACTTGGAGCCTACACTTTGTCAAAACCCCTGAGCAAGAGTGAACAAAACCATTGGGATAACCCCAAACTACAATCAGAGCTACCCCAACAAGCTTTGTAAAAGCACAAACAAGGATTAACAAGTCTAAAGCATGGAAATAGTGAACAATTGAAGACAAAACCCAAATATTTTTTGTCTGTATTCAGCTTGCGAGCTCAAAGGCTAGAGGCATTTTCTCAAAATCACACAAGAAACAAGCAAATTGTTTTTTTGATATCAAGACAAGGAGAAATTAATCTAATTGTCATAAAATCAACAACTTTCTTTTTCTTGAGTTAACCAGATAATTGAAGGCATGGACCGTAGGAGCCTGAAAATAGGAACAAGTTGGACGACTGCTGTACCATTTGAAAAGAAGGAAGTGCAAATTTAAAGTTTTGCTCCACCAGTTCTGTTTTAACTAGAAAAAGCTGATTAATACCTGGAGAAAAACTAATTTATGTAATAAATTATAAAATCTAATTAAAAAATAATGCAGGTCTAATGATTGATTTTTGGTTTAAACGAACTCAGATAAAGAATCTGTTTTCTGTCTCTCTTTCTTATTTGATCTAGGAACAAAGGATCTTGTAGTTCAGTATATCCTGTTTAACTTCAAGCTTCACCTCAACAATCATCAGCGATGGGCCTTCTATGCCGCCAAGCTCTCTAAAAATTAAAGATACTGTTTCCTACAGAGCGGTAGAAGGCCATGAGAATATCGAAAACCACTTTCAGGAAGCTATCTTTTCTAGTCGTGATGTAATTAAGGATCTATGGAGGTCAAGTTGAGGTCTGCGGCAAAGAAAGTTTCAGGGGGAAGTACTTATAGGATTCCTAGAAAGGCCAATCAAAGCTCCCATTTAACTGCTAATGACCTTCAAGGAGATTTAGTTCCCTTCAATGGTGATGTAATGCTGAAAAACATATTAGTGTTTAATTGAGACGAAAGTAGAAGGACTTTCAAAAATTCAGCATGAGTTTGCAAATTGAAAAAAAAGACATACAATTTGAATCTATCAATTCATGTGCATCATGGAACAGACTGATCTCTGTTAGGGCAATAATATTATCTGTGAATAGCTGTGTGCTCAAAAGAAGACATGAGAAAAAATTATAGATACTTTCCTCATCCCATTATCTACAAAACTAGAAGAAAAATCTCCTTGAAGACAAACTTAGCAACATTTAGATGGCATAAACATTTTTAAAACACTATTCTTTTAAAGATGAGATCCCAATGAACTGACACCATGCTGGTTTATTGTATGTACTGTCTAAGTACAGTGAAATGCTTTTTAGATATATTCTTTCAAAGTTAATTACCCTTAAGGAATGATCTGTGTTGCAGAGGCGTTGTCAGAAGATTTTTACTGTGGTATCCAAAGGGGACACAAACTAAATGGAGAGTGGCCAAGATAAGAAAATTAACAACTGACATACCACACACAACACTCTCCTGCTTCTTAATACTGAACAATAATGAGCAGATAAAGAAAATAGCTTAATACTTTAAATACATGTGTACATTATAGCACATGCATTTAAATTAGTAGTACTGTAGCACAGATTTACAGAGATTACATTCTTGTCTTTATTAATAATACAGGTTATACATTAATCTTACATTTTAAATGGACTGAACTTATATGGACTGAACTTATATAGCGCTTTTCTAGTCTTACTGACCACTCAAAGCGCTTTACATTGAAGCCACATTCACACTCGCATTCATACACCGACACCCAACATGGCTCGGTAGGACAATGTAGAATTTGGGGGTTAAGTGCCTTGCCCAGGGGCACATCGACATGTGACTGGAGGAAGCTGGAATTGAACCTACGACCCTCCGATTGCAAGCCAACTACTCTACCACTGAGCCACAGTCGCCCACAATTTTAACAATTATACAAATAATTGTAATGTTTTACATATTAAGTACACATACATGTGCATTTATATATCTTAAAATAGATTAGAATAGCTTTTCCTGTTTTGGTCATTGCTCGAAAAAACTTTTTGACTTAGCTATTCTAGCATAAATGCTAAGGACAACCCGGTCGCACAGCCTCCCATTAGACATAGTTTTGTGCAATGGGTTTTGATTAGTTTAGGAGCTGGAAAGCTTCTCAGACAGGCTGTGTTACTTACTGGTAGTGAAACTACTAAAAAATTCCAAAAGAGAGAATGGAAAACATCCCTGTGAATTTAAAAAAACACTTTAAATTCTACAATATTTGAAATTGGCTTCATTTGACTTTATTGCATTGCAAAACAGTAAGATGAGTCTTGGCTTTGTGAATATGCAAGTCATTGTTGAAGCATATTTTACTGGTTGCCTTGCATTGCATGAGGAATGACTCAAATGTGGCTGAGATGGGCCAACAGCTGTAGACTGAAATATCTGAAAATTGCTTAATTTATATATGTTTAAAGGATTTATACATTTATACAAAAATATTGATTCAAAAATTAAAGTTCTGACAAAACTCTGATTAAAAGTCCCACATTGTGTGTAGAAAAGATGAAATACTGGTATTAGGGGTGACCCCGAATAGTTGAAGATTTGATCCATCGATAGGCAGAACCTGATTCGACCACCATTCTCAGGGTCGAATCTTCGCAGATAAAACAAACATCATTTGGTAAAGGCTTTACAGGATGCCGGTCACTTACAGTTATATGAAATTTAAACATTCTTTAAATATAAACCTGCAAATTAAATGTATAAGACTGAAGAATTGAATTAACAAGATCACCAAACGGAGTTGAGAAGTCACAAGATAGAGTGTTTGCATTTTACTTCTCTCATCCTTCACACTGTACAATCACTATGGAGAAATATGTAATGAAATTTCAGCATAAGCACATAAAGACTATAAGCACTCGAGGCAGCAAATAAGTCCCATAAACTACCATCTCTAAACGGACAAACAACCAAAAACTGAAAGGACAAACAAAGAACATGAGTACATTTGGAACAAAAATTATAATGTAAAATGGATAAATTCTACAATTAACATGACCACATTGCCCATAAGTCTTTGTGGCGTACAACTGTAACACACGCAGCCTGCATACATAGATCACTCGACCATTGGTCGACTATAGGAAGATTCACCAGTTCTGATTCGAATGTGTAAATCCTTGTTCGGGGATAGCCCAAACTGATATATACCATGGGGACCACATGGTGAAGAATGTGTTGTTGCAGCAGAAGGAACCTTGGAGTAATCAACATCTGGTATTACTGTAGTAAACAGTAGCTACAGACTCATCTTTGTCATTAGACCTGAAGATTATTAAAAAAAGGTAAATGGTATATACAACTTTATCATATGACTTTTGGTAATTATACTGTTAGGAATGACAGCAATCAATGCTATACCATAGAAATTACATAACTTTATATATTTTGTAAGAATCATGTTGATCAGTGATTTATTGTAAAAAAGGGAACATTTAGAGGGAGATAATATTTTCATAACATAACATTTCATAATATCCAGTTAGTTTTTATAAGAACCAGTTCACCTTAAATTGTAGTATTTTCAGACTTTATAGTAACTTCAGTAATTTTGGTCCCACCATTGCCATAAATATTTAATAGCATTCAAATACAGTTTGGTAAATTTGTGTTATCTATAGTAGGAACTAGACAACTTCGGTCATTAAAGGGTAAGTTCCTTATTTTTTTTTTAACTTGGACCTTATTCATAGCATGCATTACCTTAACCTGCTCACTCAGACAAATTTGGAGCCACTTTGAGTCCTTTGGGAGAGGTTTATATCCAATATCGATCAGCGTATATCCATATAATAGGAGTTCTGAGGGCAGGCGAAGTGCTGCCAATAAATAAGACATTTTCTGCCACCGAACTCATTTATTTAACGAATGTTTTGTTATTCATAGCTACTCTTATTCCCCTTGGAGTCTGAGGTGCTTCAGAAGTCCTTCTTTGTGCTCTTCTGGTGTTACTTACAGACGTTAATTCCGGTTCACAACAAGTTGCCATTTCAGTGATGTTACAGCAATGCCACATGGTAGTTGTAGTCTGAGCAGGACTTTGTGCTTTACAACGGTCTCAGTCCATTTGGTCTTTTTACTTGTGCAATTTGGAAACATGTAACCACGAACCAGCAAGTTTTTTCTAATTTATTGCCGCCTTAGAGCGCAGACTGAAAGCCCTGCTCAGCCTACAAATGTCATGGTGGATGGCAGTGATGTAGTTGAGATTGCGATTTGTTTTGTTTGATTAAAAGCCTGCAAAACAACCCGTGGAGGCAACGAAGAAGCACTGCGAAGACGTCCCAAACTCTTAGGGGAATAGTAGTAGCATCGAATAACAAACCACTCGTTAAATGAAGGAGTTTGGCAGATAATGCCTTAAAGCTGCATTCCGGAGGATTTATTTGTGTATTAAAATTTTATATACTTAAAAAACTTTTAATAGGCAGTTGTTAAAGCAGGTTTGAAATATTTCCCTGATGGGTAAGACTTGACATAATCAGTTCAAGCATTCCCTTTTTTAGTAGCATCTCAGCCAAGAGCCACTACTAAGGTATATCGGTGAAATTACTAGCCCCTCTCTACAAGGGAATGCCAAATCTATGGAAATCCTGGTTCTTGGTTTTTTTTGTTTTTTTTGTTTCACAACTTATTCATTTTATAATTTCAGGCAATCTACCCATTTTCTATTGCAGGTTGTAGGGAGCTATTTCTCCAATGCAATACAAAATTACACACTGGAATCACTCAGCCTGATGCAAACTGAAAATGTGGCCACCATGAGATGTTTGTCCCTTCTCTGATTTGCTCATTCCCATTTTCCAAAACTAGTTAAACAAATTGTCCTATGACATGATGATACCTTTTGTTTTTTGTATCCGATTTGTTTTGGAAGGAAACAGCCTAAGCAACACAGGTATGAAATGGAAAAAGGGCAAAAAATAACCAAGACCAATCTAAAAGGCATAAGCACCAAACTCTATGTTGTTCATTTGGTTGATGAATGTATAACTGATTTCCTGACTCTTTCAATAGATTTAGCCAATAATCCATATTCTATACTTGCTCAAACTTTAGGGTACTAAGGGATGAGTTCTTTAGGAATCAATTAGCAAAGCTGGGGTAGAATCTGATCAGTTTTCCAGTACATTTTAGGGTACCACACAAACATTCAGACGCTCACACCTTAAGTAAGTGTACATAAATGTTTTTTGCACTGTGGGAAGAAATCAATGTAACTCAAAAACACGGTAACTCTATAAAGAAAAGCTCAGCCAGGTTTAAACCCAGGAATCGTCGAGCTTCAAGTCAGCAATGAAAAACAACTATGCAGTCCCAATTTTAACCATTTTACAAGAGATTACAAGTCTCCTATGCTGCTGAACTATATGTTTTTTATCTACTTTTTGATGGCATAATTATCTAGCTATATACATATTTCCATAGGTCTACGCAAGTTTCAGGCACCTCTGATCTTTGACTTTTAATAAATGTTTTCATTTTCTGATTGAGCTATCTTTAAGTGCTTCTAAAAACTGATTTCCATCTTTTTTTTTTTCAGGTGGCAGAAGTGGCACAAATCTTGGACTTCCTGTCTACACAGACAGCTCTGCCAATTGTTGGCATCAGTGGTGGCTCTGCAGTTGTAATTCCATACAAGGTACTGTCAATATACTCACATAAGGTTGCAGAGGTTGTAGATGGCAATTGCCGTCACAGCTGATATTGTTTTGAATGAACATGCAAAAATCCCCCACACACACACATGCACACACACACATATACATATATATATATATATATATATATATATATATATATATACATACGTACAGTATGTGTATGTAGTATATGGTATGGTATATGGTATGGTATAGTATATGGCTTCCTTATCCAGACAGACAGGATGGTAATGGCGAACCAACTGGACATTGTGGTGATTGATAAAGAGCAGAAGAAAGCCGTTGTGGTTGATGTAGCAATACCAAGTGATGGTAACATCAAGAAGAAGAAAAATTATGCCCCATTTCCACTACGGCTAGTATGGTACGGAACCATGTTTCCATTACCTGTGTCCGTTCCGAACTGACCTCAGCCGACCCCTTTTTTCGGACTACCTCTGCCTTGGTTCGAAGCGTCCTGAAGCGACCCATAGGCCCACCTATGGACCGATTGCTCCGGTAATATGATATCCCGCTCACTCCTACCACGCCATCTAGTACGTCTCTCATCTCTACTCAGTGGCAATGACTCTTACCAAGCGGCGGTAGCCGCTGATTGGTCTGGAGTTGTTTGTCTTAAAGCTAAGCTGTAGCTTAAAGATTCAAATAAGCAGCACATTACAGTTAACTACAAGCAGTCCAAAATTAAAAAGAAATCAGTGTGAGTTGTGAATTATATAGGTTTTAAACAACGCGGAGATCTTGTCAGTATACATACTATTGAATCCATAGAAATCACCATGTTGTCATGTTAGCTAAGTGGTTAGTGCTGGTGACTCGTGCAGGTGCAGGTTCATGTCCTGTTATAGTGGTGCTGAAATCCTTGTTCATAGTAGGTTCACAGACATTCTTCATGGTGTCAGAAAAAAATACTTTTTCTAGATTATTTTAAACTGTTATTTCTATTTTATTTTTTAACCAAGTTCTAAAATCAAGACAGTGGGCTGATCAGTTCTGTATGTTCAGTGCTGAACAGTGTGGACGGTCAATAAATCTATGAAGAAAGGAGGAATAATAATTTTGTTGATTGATTTGCTCCCGAAAAATGCACAAAGTCTTCTCAATCTTCAATGCATTGTTCAGAATGTATCTCATATCATCATATTTTTACCAAGATGTTGTAAAATCTGGAAGGAAAACATGTTGTGGTGGATGTTTTAGGTATTGTATTTCAACCTATAAAAACAAAAACACAATTTTAATGGCAGAGCAGTACTTTTAAGATTTCTCAATGTAGTGTTTCTTCTATTTATATTTGCTAACATTGTTAAACAAGGGCCGAACTCTTGTTATTTTACAGGATTAAATATTTAGAATAGAGGGTGAATATTTACTGAAACACTTGGAGGTAGGGCTGGGCGATATGTCTTAAAATTAAATCTCAAATTTAAGTTTGATTTGAGATTTTAATAAATTTTTCCTACCTGAATTTTTCGTAAAAATGAAATTGCAAGTGATAAAAAATATTTTTAAAAACCTGCTTTCATTGAAATTACCCTGTCCTGTTGCTGGCTAGAATTTAATATCCAAATAAAGACAAGCAGCAAAATATCCTTGTAAAACAAGATTGGTAGATTGACATCACTCTGAGCTATGGTAGTGTAAGTTGTAAGTTTTTGGTAAAAAAAAAAAAAAAAAAATCTGTTTCCCAAAAATGTAATCTTTATAAACAGAGAAGAGATTTTTTTTGCTGGAGTTTTTGTTAAGATAAGCCCACCCACGTCCTCACCCATTACTGTTCTTTTTAGATAGTAAACACAACCTACCCATTCCAGGCCGTACAGACCCATTCCATTCGGTACCATACTGGCTCTAGTGGAAATGGGGCATTGGAAACTTGAGAGTGATGAAACCTACATTGGTAAGAAACTTGCTGCATGCAAATATTTGGATATGAGCAATACAAGGGGTGGGAAATGTCAGCCGTTGACTCTCATTAGCCTGTTTAATCTATGCCTGGACAAAAGTCTGAGTGGTTGGCAAGAAAACTTTGCATAGATAGATGACTTTTACAGGCCATCTTGGCTTCAATCAATCATGCTGATGTGCTAGAAGAGCGGCAGGTTCTGTCTGCTTAGATGTAGCTTGTGTCTCCTTGATGAAAAGAGATGCAAAGCAGTGAGCCATATAGTTATATTGTGAAGAAGAGATTGATGATGCCAGATGGATTCACAATTTTTACTTCGTCTCAACTTTGAAGCAGGAAAGTGGATTCATCCCTTCTTTTCTCACTTTCCACTCATCTGCCCTTTTTTCCCTTAGTTGCTGAACTGCCACATTGAGCACCTTGTATTTATAGAACCAGCTCTCACATAGTGAGGCACATGCAAATAAACCCTGTCACACATGAGAACACACTCACACACAGAGGCAAGTCGAGGCATTTTTCCACACCTATCCAACCAACGAGGATTCCACACTGAGCTGAAGTGCTGTGCGCCTGTAAATGGTGGATTTCAAAATTTTTAATCTGTGTTGTATTTATCAGCTTCCTGCTAATCAAAAGTTATCCACAGATGTCAAATCATTTGTGGGCATTAAACAGGAGGCGTCAGAGTTGCAGGGGGCTGATTGATTTACTGTATTCTGATGGCAGTGGGAAAGGCAGAGTGAGTGAGTGGGTAAGAGGATGAGAAAGAAGAAAGATGCTCCGATGAAGCTTGGCTGACAGCTGCCTGCAGGCAGCCTTTTACAGTCTCATTGATAAGTCTCCATTCTCTATTTTGTGAGGGAAACAATGATCATCGTTCTCACACTTCTTTTATGCATTCTATTGAAGTTTTGCCACTTTTGCTCCTAATTTGTGTCTTTTGAAATGTTTGCTACAAAGTCTTTATTCCTCAAAAAACTCTTTGAAATGTATGATTAAGTATTTTTAAAGGAAGTTTGTTTTTATTTAGTTGCTAGATTCCTCAAGGCATACTCTCGAGATATGACAGATATGCCATTGCACTCTGTTGGAAATCAAAAATGGCAAACATTTGTTATTAGCTTGATGAGGAGTTTACAGCCTCTCGGTTGTTACAGCATTAAACTAAAGATCCAACCCAATCTGCCATCCTCTGCTGCATCTTTTCCATTCAAACTAAAGGAAACTTTAAATAACTGTCAATACTCTAATACTCTAAGATTATAAAACTTATATCACCACTTTTAATAACAATGACTCTTCATTCACAAGTGTTGTGGAGGAATTTTTGCCCATTTATCCTCCAAATATCGCTTCGGCTTTCTAAAGTGTGCAGACATAAACTCAATGGCCACTTTACTGCTCGTTAACACAAATTTCTAATCAGCCAATCACATGGCGGCAACTCAATACATTTAGGCATGTAGACATGGTCAAGACGATCTCCTGCAGTTCAAACCGAGCATCAGAATGGGAAGGAAATGTGTATTTAAGTGACTTTGAATTTGGCATGGTTGTTGGTGACGATCTACTGGGATTTTCACAAACAATAATTTCCATTTCTAGGAATGGTCACAAAAAGGGAAAATTCAAATGTTTTATAATGGCAGCTGTTTTGGAGATGATTGTCAATGGTTATACATTTAGCTGTAGAATACTTTGGCATGCAGAGGAGTTCAGGGTCAACGTAATGATTACAAGGTGCCAACATCCTGTGTTGGCACAGTAAGAACCGAATCATCAGCCCTGCACCATGGTCTTTAACTAATATACTGATGTCAAAATGTTGGCATCTGCCTTTATTTGAGTAGTATATAGGAAGAAAACAATGCTATCAGAAAATAACTATTTAGCATGATGGGAAAAAGTACAGTAGAGTAGATCCTTGCTTTTTCTCATCGCTCTATAGGACTTTCCTTCCAAACAAGCCATAGTTGTTTTTTTGAATTGTTCTGTCAAAAAACTTGACATCCAGCAAGCCAACACAGGCTTGCAGATTGTGAGATGGAGCTCTTGGGTTGTAATTTACAACTTTTTCCAAATCTTTTTATCCGTTGAATAATTAACTTCTAACATTGTGGATAGAGTTTTATACCCCTCCCAGGTTGATGGGTATTAACTGTTGCTTCTAGGGCTGCACGATTTTGAGGAAAAAAAAACTAATTGCGGTTTCTCTGACAAATATTGCGATTGTGATGCGATTTTCGATTTTTGCGATCGATTATTGAGTGATTGAGGTAATGGGATTGTTTGATGCTTCGTTATTATTAAAGGAGATATATCATGCTTTTAAATCCTTCCTTTTCACATGTAAATCATTCACTTGTGGTCTATGTAAAGTAGAACCACAGTGGTTTGGTCTGAATTCCATGTTATCGTAGCCCCACAGACCCTCCTTATACCGTTCTGAGGAGCATCTTTAGAGCAACTCATTTTCGTGCGGTCCCTTTAAATGTAAGCGAAACATTTCATGCCCCCCTCCAGGTTACAGAGCGTTCCACTCCGTTCGGACAATTTGGTAGTCTGATAGCAGAAATTCGATTACTACCGGCAGATACACTTTTTATTGCGAAGCGATCGTCGCTAAATTCCTGTACATCATGTGTACCCCACGACAAAAACCGGCAAAAAAGCCCAATCATGTTATTCAAAGCATGCAGTACAGTTATATCCTCAGCTAAAAGCTAGCTCACATCGCTAAAAGAAGCAGAATGTACAAGGCTACAACTATCAAAACAATCGCCCGTGCGACATATCAACACACAACATTCATGTCTAAAATAAAATTTACTGTCATTTTAGTGTTATTTGAAGCTTACCGCTTTGTCCATCGTTTCCGTGGAGGGAAGGAAGTGCCCCTCAATCAGACGAAGTCTTTTTGGCAAATCCTTCCTGATACAGACCGAGGTTGCTGAAGCACTCGTCCTCAAAGTGTTTCGCGCGAACGAGGAGAACTTTCCCCACGGATGTCGGTATATTTCCACTAAAACTAAAATTTAAACAGGCACTTCTCAGAGGCTCTGATGCTGGGGGTCGATGTAGGGTTTTGTGTGGGTTAATACACCCAGTAACCGAACATTTTGACTTGCTTTCTTGTAACTTCGACATGACTGACCTTGGACTACAAAATTGCTGTGGGGGAGAAAAATGGTGGCTTCACGAAATTGGTTACCCAAAAGTCCATTACCTTATTTGGCAGTTTAACAACAAATGCTGTGACGAAACAGACAAGAAAACGTAATAGCAAATAGAGAAAACTAAACAGACTGAAAAATATGACCAAAAAAGAATGTAAAGATATGAACACAACACCAGGAGAGAATAAATGTAAGTTGTCTGAGCTCTTAAACACCCAAAATACACATTTACATGCATTTAAGGATTTTCCATGATATGTCAAGGATTTTCCATGATATGTCTCCTTTAAATACATGAACCTAAATACCAAAGAATAAGAAGACATGATGGAAATTAACTTAACCACTTGGTCATTTTTTAAAAATAAATCTTAAACACTGAAAAATATAAAATTAATTCCTATTAGATTTAGATTTACAATCTAAAATAAGTCCAAACAGCTGAAGGACCACCCTTGTTAAACAAGTGCTCCCCCGCTTCCTCTCCAGTCACCGAAGAAGTACCTTCGGCCATTTCTGCGCAGCGGCAAGCTTTTTCTATTGCCGTAATTCGACATACATGTTGTGTGATAGCTGCTTTCCTGCTGACAGAAAGCCAGTGCACTGTATACAAACTAATTTTCATTGCCATTTATGATTGGCCAGCAAGCCAGGAACACGAGATTCGACCATTTTGATTGGCTAATAGGTTTGTCACTCAAATGTCAGGGGCGGGGGAAAAAACCTTCAGCCTCCTGAGGTTAGGTTATTACAGGATTTAAAACCTCAATATCGATGCGATAAAGGTTAATCGTGCAGCGCTAATTGCTTCTTTGCATTACTGATATATGCTAAATCCACCTTGAGAATTTTTCTAACACACATTTGAATGCTCCTTACTAGCAAAACCAAAACTCATGAGTCTTCTCACTGGTTATTACAACCATTTTATCAGCAGTACTTTGTTGATATATTCTTACCTAAAATTACACTTGTTTTTTTCATTTTTACCTTAAAGTTGTGGCCACTTATACATGCTTGAAGTCTTAGTTCTCATCTGGCTCTACGGTTTTGCACATTTTGTCACCCCTAGACAATCTCTGTTTTTTAGGATTATTTTCAGACTAGTTCACATCTTGTTTATTCATTTATTGTCTACAAATGATTTATTCATTGCACTGGTGTTACTATTTAACTGAGCAGTTCATAGTGTTTAGCATCTCACTCAGCCCTGTACACTCTCACCTTCACTTTATTTTCCTTGTACATTTGGTTTGTTGTCATCAAGAAGGAAAAAAAGCTTCTCAGAGGTGTCTGGCTCAATGGGACAGGTGGATTGGATAAAGAAAGATGCATGCATGAGTACATGATTTTCTTAAGTGATAAAAGAGCTCAAAGCTACTTAATTATCAATAGCCAGATGATGATGAATGCCTTTGATGATGGTTTAAAAAGAAGCGCAGCCGCCTGGGCCACCTATTTATGGTCGCCGTCTCAATGATCTCTTTCTATTGCAAACAACAAGGAAGGAGGGAATGAGACAAAGATGAAAAGATTGAACGGAGAAAAGGAACTGTGTCTTTTGTCACATCAAGCAGGAGCGAGGAGGAAATGAGAAAGCGTGAGGAATGGCTGAGAAAAAGGCATAAAGACTGCTCAATGGGCCCTGTGAGGGAAGAGTAAAAAACAACAACATGCGCCTCTCCAAGGAGTTGGGAATCATAGCCTGGATTCTGTGTTCCTCTGTTCTTGGCTAGCTGTCCTTGTCGTGTGTTGGGTGATCTTTAGAGGTGCTGATTCCAGATGAGTGGTCATGGGAGTTGTGAAGTAGGGATGAGAATGAGAGGATAACACAGGGCCATAGGGAAAAAAAACAAGAAACTTTAATGTATAAAAAAATGTCATTCACCTGGTAATATATTGCACTGTTGGATTAATTTTTATGGCGCCTCAAAATCTTGCAAGGTTTTCATACCATTTTTTGGACCAACAAAACATAAAACAAAACCTATATAGGTTGGTAAAAGCCCATCTCTAGGAGGTATCAAGATGGCCTTTTCTATAGTTACTAAACTGGATATAGGTCTGGACTTTGACTGGACCGTCTGAACCATTGAACTCTATATCTGGTTGTATGCTTATGTCCTGCTGGAAAGGCATTACAGAATCTTGCAGCCTTTTGGAGCAACCGTGGACCAGAGGTTAGGAGTTTGTCTTGTAATTGGGGGATAGCCGGTTCAAGCTCGAGCTCAGACTTTCTCGGTCATTGTGTACTGGGGCAAGACACTTCATCCGTAGCATTACTAGATGTAGTCAGAGGTGCCAGGGCTTCTGTGGCTAAGACACAGATTGCCATCACCTGTGTGTGAAAGGGTGAATTACTGTATAGTGTGAAGCAATTTGGGGTCCTTAGGCACTAAATAAAGCACTATACAAGTACAGGACATTGTTTTTACCATTTTAATACGTTTTTCAAGGCTTGTCATGTATTTTACTCCATATTATCATCAACTCTCATAACTTTCATATCGTGCTGAAGAAAAGCTTTCCCACAGCATGATGCTACAAACACTACATTTCACTGTGAGGACTTTCTCATCAGAGTGATTTGCAACGCTGTCTGGCACGTAGCATTTTGGGCTTCTGACTAGATTAATTTAATTTTACCTGTTTGCTTAGTACCTCTAAATTGCTTGAGGCAAATTAAAAACAGGTCTTATAATTTATTTATTTCAGCAATGGGATTCCTCTTGCTACTTCTCCATGAAGGCCAAATTTGTTGAGTGCACAATTAATATTTGTCCTTTTAATACATTTCTCGACCTGAATTAAAATGTGCTTCTTGGGTGCATTTCCGATAATTTGTCTATGGGCCAGCTAGTCAGTTTAGGTGGATATCCAAAATTGACCACAACTTTTGAGGGAGTTCTTGGTTTGTTTATGTGGCAAAGCTGACCTGCTTTCTCTGCTTATCCTTCTGTTGTTGAGTGTCTTCAATCCAACCCCCATTCCCGTATTAATTTTGGCTCTCTCCTGGCCTCATGATTTAGAAAGCAGGCACTTCATAAAGAGGTCATGAGAAAAATCGGAGCCGCTGCACAGTGTTCCCACTGGAAGCTGGAAACTATGGTAATAGTCAAGTCACCTCTAAGCGTGACTGCAAGCATCTAGTAATTTTAATGAAGTTGTCAGTCAGTCGTATATGCATGTATGCAGCTGTGAATTGTGGTTTTGTACTGTATATTTAAAAGGTCAGACACCAAAAATTACTTAGATACAGTAGGAAAAAAAAAGTATTTGGCAGTTACCGATCGTGCAAGTTGTTTCACTAAGTATACATGAAAAAATCTCTCTCTCTCTCTCTCTCTCTACACACATATATATATATATATTCCTGTTGAAAATAAAAGTTAGGTCAATAATAAAAGTCTGCCTCAAAAGTAATGTAACCTTGGTTGAGAATGACAAATGCTTCCTGTAGGTCTTCACCAGGTTTGCACACACAGTTGCTGGTATTTTGACCCTTTCTGCCATAAAGATCTTCTTTAGAGCTGAGACGTTTTTGGGGCTGTCGCTGGGAAACACAGACTTTCAACTTACATAGTTACATAGTTTGACCTACATAAAAAAAATTGTCTACTGAAAAACATGGTGGTGGTATAATTATGCTGTAGGAATATTTCCCTTCAGTAGGAACATGGTAGCTGGTCAAAGATAAAACAAAAATGTAATTAAGAATCTGTGGCAAGTCTGGAAAATTGTTCTCACCCAAATACTCTTTTTCCAATTCACCGGTGCTTGAGCTGTTTTTGCATAGAGGAGGATCTTAATTGATATCTTTCTCTGTCTTTGTGCGCACGCGGGAGTGGTTGGGTGGCAAGAAAAAAACAACAAAATTAAGAGCTACGAAGACAAACACTTCCAATAAAGTCAGTGGGCGAAACTTCAAATCTGTACTGATGACAAATCAAAGCTATTCAAAGCCCTTGTAAGATCTTTAAAAAGCATTAGTTTGATTTGCCAGTGTCCTGGCCACATATACCCTAGTGAAAAAAAGAGTACTTTAGTGTATTTAGTACGTTTATATTTCCAATAGTATGTTGAAAATGTACTTAACCAAATTGTACTTTTTGTAAATATATAAAAAGTGTACTAGTATCACTCTTTGACACTAACACCTTTAACACACTTGGAAATAATTGTACCATGTTACACTTTACAGAAATAGATTATTCCAAAATGTACTTTAAATGAAAGTTATGTGTACTTTTTAATGAGTACTTATATGATATTTTTTGTTCATATATTTTTTATATATTTTAAACTGTATGCTCGGAATTGTTTTGTAAGATACATTGAAAGCATACTTTAAAAGTACACATTTTAATATCAACACTGTAATATTACGTTTGAGTGTATTTTTAAGTTACTTTTGAGTCTAATTATGAAGTGAAGTTATTCACGCCAATTCTTCCGTTCTTTTATAAATTTCTTACTATATGTATATTACACAGATAGTAATTCTTGCAGCTGTTATGTAATGTTTAATTAGTTTGGTAAATAAATATGGTATTCATATACATATAAGCAAAGAAGTTAGCAGGTATCTAAGTAAACCTTATTTTATGGGTTTTAGTTAAAGTGACAGTGTGTAGTTTTTGCAGTACATCTTTGAAAATAGCCATTAAAATATTATGTAATACTAATTACATAAAGCACATTAAATATTGGCGATATTGTAAAATATGACTTTAAAAATCCGTTTTAAAATACATAGGCGCGGGTCCTCTTTTCAGGGAAAAGCCATATTAGATGATATCTTTACTTCTACGAGAGCCCGGACGGACAAAGCGCACCGAACAAGTCCGCTATTAAAACATTGATTTCTCCTCAAAATGCAAAAAAGATTCGCCATAAATACATTTTTACCTCTTCGCTAGTTCCAAGCAATGAAAGAGAGACTGATGTGCTCGTCATGTTGCTGCAAATAGATAATTCTCAGGGAATTGAGCGTTTGAAAACAGCACCAGTTGGACCTCCGTTGTTGAGTTTCTTACTCAAAGACACAGATACCGCATGCTTGTAATAATTTAGGTATGCACTGCCCCCTACTGGCCGAAAATTACACACTGTGCCTTTAATGTATATGCTTTTAAATATACATATATCTTCTGTCCAACTAGAAAACAGAAGAAATTACCCATAATTCATTTGGGAGAAACCTGACACAGAACCGTGAGTCAAAGCAATGTTACCAAAACAGAGTTGATGGGGAAAAGCACAACTTAATTGTCAGAGAAGTCACTACTACCTTCACGGATAACATTACTCTCTGGCTTATAGGGGCATTGAGGTGTTGCATCATAAGGTGGAAGGTAGTTAACAATAATTTAAAAGTTTAGCAATATTTTCATTTATGAAAGTGTATTTTCTTAGAGTTTGAAATAAACTGATATTGCAATTAAACGTTTTAGCATATTAAGAATATATAAGTATAAAGTTTATACATTTTTAGTATGTTAACAAATAATTCTTAATGTACACTACTTACAATACAGAGCATGCTTTAATTTTACTAATAAATAAATTTTAGTACATGTAAAACCATATATTTAAAGTATACTAAATATATTTTAAGTTGTTCCATTTTAGCACATAAAAGTATACTAAATACACTTATAGTTGAGCTTTACTACAATTTAATTACTATTATAATATATCTAGTACAAAATTAGTTGTTCCAAAATAACATGCTTCAATTTAACTAATCATGAACACACTTGAAGTATAATGATAATTATTGTTGCTTTAAGTACACAAAAGTATGTCAAATTTGAGTACACTTAGTGCATTTATTTTTCACCTGGGTACAATGAGGAGACATTTATTCGTATTTAATTGAAAGCCCTGGACCCTTCACTCATGAAAAAGTTAAAGGTTTTCACAAGTCTGAAGGCCTACGATTATTTTTTTAAGGAAAGTTGGACGAAACAGAAAGCCGTGGTTGTACAAAAAGCAGAGATCATATCTGTCTGCGTCACAGCGTTATTCACAACACCCGTCGGAAAGAGAATGGTGAAATACTCACTCCTACTGCAAAGCTGGGTCAGTCCTCATTGATCAGTGTCCTGATCTATTTATGGAAATGTAGTCGCTGTTGTACAGGTTAAGTTGTACCACTGTGAGTCAGGCACGCAGATAGGATTTTTGAACTGGGGGGGACAAAGTTGACAGCATGAAGCCATCATTTTGGCATCTGGTCTATTTTTTTCTCCGCAATCAATCTGCATCAATTCTGGCTGGAAGCCACACCAAGACACATGAGACAATCCAATGAGACAGTTTTTCAAAATAAAACACCGTGGTTCAAATTTGTGGATCTAACAAACTATAGAGATGATGCAAGGTGCCACAAGGTTTAATATTGGGACCATTTTTGTTTCTAATATTTATAAATTATTATCTAAGTCTACCGTTCCATTGCTTTTTGCAGATGACACAAAACTTTTAATTTAAAAAAAATTTGACCACTCTTATAAATAAAATAAATTATGACCACTTTTAATTATTCTAAATGGGTTAAAGCAACCAAGCTGTCACTAAATATAAAAAATATAGAATTTTCTGAAAATAAAACATATAACAGCAATCAATTTAAAATTCATATTAACACACTACTCAACTGTTCTTTTGTTTTTAAAGTTCTTTCTGAAATAAAGTAGCCTTCTTATATCAATAATTATTTTTTATACGCTCAAATTCACAGCTTCTCTACTAGAAAAGCTTAAAATTAACATCTTCGTCTATATAGAATACTATGTGAACAATTCTCAATTAGATTTCATACTACAAAGCTTTGGAATGCAAATACTGATCTTGTTGAACCCTATGTATCGCTGTCTATGTATAAAAATAGACTAAAGAATAAGCTGAGAGCCCCTCATCCCCAACCCTATCTGCACCGATGCTGTGAGTTGAGAAATTATATCCCATCTGGTCTCTTACACAATTTTTTTTTAAATCTAGTCTTGGAGAAATATCTGCAGTCATGTAGCAGCCTTAATGTTTAAAGTAGAAGCAGCTGTCAGGATAGGAATTACAACAGCTGCATGTACTGCAGCATGAATAATCAGGGTGCTGAATGTGGTTTGAGTCCCCTGACTTATAACGCAAAACAATATAACAAAAGAGATTTTAAAATATGCAAACCTGAAGTTGTTTAAACAAGCATATTCTCTTAATAACAAATACATATTCATAAGGATTTACCATGAACAAAAAGAGCCTTACAAATTTGTGAGTTGCTGCAAGAATTCAGGCTTTAATCTGAGGTTCTAGATATAATCTCCTGATAGCCCATAACTTTTTTCATTCATCACTTTCTTTTTCGGAGGGAATCAAACAAAAACCTTTTTTCAGGCCCCTGCATGGTGGTACACTCGTCCACACAGTAGGAGTGAACTATTTGCTCCGCTAAATCCCCCTCCAGATATGCAAAACAATGGAATTATAGGTAAAATATGCTGTTTTTTTTGCCACCCATTCCCGTGATGCAATGCCAGGAAACACAAACACGGACACAACAAATATCACAAACGATCCTCCTATAGGCAAAAATTAGAAATGAGTTACCGTTGTGATTCCAATTAAATCAACACAACAGCTAAATGTTTTCTCAGGCGAGATAAATAAAGACACACACCATCCTTCCGTTTTAATTTGCAAAATGCCTTTAAAGTGTTTCCCTAACCTTATAATTAGACACTGATCTGCCTGTTATAAAAATAAAATCACCTACAAAACGAGGAAATAAGTAAACCTAGCTATAGAATGACACTCTAAGGTAAATTACTATTTTTACAGAATTCAATTCAAAGGTATTCACAAAAGAATATATATATATATATATATATATATATATATATATATATATATATGTGTGTGTGTGTGTGTGTTCAGTTTTCTTTTCTTTTCTTCAACATCACACACAGATCAATGCAGTCAATTACAAAAATGATCTGCCTGAAGTTCGACAGCACAAAGCTACCCCCCTGGGATGAGAGGAGTATGTGTGCAGCCACCATGTCCATGGTCTTCCTGTCACATTACCATACGCTCCTGGAGTAAGACTGCTAATTACGCCTGCGTGTGACAGCCACGCTGCCAAGGTGGCGGCAACACGACGGCTGGGAGGGATAGATGAGAGGAAGGGAGGGCAAACTCTTGTCTCTTCATGTGGGTGTGCTCCTGCGAGAGGCAGATGTGCAAAAGAAGGTCACTTTGTTGTAATTCCTATTAGAATCCACAATCGAGTGAAAGCAAAATCCCTCCAATATGTTTGACTTTTACTTTAATTAGATGGACCTAAAAGTGAGGAGACTAAAGGTTCTATAAGATTAATAGTTTAAGTAATTGCTCAAACATATCTAGTAGTCATTAAAATGATACACCCCAGCGGTTTTCTTATATATCAGCTAAAGTAGGGCATTACAGTGAACCACAGCTTCCAATCCATTTTTTATTTATTTAGTGACAATCTGACATGCCTATGTTCAGCTATTTATACACCCCAGCCAATGGTCTGGTTGCCTCTTTGTCTGTAAAGGTGAGTCTCAAAACAAGCCCAAACAGAGATAAAACTTGTGAAAATTCAGTGAGGAAGAGTCTCGCTCTGATATTCTTGTGGTAGTCCTCAGGCTGCGGTGCTCTTCTGGGCTTTGCGGAGGCTCTGAGCTGTGGGAAAGAGAAGATCAACAGAAGGGAGAGATGACAGGTAGTCACCTCTGAGACATGAACAGACAGAAAAGATCTGAGACCTCGTCCCTAGGGGTGCTTGGTGGTTTAACTTGTTTCTTTCCAATGAATTCCGCCTAAAACATACATTTACATCTTCATATATATTTTTGTCTTTGATTCATATAATGAGTAAGTGTTCAGAATTATCAAGGAGACTGTGTTACTTCTTCTTTTGATCTTCATCTTCTTACGTCTGCTGTCTGTTATCAAATCAAATTCAGAAAATTAAAACTGGTCTTACACTTTGTTACATCACAGTTCTGCTCATGCGTTGCAGCAACATTAGCCTGCTTAGATCCCCAAACTCTATTAAGTTTCAAAAAGCGGCAGGGATAGGTCGTCTAGACAGTCCGACATCTGCTTTGTTTAAATCCAAAGTTTTCCAAATGTCATTTTGTAATTCATTCAAAAACAGACTGTAACATTTTCATATAAGACAATAATGACAACCATAAACATATGGATTTAAAATACTATTCATTTACTGAAAGAAAATAAAATTTCTTCTTTTTATAAGAGGCTGAACTATTTGTAATGACCCCTAACCAGAGGCATACTTATCTCAGAAGTGAGGGGGACACAGTTTTCATAGGTTTTTTTGAGTAATTTTGCATCCTCTATTATTCAATTTCCCTTTTCTCTAGTGGCTAAATAAGTAATTAATTGCTATTGTACAAGTGCTTAGTTGTCACCCATTTAAAATATGAGTTTAAAGACAGTTAAAATGATCACTATTACTATTAATACAATTTGTGGTAAAAAGTAACACCTGGTTAGCAAGAATAAATAACTGAGCTCAAATGCAAATGTTAACTGACTGTTGGTGTCAATCTGGAAGGATTTAACAACTACAGGATGGAGTTCACGTACTGTCTGGTGTAAACCAGTGAATCACATCAAATAATGACAATAAACACAATAATGATAGATCACCTCATCAGAATGCAAGTTTTTTCAATGTTATTAAACTGATTTACATCAATCCTAGGTTACCTATTAAAACACAGAGAGAAAACTATTTTAGAGTGGGAATGAGAGTAATTTTGAAATATTAGTTATCACCCTGTAATGATTCCTGCCTAATTTCTACCAGCAATCACTCTCTTTTACTCTCCAAGGTTTAATTTCTTCTTACATGTGAAGACCCTACATCATCATCCCTGTTTCTGGCATCTGGTCTTATTTCTACTCCCTGACGATGATTTTTCTATTATGGCAATAAAGTTAGGAAAATGTGGAAAGCAAAATTTTGAAATTGAATTAGAATGGATAGTACTGGAATACCTGTGCGAATTAGACTCAAAACCCCTTTTTTGCCATTGATATTTTTCTCTTAGCCACTTACACTCTCCAATGCAGTAAATGGTAAATGGACTGAACTTATATAGCGCTTTTCTAGTCTTACTGACCACTCAAAGCGCTTTACATTGAAGCCACATTCACCCATTCACACTCGCATTCATACACCGACACCCAACATGGCTCGGTAGGACTTGGGGGTTAAGTACCTTGCCATGGGGCACATCGACATGTGACTGGAGGAAGCTGGAATCGAACCTACGACCCTCCGATTGCAAGCCAACTACTCTACCACTGAGCCACAGTCGCCCACACACACGCAGTCACTTCCCCAATGCAGACACACTCTGACCCTAGACAATAAAGGTTTCAAAATGAGTCAAATGATTTAATAGCAATAGTGAGTCCAAATAGTGCACATAAATGAACGAGGACTGGACCTTTCTTTGACTCACTGCTGCCCAGGTTGGTGTATGACCTTAGGCTCTGTTAAAAGATAGCTTAGAAAAATAATTTACTGGATATTAATTGATGAAATGGCAGTAAGGCCTGAAAAAATGTGTGAGGGAAAAGGGCACTGACATGGAAAAGTGAGGGCGACAAGTCACATGCATACCCAGCATCTGTTACGCCCAACACAGATGAGCTAGGCCTATCATACATTTTTCCAAAGTAATCTTGAACCTTCAAACTTTTTTTTGTCAAGTTGCAACCACAGAAGTAGGTGTATTTTATTAGGATTTTATATGTCAAACTAGTGTGTTACTGGAAAGTTGAAGTGAAGTTGAATAATACTTTTTTTTTCAAATGTTTTTACAAAAAAAGAACATTTGAAAATTCTAAGTTATTTTATTGATAAAATAAAGAGAATCTTTGTTCCAGAGAGATTTCCTGTATGAATTAAGCCAAAATAATAATATATGTATAAAATTAATGTAATAACTTCTAGCAGTTTGTTTGAGGTATTGCCTTAAAATACACCCACAGCTTTCCAGTTTAATTAACATTTCCTAAATGAATCTCTCAGAAGCATGCTATGGCAAAATCATGCCCATTCTGGCTTTTGTAAATGTAAATACATTGTAATCTCATTGTAAATAATCTTTTGAATTCCAAGAAGCAATTCAAAATAATACACACATAGTAACCCATCATATTTACATATAGTATACATAACTGTGGGGTTTTAAATGCAATCACTAGTAGTTTGGGAAAATGTCCAAATTATTCTCACTGATTCAGAAAAACTACAGGATGTAAAATCACCGGAGAGACTCAAAACATTCTATCAGTAAGATCTACCTTTGATTGCTTGGTAATTATACATATATCAGAGTTGGACCTGAAGTTACCTGCTGTGCTACGAAAAGTGGTCTGTTCCGACAATAATTACAGATTACCTAAATTAATTTGAAAAGGGGAAAGTCTGATTATGACCCAGTTTCATGTTCTGCTTCTTTGAGACAACATCATTCATCTTGTTACTGTTTGCCCTATTGCCTTATTAAAGTCTTACATGTATATGTTTGAAGTTTGATTTATGTAGATACACATTTCTTTCCTATATTTTAACTTAGGCGGAGTCAAAATGGATGGAAAGAGTCTATGGACTTAAAATTTCAAGTTATTACACCTACAGTATTACCACTTGAATTTAGGTATTTGATGGACTATTCTTACACATAAGTAAGCTTTAATCTGAACCATTTAGTTATAGTTTGTTAAAATGTCATTGTCCTGCTCATTTTCAAATCTTGCACGTTTTCTTTCAGTATTGCCATGGTTTTTGCTGCATCAGTCGTCCCTGACTATGTTGTAGAAAAGCATTTCCGCAGGTTGATGTTAGCACTGTGTTTCACCATGGAAATGTCATCACGATCAGGGTTACACTAGGCATAATGTTTTTCTAGTTTGCTTGCAGCTTGCCTTTGGAGATCTAAATATCGTTTTCTGGTATCATCTGATCGCTTTGTCTCTATACGTTAGGTGTGTCCCCTACAGACAGGAGCTAGTGACAATCTGCAAATGGGACTTTATGGCTTTCTTTTATTTAAACTTCCATAAGGCCAGACATGTGGAGTGCGTAGCAAGTAGTTACCCTGTATAGAGATTCTACCACCTGAACAGAGAATCTCTGCCACAATTGTTTAATAACCCCATCCTTTAAATTTCAACTTAATTTTCTTCCTGACCTGTCTGTTGTGTTTTTTTGTTCTTCATGATGCTGTTTGTTCACCAATGTTCTCAACTAAATCTCTGAGAAATTCATAGAACAGCTACATTTATACGGAGATTAACTAAACACAGCTGAATTCTGTTTACTGATTGAGTTCTTTAGGCAGTAAGTTCTTTGGGGGATTTAGAGTAATGGGGACTGTACTAACGAAAGCCACACGTTTCAAATGTTCTTTTACTAGTTAAACAATTTGAAAGCTTTCGTCTTTCTTTGCCAATATGTGTTAGCGGTTGTAATGTGACAAATTGTGAAAAAGTACAGTGAATACTTTTGTCAGTACATGTAAGAGATAAAAAGCACAGGTTTTAATATGAAGCACTTAAACATACATTTTTAAATATTTCTTTAAGGTTTTCCGTAGTTTGACTTTTTGGCGAGTCACCAGCGACTCCGTGTAATGTTTAAATTTCTGCAAGCACCTCTATATGTCAGTGTTATTTTCTTCTGACTACTGGGTAGCAATAATACACATTATTTTTTCTTCATGATTTGCCCTTGTCATGTTTCCACTTTGTTATTCATTTCTCCTCCCCTCACTCTTATTGTCATTTTTACGCTACAGCTTGTTAAATGTGTTTCACAAGCCCTCCCACCTTAATGCACTCTGAGTCGGTATGCAAATGTATGCAAACACACAGAGGCGAACAACACTGGACCTCCCCTTCAGACAGAAAGAGAGCAGCAGGACTGAGTGTTGGCACTTTAAACACACTTGTACAATACTGAGGCAGAAAATCAAAAATCCATGCCTTCTAAAAAAAAAATTAGTGTATCAATGAAGACTCGAAATGTCATATTTATAATCATAGTAAAGGTTCATTATGCAAAACATTGCTTGCCTTTGCATTATTACTGTTTGAGGGTGCATGCTGAAGCAAATGTATATTGCCTGTTACTCAATAGTTAGTATTTTAATGCTTGTATGTTTAGAACGTTGTTATATTACTTACCTAATTGATTCACGATCAACACCCTTAAAATATTATCCAGATTCATTTGTAGTTTTTTTCTGTATTTTTCAGTCTGCTTCTTTACTTTTGACATAAGTAAAGGTAGTCAGACTGCTCACTGTCACCTTACAACTGAGTCCAGTGTTACGTGTGGAACAGCTATACTGTTAAACATCCTGCCAAAAAACCTGAGACATGATAAGCAGATCTTTTATTTAATGATAACCCAAAGAACTGTATCAATAAAGGGGACTTTCCTTTTTTTTGCAGGCTGAGGGATCCTCCTTTCTACAGATGGGAGCTTCTCTGGAGCAGCAGGTCATCTGCATGTTCAAGGTATGGAAATCATTCAGCCAAATCTCATTTATACCCTAGAGAAAGGGAAAAGCTTATCATAACAAATAATTGAGGGCTCAGTCATGACTACTGGGACCTCCATAGGCCGATTAACACCATGAAGGACATCTCAGCGTCACCGGGGAATCCCGGATTGAAGTCCTGGCCCAATTTCCACAAACCAGTCCAATCTAGTATTATAGTGGATTGCAAATGTTCTCATGGGATTGGGTAACGTCATTATAAAATGTGTTTGCAAGTCAATCTCATAATCCAACTAAAGTCTGTTAGACCCTTATTTCACCTCATTATAAAGTATATAATATTTTCAACAGGTTTTTGTCGTATTGACGCTTGTATGAGGGAAGAAGTGTGCATTATTTGTTCATTTAAACTTTGTTTCGGCAAACCTGAAAGTGGATTGGTTGGAAGGTTATATAAACCATATTTAAACTGAATGAATCTAATTTGTTTGTCTAATGTTTTGAATATTATCATATGAACCACTTCAGACGTTTTAACAATTGTTAATATTTTATGACAGCATGCAATGAGGTCATGCCACTTTTTTTGTCGATATGGCAGAATTTAGTAATTTTACACCTTGTAAAACTTAATAGGACTTTTCTCACTCTGCAATTAGCACTGGTAAATGGTAGTGCCTTCCTAGCCATGCTGACCACTCAAAGCGTTTTACGATGCAGCCATATTCCCCCATTCACACTCACAAACGCACTTACATAATAATAATAATAATAATAATAATAATAATAACTCCCAATAATAGTTTTCCACAAAGCATGGAGGGCAAACAGCAAACTTGAGATAAGATAAGATTAGAATTAAACATTTTGGTCTGTGTGTGGAGGAAGACCAACCTGGACTCACACAAGATGTTTCTACAAATATATAATATAATAGAATAATATAATAGAATACAAATCTATATCACACATTTTAGATTTTCATGTGTAATAAAAAAAAACCCCAAAAAACCAAAAACAGATAACTAATTATTTCCCTCCTGCATAAATTGGTTGTTTGAATGTGACAGAGTATAAAAGTTTTATTGGTATGTTTTCTTTTGCTTGACTTTGCAGAGTTTGTCCACCATTTGTAAATGTTTCATGCTTCACCTGCAAATTCTACCAATATACTCCATGCTTTGGTAGCTTTTGGAGCATGAAAGCCATTTATAGAAGATTAATTCATTCCCTTTGGACAAAACCACTGCATTTCATAGGGATGTCCCGATCAACATTTTAAACCTCCGATCCCAATTCGTACTTTTAACCTTAAAACCGATCCAGTTTCGAGTCACCATCTCATATTTTGCCTATAGTATTGAAATTTATAAAACTATATATATATTTATAAAAAGTAACTCAATATAACTGTTCATACTGTAAGACTAATTTAATTACTAAGCATTATCATTATTGTTGTAAATCCCATGGAATCAAAATCTTATAGAGAATTAAACTTCTGCTTCAGTTTAATATTTCAGACAAAAGTAAAATTCAAAACAATTACTTGGTACAGTATTATAAAGAAAATTATTTCCGGCAACCTATACGCTGGCGTGCACAATGTTGCTCTGGGGTCGCAGTAAATACCAGTGTGGTGGAGGAATTTAATAATAACTCCATCAATTTCTGTAGATGTTGAAACCAAATTAAAACAGCGACTTTAAAGACATGTTTGGTTTTCACCACTGCGCAGATCTGAATTATTGCACAATTACCGTCAAACATAACCAGGAGGTGATTTCGTAAAAAATCATCATGACTCGTCAGCTAATATAGCCAATCTCCGATCACTGAAAACTACGAAAATATTGGCCCAAACTGACCTCAAGATCCGGACATCCCTAATAATTTAAGTTGAAATATTTTGTTTGTAATTATTTGCCCTTACCTCTACATGTCTGTTTCAGATCTTGGAGGAGTATGACTGGGCCGAGTTTGCTGTGATCACCAGCTTGATGCCAGGCTATGACACCTTTGTGGATATAGTTCAGTCCTACACAGACACATCCTACTTTCTATGGAATCTGCAGGATGTTTTGTCTCTGGAAATGTCTGTTGGTGCTAATGATTTGAAGACCAAACGCATGCTGCAACAGGTAAAAAAACCCAGCAGTTTACATATATTCCTCCGCATAGAGTACACTGCATGACGATATCACAGCTCATGAGCTGACAAACCTTATGTATTCAACTTTTTTTCCAGGATATGTATTTTTCTGACTAAAAGCAATATGGTTTAAAATCAATCCAAATAAATTACAGAAGAAAAAAGTAATTTAAAACTATCAGGGTTGCAGAATCAATTCCTGTTCAGGTGGTGGAGCAGATATTTGCAGTTTTAAGACTCCAGTAAAGCACAGTGAGAGCTTTAGTACAGCTTTTATAACAAAAAGGTAATGAGCCTTTTTTAATCTTAGATTGATATTTTTTTTTTTATTTAAAACATTTATGTACGATAAAAACATAAACAGACAAATCTGGGAGGAGTCTAGTGGACTGTATGCATCTTGGTGACATACAACCTATACTGACAAATTTGTTACAGTCACTAAGTCAGTGTGTCCAGTATCAATGGAAGTGTTTGTTTAGAGATCAGAACTCAGCTACAATCGATGAGGCTAAGGACCACAAAGCATATGGATTCAGAGTAGACCCAAATTTTAACTTCTTCATCAGCTCTATTATACAGTAATGGTAAATGCCTTGCATTTTTATAGTGCTTTTTCAGTCAGAGGACCACAAAGCATTTTGCACTACATTCACTCATTCATGCAAACATTCATACTCTGATTGTGGTTTACATTGTAGCCATCAATAAATAAATTAATAAATCATTGTCCTACCATCTGTAAAACCATACACAGTTTGAAATGAAAAAAGGCAAGGTCATTTTATTTGTATAGCACACTTTCAACACAAGGTTGTTCAAGGTGCTTTACATGATCCGGTGGTAAAGAAACCAAACATATCATAAAAGCATAGAAAGTAAAAACAGCAAAAACAAATGATAAAATCATAGAAAGAGTAGTAAGAAAAAACCCCAGCATAAAATAATGAAAATGAAAAACAGCAATTAAGTATACATGAGAATAAAAGAAAATAAAAAAATTCAAGGTGCTTTACAGGATTTGGTGAGAGCATATTAAAACAGCGAGTCAGGAAAAGCATAAAAATAACATTTATGTAAAAAATAAATATATTAGTACATTACTCAAAGGCAGCTCTAAACAGTAGATTTATAATCTTTGATTTAAAAGAGCTTAACTATTCAGTAGCTTTGCAGTACACTGGAAGTTTGTTCCAGATTTGTGGGGCAAACAAACTGAAAGCTGCTTCTCCATGTTTGGTTCTAATTCTAGGGACATTTAGTAAAGCAGAGGTGGAGGACCTGAGTAGTCTTCTGGGTTGGTACGTTGACAGCAGGTCTTCAACATACTCTGGTGCTAAACCATTTAGTGATTTTTAAACTAGTATGAATATTTTGAAGTCTATTCTCTGAGCTACAGGGAGCCAGTGTAAGGACTTTAGAACTGGGGTGATGTGTTCTACTTTCCTGCTTCTGGTAAGGATGTGAGCAGCAGCATTCTGGATGAGCTGCAGCTGTTTGAATGATTTTTTAGGTAGACCTGTGAAGACGCTGATGCAGTAATCAATCCAACTAAAGATGAATGCATGGATCAGTTTTTCAAGGTCATTTTGTGACATTAGTCCTTTAATCCTAGAAATGTTCTTCAGGTGATAGAAAGCTGGCCTTGTTATTGCTTTTATGTGACCCTGGAGGTTCAGGTCTGAGTCCATTATTAAACCTAAATTACATGCCAGATCACTAGTGTCTAGTTGTATCATCTGAAGCTGTGTGCTGACTCTTTATCATTCCCATTTAGGCCCAAAAGTGACTACTCAGTTTTGTTCTGTTCAGCTGGAGAAAGTCATGGGAAATCCAGCTATTGATTTGCTCGATGTATTTACTTAGTGGTTGGATAAGTACATAGTCACCATGGGACATTATAATGTATAGCTGAGTATCATCTGTATAATTATATTAACTAATCTTAATGGTTGTTATAATCTGGGCTAGTGGAAGCATGTAGATATTAAATAGAAGAAACCCAGATGGGATTTCTGTTCGTTTTGATGGAAAGTTTCCTAATGAAATAAAAAAATTGCTGTCCTTCAGATAGGACTCAAACCAGCGAAGTACTGTACCAGAGAGTCTGACCCAGCTCTCCAGGCATTCAAGTATAAGCCTGCCAATATACTTGTTTTATTTTCAGTGGGTTAGTAAGCCTCTGTATAAAAAAAATCCATCAGAGTTTGTTGATTCCCTTCTTATTTATAACACTATTAGTAAAAAAAGAGGCAGCATTATGTTTTAGACATAAAGAAACTGTTTGCTTTAAATCAAAACTGAAAGCTTTACTTTTTATAAGAGCTTACCTATAACAGTCAAAAAAGCATTTAGCAGTTCAGTTTTGTTATATACGAAATATTTTATAAATGTCTCCTTTAATGTACTTCATATTTTTTTGTTTTTATCTGTTGATTTATTTTTGTAACGCTATGCAATAATATCTATAGTGTCTGCAATACAAATAAACATTTTTGCTTTTTCTTAACAGCTAATAACAGCAGCTTACATGGTAAAATTGTTAAAATGAAGAAGGAGCGCTTGTTTTCTTAAGCTAATTGCAGTGTTCAAATTAAAAGGAAAATATTTTCTCTTTTCATCATCATCATATAAAGTCCTAACAGCCAAATCTCTGTGTGAAAACAACACTTCACCAGCTGCTCAAATGCTGCTGTTTGTTACTGACTTGAGAGTACCAGAAGAAGTTCATGAATCTGATGCTGTGTCCTGCATATTTCATAAACAGCAGATTTCTTATCTTTTTGCAGTTGGACTCCCAGGTCCTGTTGGCGTACTGCTCCCACGAGGAGGCACAGTACCTGTTTCGTCTAGCAGGCGATTCGGGTCTGGTGGGGCCCGGCTACATATGGATCCTCCCCAGCCTTGCTGTAGGCAACCCTAACAGCCCCCCACCTGCCACCTTCCCTGTAGGTGTGATCGGTGTGATCACGGACCAGTGGCGGAAAAGCTTGCGGCAGAGAGTAAGGGAGGGAGTCGCCATTGTAGCCAAAGGGGCAGAGAGTTTCAAAAAGGTTTATGGTTTCATTCCTGAAGGACATGGAGATTGCAACAAACCAGTAAAATTGTCAGACAACAATACCCTGTTCAGGTGAGATCTGTTTAATTCATCACTACTTACTTTTTTAACAGCATGATTTCTTAATCATCCTTTCATTTGTCTTACATTGGCTGATATTAATATTGTTGTGAAGTTTGCGCCAATAAGATTAGCCTGCCTATATATTTAAATGTATAGTTTGACCATGATCCGTAAACAAAGTTATTCCTACGGTGGGTGTGGAATGTACAGTTGTCTTTCAAACTGTCTCTGCATGCAAATGGACTACACAAGGACCAATGAGAAGAAAGAACAATGTGACATATTCATAGCGACGGAAATCAAAGGGGACAATCCGTCATACACCGTAGAAGAAGACAGAGAAGGGGGCAGTCAAGGTGTCCAACAATACATCAACAACAACAACAACATCAGCAACTTCTGTTGTTTTTGTCAAAATAATTTGTATATCTGGTGTACTGACAACAAACATTCTTGAGATGCCACCATCTTTGTTGTTTTGCTCTGTCACAGCTCTGCTGTTTTTGTAAAAAAAAAAAAAAAAAGAAAATCCCCCAAAACAAACAAACAAATCAAAAAACGCTCTAGTAATGGTACGGTGCCGGTTCATATCTCTTTACAAACATAAGCACTCGGTCTGGCCCAGCCTACACTCAACTGAACCAATGGTGAACCTGCTGAGACTACAATGGAATGTAGCTAAACCAACATCCAGAGCAAAACCCTGCTAATGGTACTGTTTGTCTAGATTTCCAGGCTACCGGGAGGTAGCATGTTAAAATTTGCCAAAAAGTTGCTCTACAGGCCAAAACATTCAAGATGAGATACAAAAAAGATAATATATCCTTTCATAGAGGGATGAAGCAGACTGGTCCTCCAAACAAATGTTGCTCCTCTTCCTTCAGCTGTAGAGACATTCCTTCATCAATGGGGTGGGAAGAGGCTTCAATATGTGCACAAGGACGCAGCAGCCTCTAGCTTTCTGTTTTGGTGCATTATTATAATTCTGGTATGGAGGTTTATGGGTCCATGTATATTTTCCTGTGAGACAAACCCCCTGCACCCCATCCACACTGAGAAGGATGCAATGTAAATATTACAATGGAACAGCAGTCCCATAACATCCTGAAGAATAGGCTTCCAGGCACTCCCTGGATTAACGTCGGATCAGAGATGCTACAAAGGTGGCAGAGAGAGAGAAGACAGAATTGTGGCTTCAGAGAAGGCTTGCTAGTTCGCCTAAGAAAACAGCCACATAAAAACGCAAATGAATTGATGCCCTGTCCACCTGTATTCGGGTCTTTCAGCACTAGTTTGCCAGAAGACTGAGACACTTAACACCGGTGAATTCTCCTCTATATCTGACCTGCTGTTTAGGAAAGAATTTCCTTTAAAATCTTCAAAAGACAAGCTGACCAGATTCAAGGTTCCTGGACTGGACTTTTGATCACTGCTGTAAATGATCGAACAACAAGCAAACCTAGGATCAAATCTGCTCTTGCTATTCTATTGTTAATTGCTGGTTTGATATGTTTTTAACTGCTAAAACCAAATTGTTCACTGCTGCTGAACTTATGTTTTTGAAAACTGCAGCTTTTGCTAATTGTTTTAAACTGGTTGTATCCAGAGTGGATACCCTTGTACTCTTTCTTTATTCTTCTTTTCTCTGTCTTCCACATTTGATCACATTTTATATGGTATCTGCCTTTATCTCTGAACTCCGCCCAGTGGCTCCAAAAGCTGTTTATAAAAAGAAAGTTAAAGACCATCTGGCCAATCACAATCTATGACCTATGTGCTAGGGATTACGGCATATTAGTAACTACAAAGGCCCCAAAAGTACTACCAACTCAGTCAATAACAACCTGGCAGAGGAACTTAACGTGTTTGCCCAAATTGAAGCTGACAGCCTTCATACAGCTGCTCTGCCTCCAATGGAGACTTCCAGCCAAAGCACACTTACAGCAGGAGGATCAAATGAAGCAGGTCCTTAAAGCTGCAAACCCCAGAAAAGCTGCCAAATTTGACAGACTACTTGACAAAGTCTTTTGTGCCTGTACCGACCACTTTACTGGAGTCCTGACCAATGTGGTTAGTCCTTTATTGTCTGAATACTGCAATTCTCATTCTCATTCAAAAGAAGCACACACCAAAAGGTCGACTTCAGACTCATTGCACTAACATTGACCATCATGAAATGCTTTTAGAGGCTCTTAGTACATCCTGTTATGGACTTCCCACAGGGATGGGTATCGTTTAGGTTTTATCCGATACCGGTGCCAAACCGGTATTTGTGAAACAGTGCCGGTGCTTAAATGGTGCTTGAAACATTGCTTAAAGAATGGAAAACATACAAACTTTGTCCAAAAGACTTAGAAAATATGTCTATATTCTATTCATAGTCTGCTGTAAGGAATCATATTTGTATTTAAGATACAAAACTTTCCTGGTGTGACAGACCCCTAAGAGGGCTTTTTCACAATGCATCTTATTCACTCAGCCATACTCAACTCACACATTTATACACCAATACACAGATCAGTTGATGACTTGGGGTTGAGTGCCTTCCACATGTTGTAGGATCCTTTAATACACTCAGAATTTCCTGATTTCTAGGCAACTGCTTTTAACCTGACAGCCCTAAATGTGCTCATATGACTCAATTAGCTGTGTCCAAGTTGGGATCAGAACCAAAATAAATGGGAATTGAGTGTCACAGATTTTAATACACAGATATATTCAATTTCATGTGTGATGGTGGCATATTCATCTTTTAAATTATTAAAAACACTTAACTACTAAGAAAAAGAAACTATCACACAACGGTTTTAAGTGAATTGCTGGACTGAGTCGGTTGATGAATTCAAAATAAAGGACATGAGAGAAAAAGGCAAACCGAAGGTATGAAAGGGACAAATACATCTGGAAAGGCTCAAATTAACGCAGAACCTAACATACATATTCCATATAGCAGGAGCTACAAGAACAATTTACACTTCATCACATGAATTCACATGCTGAGAGCAATTGGAATAGAATAGAATAAAATAGAATAGAATAGACTTTATTTTGCACATGGCAATTAAACTGCTGGTGATCCACCAGCAACAATGCACAAAACTATTTTAATGAAAGTGCATTGTACAGTTATAGTCCAGATTATTGTCGGGGGTGTGGGAGATTAAATAGTTTTATGGTGTTTGCAGTTTTTATGGCCCAGGGGAAGTAACTGCTTGTGAACCTGGTAGTGTGTGATTTGACTGACCTGTAACAGCGCCCTGGATCTCACTTCCTGGGACAGATTTCACTTGAACTAGAAATACTGTGGCGTCTTGAATATTGGAAGATCTCATTCAACAAGATCTTCTTCCACTTCCCTAAAGCAAGTGATTGTTGCTTCCATATTTAGGGAGCAGTAAAGTTTTTGCTTTTGCTCTATGAACCCCTCAGAGAATAAAATGAATCTTGTTTTTATCTCTTTTATATTTTTTATAAAATGTAAATCAGTCTAGATTAATTATTCAAAGCTCAATCTGTCTTGGATTCAGACCTTAACAGATATCAACCCCCTTTAGCATTAGCATCCTGACATCCAGCCAATCAACTCAGATGAGCTGCTTCCTGTCTAAGACATTAAATTGAACAGGAAAGCTGTACGCTTGATTACAAGCTGATTGTTTTCAGTGTGTGTTGGTGTAAATGAAAAGGAAATATCAAATGTGTAGATTGCTAAAGTAGATTGCTTAATTTTACATGTTTTTGTCTCTTTAATTTCTGTTTGGCATGTAGGCACATGCTGAATGTAACATGGGACAAAAAGGACCTGTCATTCAACAATCAAGGTTTTCTGTCCAATCCCTCTATGGTCATCATTGCTTTGGACCGGGAGAGACTTTGGGACAAGGTAAACATCAGCATGACCAGAATCACAGAATCAGACATCAAACCGTTGGTCAACAATGGATCTACAGTTAATAAAACGTCATTAAAAGCTGTCTGTTCACTGGTGCTAAACTTCAGATTTAGGGATGTTCCCTTTGTCTTCCAAGGTCTGTATCAGATAAAGAATAACTACTGTGCTAGAAACTGATATTTTCTTTCAGCAACATTACAGAGAGTAAAAGAGGATCTTAATTTATTTTAATGTTCAGCTTAGTCATGAGGTAAAGAGAAACTCTTCTAAAAGCAAATTCATATTCAATTTGGAATTAATTTTCTTGTTATTACAGCATATAAAAGGCAAAATATAGATTATCGTTATATAGCACTGAGAATGTTTCCTTGTGTATATCACTCTACTGCTGCTTTGTATTTCAGGTCTACTGAAAAGCATGTGTCTTTTACCTCAAGAAAAAAACAACAACCCATCAAAGATCAAATAAAAGATAGTCTTTGAAATTATAATTTCCCACTAGCTGAAAATGTAGCATGTTTTCTCTCATCAGCATGCTTTGGGCTCTAAAACCTTTTAATGTCAATTATTTGAAAGCAATGGTTCAAAGGCACTGATGTTTAGGAAACTAGGGTATTAGATATTAAATATTTTTTGGCTGTTTTCCATTTAGTAAATTTGTTGATTTTTTTTAGTTCAATTGTACTGAAAATATGTCACATAACAGTTGTAAAATGATTTGTGAATTATTTCTCATTCTCTTTAAGTTTTCAATCAGGAACATCTTGAAATTTCATTGGTGTACATAACTTTGAGAATCACTGCATTACATACATTTATTGCATAGAGTACACAGTGATGTGTTTAAGTACTTAGTTTTTTATTTATTTTTATTATTATACTTTACAGTGAATGAAATTCACATTTAGAACGTGACAAAACAAATTTAAAATGATTTTTGATACAGAAATGTCGTATGATCATGTTATGGCTCAAAGAATTAGAGAATACAGCTGATTTGACAGTTATCCAGCAGACAGTCAATTAAAACCACCACAAAAGGTGGTTGGTAAAGAAACTGCCTGTGCAGATAGAGACCTACGCAAGCATTTTAATTTGACCTTGAGTGAAATGAAAATGTATAAAATAGAGTGGACAGCCTACAATAGAATAGAACAACCATTTATTGTCCCACAAGGTGAAATCTGGTTGTAATAGCAGCAAAGCGGCAATAATACAAACATTAATTAAGACTCAGAAGTGGAAAGGTATAAAAAACTGAATTTAAGAGTCAAGAATAATATGTACCATACATTATGGGCAAAGTTACAAAATCCAGAGTACTGTGCAGTTACTAAAAAATAAAAATAAAGAGGTATACAGGGATAACCTTGGATAGCCTTGAGTAGATTGGGATGCAAAGACCAATCAAGAGTTTGGGGGAGATTCACAAGGACTGAATCAGTTCTTCAAGTGGCACCACACACAGACATACTCCAGGACATTGGGTTAAGCTGTCGCACCCCTGCAGCAGATACAACGTGGAAGCGTCTTACCTGGTCTAAAGAAAAATAACACTGAACTGTTGCTCAGTAGTCCAAAGTCCTCTTTTAGATAATAGTAAATATTTTACATTTCATTTGACGGTAACAGTCCCAGAGTCGGAATGAAGAGAGGAGAGGCACAGAATCCAAACTGCTCTAAATCCAGTGTGAGGAACCATTACATCTACTGTTTTTTTAGGTCAGTTCAACCATCTACTTGGTTTCGGTAGTTCATGCTATTAGGATTATTATTATTAAATTTTCCAGCAATCATCAGTTCATACTGCCTATTGTACCAGCTTGTGCTTAATGACTGTAGTATCAATGGGCTTTATTGGCGAGCAAACATGCCTCATCTAATACCCCTTACAAAATATTTGGTGTGTTGTCAAGAGGTAATTAAAGCCACCTGAGCAAACAATCCAGCTCAAGGATGCCATTAAATCAACCTGGGATTCCTCGACAAACTGATTTTCATTCCATGCTGCATTGGCCCAGCATTTCATGCGAAAAGACCCCCAGTGAAGTATGAGTGCGTAAATTGTGCCGTACATGGACATATGTTTTAGTAAGCTCATAATTCTGTATTCCACTTTAAAGTTTTTGATTGAATTTCTGAATATTTTAAACATATTTCTAATCTATTGAGATGCACCTGTTTATTTAAGAGGACACACAATTCAAATTTGCCTTCTTGGTTTGTGGAGGGAGCAATCTCTCTCTCTCGTTATTCATAACCTTGCATTCCATTCAACAGTGTTTTACTCCTTTTTACACACTGAAGCACACACACAGAGTTGGAGCCTGAGGGTGTATCGAAAAACTGCGACTAACCAAAAAGGTCTGAATGTAATCTCACTGCTATGGTTGAACTAATTTATTTCTGTCCTGGGAACACTAACCCACTTCGTCAATGTCGCTTCCTGGCAGGACTGTATGTTTAAATGTGTGTACAAACCTGGATGTGTAATTGTGCTGCAAATGTACAAAACTCTCAGATGATTCAGTTCACATTGTGTCTTTATATTCCAATGAGAGCAAAAATGTGCAGATAAAAAAACAGACATCATGTAAAGTCTGAATTTGGTCTCATCACATTTCGATTGTTCACTCCCTGTTCTACCTCTCTCCATCATCTTGTGGACCACATTTTTTAGAATGATATGTCACAGTGCTCTTTTCAAGATTTTTCCCTTAACTGTGACCACATAGCTGTATTAGGTGACACAGATCCTTATTAATATCTTTACAGTGCTCTATGGGAACATTTTGGATGGCAAAATCATTTTTGTTGATGTAATGAATTCATTTTCAGTCTGTTTTTGTTGTTTGATCATGTCATCTGCTCTACACTTACATTGCATGTATTTAAATACCTTTCTGTTTCATTACCGCCACAATCTTAAATGCATTTTTGGGCGATAATACATGATAGGGATGCAAATTCTTTCCCTTTTAGGAGAGCCGATTCTTACGCCTCGGCTCACTAACAAGAACTGGCGCCAAAGCAGCTAATAAAATTTTTGTTTCTCATGTTAATTTATCACCAAAAGGAATGTAAAATTCAGTGTGGAATGAATTACTAATACACAAACATACATTATATTAAGTTTATATATATATATATATATATATATATATATATATATATATATATATATATGTGGGTGTACATTAAAAAGTGATAATGTACACCTAGGAAAGGCGTCCCTTCAAATTGCCTGATGACAGTTCTAAATTATTGCGCTGGCTCAAATGGCATCGGAGTCTCAACGTTATTTGCATCATCCTCTGGACACACACAAGCAGTAAGTAGTGTACTGGCCTTCTGAAATGATATTTTGTATCACGTAACATAAGGTAAAGCCATCATCTCACTTCCCCTCACTGATAAATCGCTGCGGTCGGCTCGCTCTGGCTATGTTGCTTGGCAACGCCTGTATACGGGAGATATTAAATAGTGCGCTCAACTTATATAAAAAACCTCGCGATTTTAACTCTAAAGCACATTAAAGTATTATTAATTGATTAAATATGTCTTTCTTTCGTAAGTGACCATGGTATAAGCGGGATAATGCCCTTCAAGGTGTCCCTTATCAGAAAAAATATATATATATATATATATATACATATAACTAGTAATTACTATGAAACAACATAGAAAAGCTAAGATAATGTTGATAATTGTAGAGCCTGCTTGATGTACTCTAAATTTGCAGACTACATTCTGCCTATGAATTATCAATGTAATTGAGATGCATCCAAATTTTGCTACATTTCCTGCTATCACTCATTTTCTCACCTTTCCAGCAGGTTTTGTCTGTAGCACTGTTCTTTTATTATCTTCTTATGGTGCATTCACACCGCCCCAAACTCCAACCTCAGATGCAGCAAGATTACATGACATGACATGACATGGTCGAGTATGTCAGAATTCCATCAGACTCTCTGCGGTGCGTTGTGTGCGTTGGCTCCGTCAAAATTTTCAGCCGTTTCTTGCGTTGCAAGTGGCAACGTAGAAAACACAAGCAATGCAGAAGTTCTGCTAGCTGAACTTTTGATGGACTTGACGCACTTGATACAGTGCTTCAACCAATCAGAGCATCTCACTGTAGTGATATCACTATACACGTATCTTGAATGAAGCGCTGGACCAGTGAATACATTTTCAACAAACGCAGATTTCAAAAATCAGAAATAACACTTACCGAAAACAGATGGTCAGCTGCTCCTAAGGAGGAATAGAGCACCTGTAGTTGGTGTCCTGGTAGGAGATTCGAGCTCTGATGCGGCCTAGGAGGTCGTAAAATTGAGCGTGGGACAGACAGAAGTAGCGCTGAAAGCGGACCTCATCCATAAGCAGCTCCTGGGGCAAATGGTCAGTTCCCCAAACTCAGAACGCATCTGAAGAAAGGGTGCTGATGCACCCGTTGTCACGTTTTCTAGCTTTATCTAGCAAGTAAAGCCAAGCCACTCTCTCGTTACGATCCGCCATAGTTCAGAATGTACGACCACAGAGGAAGCCCCACCCACGCACTCTTTTTTGCTCAGAAGCAAGCGTTGGAAGCCGATAAGTACATGCGTCAATCTACATGCCTTGGGTCCGTTGCTTGACGCAGACAAACTGTGCTGTGTGAACGCACAATTACACCCTCCTGTTTCTCTGTATGTTTGTGGCGCTATCTGTGTCTGTAGCCCCTGCCTGTTCCTCTTCTGCTCTATGCAGACACACAGACGATGCCCACCACACATTATGGAGTTGATCAATCATGTCCAGCTTTACCAGAAAAAACAAAAACAAAAAAACATCTTCTCCAGTCTGACTCTGAAGCAGAAGCCAGCTTCAACCAGTCACTTCAAAAAGCTGTCCCTAAGAGCAGTTTCATTTCTGACCTACAAATCATTGATAATGATTGTGTTAAACCAGCTACAGTTACAGCTGTAAGTCTCCACCTCCTTCTCTACAAAGAAGGTCAGTCATCTTTGATGAAGTGTCTGAACAGAAATTTTCGAAAGCTGCCACAGTTTTTCAACAGTTCTTAGGCCTAGACTTTTAGTAGCTAAGTCTAACTCATGAATATGCTCTGAACTATTACATTACAGCTTTGGGTGTATGTTTAAGGGCTTCTTACTGCTTTAAGGGGAACCTCAGGTCCAGTCTCAAATCTTTTGCAGCTTCTAACAGGTTTTCTTTCAAGAATGGTTTTTGTTTTGCCTCCTCCATAATCCCATCAACTTTAACTAACTTTTCTTTTACATGTTAAGCGTGTGTGCACTGCTTATCTGGGGACCAGAGGGCACTAAGGGAGAAGGTCAAGCCAGAGACAGCAGGCTGATGCATTAAGCAATGTTCTGCAGGGAAACCTTTACTCCTGCCACCTATGTGAATATCATGTTGAAATGTACTGCCTATCTAAACATTGTTACAAACCATGTGCAGCCTTTCATGGAAACTTGTTCCCGATGCCATTTGGATCTTTCAGCATTGTAATATGTCAAGCCACAAATCAAAAAATGGTTCAGGAACAGTTTGAGGAGCACAATAATGAATTTGAGCTATTGATCTGACCTGTTCTTCTGATCTTGATATAATCTAGCATCTGTGTTGGATTTGTTTGACAAATAAGTGAGATCCATCCAGTCTCCGCCTTACATCTTATTTGATTTTAAGGTATTGGTGCCACATGCCACAGTACACATCAAATGGAATCCATTCTTCAATGGGTCAAGGCTGTTGTAACAACGGATAAAATGCCTAACAATGGAGTATATGCGACAAGCTTGATTAACTATTCCTTGTTAATCAGTCTTAAAGTAAATTGAATGAAGGTACGTGATAGATACTATATTCGATGTTTAAATAAACAGAGAGAATATATTACTCTGTATTTATTAGCTTTCAGTCTTTTTTGATCCCTGCTCTGAATTTTAACCTTTTTTTTAGTATTCCACATGCACCTTTCCTGGAGGGAGACATCATTGAGCTATAGCTGGTTATAATTTAATGTTCCCCTTCTGTAGATAATACACTTGAGTCTTGACACTTCTGCAACTAACTGTGAATGGGTTTTCATCTTGTATATTTTAAGAATGGCTCAGTGTTTGCATGTTTAGTTGTGAGGTACTCTCCTGGACGAATTGCTGCCATTGATTCTTTTTTTTTTTCCAACTTAGAAGAACTCTTGGACCAGTGCTGTTGTATTTTTTGTATGCATGGTTTTATTTCTCAAACCCCTTGTGAGAGGTTATTTACTTTTACATTTTCTGTATGATTGGATAGTATTGATTCAAAATTTTGTCTTGTTCATTTTTTTTTTCTGTTTTTGTAAAATATGTTGAAACAACATTTGTAGTGAATTGGCATTATAAGAACAAAAACAGTTGAACTGATCTGAGTTTTGTAACTTTAATAGAGATTAACAAGTAAATTAAAGAGTGTGTATATTCTCTAATATAGTTTATAATTATACTAAAATGGTATAACTAAAGCAACTGCTATATGGTCAATCATGTGATTTGTCTTTCAAACAAGTTATTTGAAAACAATTTTAAAGTAGCCTTTAGTTTTGGCCTCACTTGCCAGAATAACAAAGTGGAGTGAGCTAAGAAACCAGTCAGATGTTGGTAGGAAATAAAAGTCTCATTTTTCTTGGAATTGGGTTTATCTTTTCAGTAAGCCAACACAGGTTGAGGTCAGCATGACTCATTAGGTTGCTTGATGTGACGAACCTTCCTGAAACTAAGACAGTTCCGCTGGGTTCAGAGTTGACGTCCAAAGGGCTGTTCATTTATGAACATGTGTAGTTTTGGTCCCAAGTGGCTTTCTTAGAAAAAAAAAAATAATGTTCATGGCTTCCTTTGAATACTAAACTTGTTACACTGTCATCATTTTTGTTCAATTTGCTGGGTTTTATCACAAAACTATTTTTCCAACATGCTCCAAAGCTATCATGTTTTAAAATAATCCATAGTACTTTTTTAATTGATTGTCATAACTCTATAACAAACTTGATAAAATTGTTATTTTATGTGATAGACTAACACAAGGTTGTACATAATTGTAAAGTTAAAAGGAGTCAGATATGGTATTAAACTGGGATGCACCGATACCGGGTATCAGAGCCGATACTATTCTTATGTACTATATCGGTACCAGGTAAAGCTAACCGATACCAGGAATCTATACTTAAAATGTGGAAACTCTGCAATAATTTCACAGAAAAAGAAAATTTTTCAGATCATTATTTTTTGTTGTCATTTTTTTCAATATTTTATTTTTTCATCTAATTCACTATCATTTGTTGTAACAAGCAGAGAAGAATATAAAACTGTTCTTCTAATTCTTTGCATGTTTTGTGTAGTAGCAGTATCAGTATCGGTACTCGGTATCAGCAAGTACTTTACTCAGATCCAAGTGTCGTTATTGTATCGGTTTGAAAAAAGTGGTATTGTTGCATCACTAGTGTTAAACATTACTGACAAACAAGTGTTTTAAGTGTGGAGTGCATATCGTTTTACCCCCTCTACACCTACACCCTTCAATACAGTTGAGTGAAACCAATTGCGGGTGTAGAGCTCCCTTTTGCTCAAGTAACAGCTACTTTTGTTTAGAGGGCTGTCTTTACCAGCTTTCACATCCAGGGTCCTTAATTACGAATACCTGGTATACAGTCCAAAAATTGACAAAGGATAGTTTACGTGATTCTTAAAATGTGCTTCTACTGGCCAATCCCAGCGTATTAGTTGTGTGTTGAGAAATGTGATGATTTAAGTGCAACGTCCTTATTTACTCCTAGTTTAGTGACCTCACCCACAGAATTTGCAACAAATGATAGTACAGAATAAGTTATAACAAAAGGGACTTTTCTGTCAGATCTTTAAATGACACCATCACAAAGGGATAATATTAACTTACAAAAAGACAAACCCCAAATCAGATACATTATTTCAAACACGAAGTCCCAGTCCAACAGCTCTCATATACATCAATTAATGGCCCTGTGGGGCATCAAGTGAAATCTAATTGCCAAGTGGAATGCATTATTATCATTATCATTATTATTATTAGAAGTATGTTTTGCACAAGCTACTTACAGCTGCAGACTGTTTCTGATTGCAGGCTGGCTGTCATTTAGTTATATTTAATCATTTTTTAAATGGTCAACAGTTTTTTCAAACACAAAGTCTAGATTAATACACAAAGCTTTAAGGCAAGCATATCAATAAGAAATAATAAGTTCACAACTGACTAAAAATATCAAATTTTTCCGAAAATAAAATTAATTTGTAAGCATGCATGAGGAGAACACGCAAACCCCATACAGAGACACCCCAGGCTTGCATTTGAACCCTGGATTGTCTTGCTGCAAGGCAGCAGTACCACCAACTGCTCCAACAGTAGCAGATATGCTTTTGACTTGTGGAAACTTTTAATTTGGTATTTTTAGGTATTTCAAAGTAAAATACTGAATACAAATGAATGCAACAGTTTATTTCTGATTTGAAAAACAGACAAACAAAAAACAACTTTAAAAAATATGTTACTGATCCCTCCAGCTCACAATTGTGATCTACTTTGCATTGATCTGTTGCAGTCCCAAAAATTTTTAGGCCTACTGTAATGTTACATAATGTCGAAGAAGTTTTTGAAAGACAAAAACACAAATTATAAACTGAAATCCATGCTGGTGCTGCTCACATTTATGAACTGTAACTTGTAAGAGTTTGTTGAGTCAGAAAGATTAATAAATAAAGCATTAGTCAACTAAATGAACACATTGAAGGGAACTCATGATAACCTGTATCACAAATGCGATGCTTTAAACTGTCTTGTTTTAGCTGTAGGTGTTTGTCACCCCCCTTGTTTGATATTTTTAATTCTGTGCAGAATCTGTTAATAAACCCAACTCTACTCTCTTTTTATTTTCATATCCCTAGGTCACGACATGCAAATGCTATATAGTAAATTAATACATTCACCCATGCCTGTAGGGAATGGCATGTGAAATGAAAAGAGGTTGACATGGAGGTCGTTTCAGACCCGAACAGACATGTTCGCGATACCAATGAGCTCTTTCTCTCCCCGCGTTTACTGTTTCAGGTGGGTACATTCGCCCGCGGCATCCTTCAGGTTCGCTACCCCATCTGGCCAAGGTATGGCAGCTTCCTGGAGCACATATCTGATGACCGCCACCTGACGGTGGCCACCCTCGAGGAGCATCCCTTTGTCATGGTCGAGAACGTGGATCCAGGAACTGGCACATGCGTCCGCAACACTGTGCCCTGCAGGCGTCAGTCCAATCATTCAGACAGGTACACACAGGGAAACAAGCTTCTTCCATGTATAAAAATGACCTTCATGTTACATTTACACAAAAGTATGGTCCCTGACTCTGACACTGTCATCGTTTTCTGAGAAAAATATAATTATCATGTCTCTGTTGAGTATACTTCACAAATACTGTAGAAACCTTTTAATAATTCCTGACGGTCCTTAACATATCCTATGGAAATTAAAAAGTCCAAATATAATACTAGACCCACAGAACTAGACGTTCCAAAAAGAACCAGACATGTGCCCACCCTCTTCTCTTTTTGTTTGCTCCAGTTAAGTTCATTGCGAACCTCCACAGTTCATTTAACTCAGAGTAATTGTGTCTGGTTGAAACAGTTTAAAACACACCTTTAGTGTCAAACACAGATTTTTGCATGGCAGAAAACAGACATTAAACAGCTATTACCTCCAACTGCTGCTGCACCATTAGCGGGACACAGCTTCTTTATTATGTTCAAACCAGCATAAACAATGGAGAGGAAGCTCTAGCAAATGCAATACTTCATCTTTTTCTCTTCACAAATGATAATACACCAACAGAATCACTCTTGTACAGCATCCTGCACAGGCATTCGTACCTCTTGAAGTTTATCATTTTGTGTCTTGTTATAAATGTATTTCATGTGATAGACCAACCCTAAGGATTGCATTATAGGAAAGAAAATATTGTTAGAGATATTTTTTTTTTGGAAATTGTAGTGTGCTTTTGTACTCAGACTCTCCCCATTTTAATACCCCAAGTAAAAGCCCATTCAAGGCATTGTAGGGAATCTGAAAGCAGAATATGGGAGAATTGTTAACAAACCTAAGCATAATTGTCCAAATAAAGTGACAGGCAACTGGAGGAGTTGCAAAAGTACGAAGCTTTGGTGGGAAAATACATTTTAGACATATATATGCCGCATCTGAATATATATGGAGTACCATCCCAGCAAAAATTGACAATAAATAAACAAATGTGGATATAAGTTAATAAATGAGGGAATATGTTATGAATTGGTCAAGCAATCTTAGTAGATTACCTAAAAATGAAGGAAATGAAGGCGCAAGAATTTTGCGGTGCATGAAGAATGAAGAATCCCATGCAGTCATCACTACTGAGAGAAGGGGGAATAGTTGGCTTACCAGAGCTATGACTCTGTTTAAGTTTGGCAAAAGTACTTAAAATAAACCTAGGACTGTTTTTATTTACCTCTATTAATGATGAAAGATATTGTAACGTCCTCTCAGACGCAATGACAGAGGGAGACAGTCACTTTGGGTTGGGTCCCTTTTTTAATGAAGAAAATAAATGAACGGCTGCTGTTGGCCGCAACCACGCCGAACATCGAGCTCCTCACCTCCCTCGCTCGCACAGCCAACACACAACAACAACAAAAAAAACTGCAGAAGAAGAACTCTCCCTCTCGCTCCTCCCCCCACGGGGCCTCCCCTACTATTCTCCATTATTACAGAACAAGGGAACTAATAAGCAGCACCAGTAACTAAGAAGGCTGAATTATGGAACATAACTGAGGAATGTTATAACAGATACACAAAGTGCAGAACGTTACACTGCCCCCTCCCCACTAAGACCCTCGTCCCGAGGGTCCAACAAGAAGTCCCTGAGGTGCCCGGGGGGTCTTCTCCGTCTCTGAGGCCTGCATGGTGTGACCGTAGGTGGGTGCGCTTGTGGTCCCGCATCAGGTGAGTGCAGCGTAGGGGGAGAAGTCGAAGGGTTGGCAGGGAAGATGGCAGCGGGAGGGGGGGTGGTGGTCATCAGGTTTCCCTGGGAGAGAACGGGCCGTCTAGGGCTCTGTTGCGGCTGAGTGGTGCCCCTGTATGGTGCCAGTCTGTCCCTGTGGAGGGCGACCCGTCTTCCTCGAGAAGGAAGGTGGACCCTGTAAACCACCTCTCCCAGTCTCTCGAGCACCCTGCAAGGACCCACCCAGTGGCAGTCCAACTTAGGACATCGACCCTTTTTTTTTCTAGGACTATACACCCAGACCAGATCCCCGGCCTTAAAATCTTGACCTTTAGCTCGCATGTCATAGCTCCTCTTCTGTCTTATTCCCGCCTTTTGCAGCTGATCCCGGGCAAAGGCGTGAGCTGAATCCATTCTGTCCTGAAGCTTCCTGGCGTATTCTGGCCCTGGCGGGACAGTGGGCATGTCTGGGGGCCTCCCAAAGGTCATCTCCGGGGGGGTTCGCAGTTCCCGTCCCAACATGAGCAGGGCAGGTGTGCATAGGGTAGAGTCCTGTACAGCGGACCGGTAGGCCAGCAAGATGAGGGGGAGATGCGTGTCCCAGTCCCGCTGGTGTTCTGCTGTGAGGATGGCTAGTTGTTTCACCAGCGTTCGGTTGAAACGTTCGACCAAGCCATCGCTCTGGGGATGCAGTGGGGTGGTCCGAGTCTTCTGCATGCCCAGGCGCGCACACATGGCTGAGAACACAGCCGACTCGAAGTTCCTTCCCTGGTCGCTGTGGATGGTTTCTGCTGCGCCAAACCTTGAGAACATGCCCTCCACCAGGGTATCAGCAACGGTCTCTGCTTCCTGGTCTGGAATGCCGTACGCCTCCGGCCACTTAGTAAAGTAGTCCATAGCGACAAGGATATAACGGTTTCCCTTATCTGAACGTGGAAACGGCCCCACTATGTCCACTGCCACTCTTTCCATCGGGGCCCCCACTGCCATCTGCTGTAGTTCGGCACGTGACTGATGAAGAGGACCCTTGTGTGCTGTGCAGAGGTCACAGCGACGGCAGAAGTCTTCAACGTCCCTCTTGACCTGACCCCAATAAAACCCCTGCCGAATGCGACGGAGAGTCTTTGCCACCCCAAAGTGGCCGGTCCCTGTGGCCCCATGGCATGCCTGGAGGATGTAATCTCTCAGCGCTCGGGGGACCACTACCTGCCACCTCTCCTCTCCTGTGGCTGGCTCTTTCCAGGCCCTCTGTAGTACCCCATCCTTCATCCTAAGAGCATCAAACTTTGCATACAGTCCCTTGGAGGCAGGAGAACACCCCGCCACCTGCTCCCACTGTGGTTTTTGACCAGCCTCCACCCATCTTAGCACCGGCTGCAGGTCAGCATCCAGCTCTTGCTGAGTTTTCCACTCTGTTTGATCTACAATCTGAGCCAACCTGCAGACCGGTCCACCCCCCTCACATGTGATACTTTGCTCCTCCTCCCCCTTGATCTCAGCCTCCCGGGCCTCCCTCTTTTCGCAGTACTTGCAGCCAGTGTATGTGCAGGGGCGTCGCGACATGGCGTCGGCGTTGGTGTGCCGGGTCCCTGCCCTGTACTCCACTGTAAAAGAATATGATGCCAGCTCCTCCAGCCAGCGGGCAATCTGGCCCTCTGGTTCTTTAAAGGACATCAGCCACTGTAGGGCAGAGTGGTCGGACCGGACGGTGAAAGGGAGGCCGCAAAGGTAGTACCTAAAATGGCCTATGGCCTTAACAACGGCGAGGAGCTCCCTGCGGGTCACGCAATAGCGTCGCTCTGCCTTATTGAAAGTCCTGCTGAAATAGGCCACCACCCTTTCCTCGTCCTCCACCACCTGACTCAGCACTGCCCCCATCCCCACATCACTGGCATCTGTGTCCAGAATGAACGGCTTACTGGGGTCCGGGGGGGTAAGGATTGGAGCGTTTGTGAGAGCTGTCTTCAAGGAGCTAAAGGCCCGCTCACACTCTGGTGTCCAAACAAAGTCACAGCCTTTCCCTTGTAAGCAAAACAGGGGTGCAGCTATGCAGGAAAACCCCCGGACAAACCACCTGTAATAGGAGGCCAGCCCGAGGAAGCTCTTCAAGTCCCTGATGGTGGTAGGTGTCGGCCAGTCCCTCACCGACCGAACTTTGTCCTCTAATGTGCTGATGCCCTCTCCCCCGATCCTGTGACCCAAAAACTCTAGTTCTTTCTTCATGAAGCAGCACTTTTCTGGGTGCTGCTTCAATCCCGCTGCTGCTATCCTCTGCAGGACCCTCCTCAGCGAACCCAGAGCCGCCTCAAAAGAACTGCCGTGCACCAGAATGTCGTCCAAATAGACTAGGCACTCTTGACGGGGGATGGCATCCAGGACCCTCTCCATCAGCCGCTCAAATGTGGCCGGGGCGTTGCAAAGGCCAAAGCTGAGGACCCTGAACTGCCACAACCCCCGCCCGGTGCAGAAAGCAGTCTTCGGACGAGCTTCCGGGCTGAGTGGGACCTGCCAATAGCCGCTGCGCAGGTCTAATGAAGAGAACCACGATGAGCCCGACACCAGATCTAAGGACTCATCTATGCGGGGTAATGGGTACGAGTCCTTTTTAGTCACACTGTTCAGAGGCCTGTAATCTACACAGAACCTCATTTTCTGACTCTTCTTCTTGTGGACCATCACAACCCCCGAAGCCCACGGGCTGTTAGACGGCTCAATGATCCCTGCGCTGAGCATTTCCTCAATCGCCCTGTCGGCGGCCTCCTGATGTGCCAGGGGGAGACGGCGGGGGCGTGTCTTGAGCGGCCGTGCATCCCCTGTGTCAATCTCATGTTGGACCAGGTGAGTCAGGCCCGTCTCCTCTTCAGAGAGCGCGAAGATGTCTTTAAATTCCCACAACACCCGCCACAGCTCCTCTTGCTGCCCCGGTTGCAGACAGTCACAGCTGCGCCTCCAGATCTCTTTCACCGCCATCGACTTGTCAGCTTCATCCGACATCGGCTGCTGGACCGCGGGCTGTGGTTGTACAACATCTCCGGTATGGATGAAAGGGTGTGTGGGAGCAGGCAGGTCTACCTGCTGGGGCACGTCCTCCATCTTATGGGCCTCCACCGCTCTCGACGCCGCTGGAATGGAGCGTTGGGACTGTGCAGGTCGAACCATCTGTACTGTGGGCCCTCCTGGGAACTCCAGTGTGTTTCTCCCCAAATTCAGTACACACTGAGCCGTCCTCAGGAAGTCCAGACCCAATATGCACTCATCTTGCACGGCTGCAACCCACACCCTGAAGTCCACTAACAGGCCACCGACCCGGATGGTCACCAGCCCTCTACCCAGCATGGGGGTTAAATCCCCCATCACAGTTCGAAGCTTGACAGATGTGGCTTCCAACTGCGTCCCTACTGGGACCATGTCGGGTCTGATGAGTGTGGCGGTGGAGCCCGTATCAATTAGTGCCACACAAAGCGCCCTCTTCAGGGAGACAGGGACGTGGCAAAAGTCCCCGACATGCGTCCACCCGACGACCCTGGTCCATTCCACGCTGTCGTCTGCTTCTGCGGGAAGCTGAGCCATGCTACCCCGGCTTTGTGGGTGGGCTCCATCCCCCGACGGGCTCACGCAATGGGACTGATGAGTGGGGGTCTGCGTCGTCCCCTCTACGCAGACCCTGGGCCGTTTCCCTGACGGTCAGCACGCTTTGGGCACCGCATGCTGATGTGGTCACTTTGGCCGCACACCCAGCAAACACGATCACCGCGCCGAGGCCGTCCACTCCGCGGGGGCTGCAGTGACACAGCTCGGATCATCTCCGTCAGCTCGCTGACCCACGCTGGTCTCTCCGGTCTTTGGGTCTCCCAACCCGCGGTCCTCACAACAGGGTTACAGGTAATGGTATCAGAGTCCGATGTGGCTCCAATCTGTTCTCTTTCTAGTGCTATCTCCAAAGCGTTCTGCAGCGTGCGAGGGTGAGCCAGCTGCGTCTGCACCCGCAGTTCCCTCGGTGATAAAGCCCGGATGAATTGGTCTCTCGCCAGCTCACTCTGCACCCCAGCTGGCATGTGAGAATAGGCCCTCCTCGTCAGAGTTTCAATCTCTGCAGCAAGAACACGGAGCGGCTCCCCTGCCAGTCTCTGTCTATTAGCCAGTTCAGAGCGCAAAACAGCAGGCTGATTGCATTGTCCGAAACGCCGCTGCAGGGCCCCAACTAAAGCTTCATAGTCACCCCGTTCTTCTGGGCTAAGTAACAGCAGGCAGCGAGCGGCATCATCCGTGAGGCACAAAGCCAGCTGAAGTGCTTTGATGTCTTCGGACCAGCCAGCAGCCCTCGCTAACAGTTCGAATTGTGCATAGAAGGCCTCCCAGTCAGTCTTACCGGAATATCTTGGTGTTTTCATCTGCGGCTGGTCACATAGGGGGCCGCCATTTCTGTGTACAGTCGGCTTCGCGTCCTTCTTGGCGGGCATATTCGCGTCTGCGCCACTCTCCGCCAACCCCACACTGAATCCGGCATCAGCAGCTAGCTTCCTGGCCGTCCGTCTCAGGCGAGCTACGTGCTCCACATCGCGGAAAAAGTCCACCTCACGTCTCGGTGTACCAGCATAGTCATTGCACTCCACCTCTTCCTTGAACTTCGGCCGAGCGCCCGCGTTGTTCTGCTGTGCGGTCATGCTGCTCTCGGTGATAGCAGGGTTAGCTGGAAGCCGCTAGGTAGTCCGCCCGGAAGCCGAGCAAAGTCCGCCGTCGTTCACTTCTGACACCAATGTAACGTCCTCTCAGACGCAATGACAGTCGGAGACAGTCACTTTGGGTTGGGTCCCTTTTTTAATGAAGAAAATAAATAAACGGCTGCTGTTGGCCGCAACCACGCCGAACATCGAGCTCCTCACCTCCCTCGCTCGCACAGCCAACACACAACAACAACAAAAAAAACTGCAGAAGAAGAACTCTCCCTCTCGCTCCTCCCCCCACGGGGCCTCCCCTACTATTCTCCATTATTACAGAACAAGGGAACTAATAAGCAGCACCAGTAACTATGAAGGCTGAATTATGGAACATAACTGAGGAATGTTATAACAGATACACAATGTGCAGAACGTTACAATATGCTGTTCCAGCTTGTTGAAGGGTCTTTTTATACAGGCGTAGACTATTTTTCCAGGTTATAAAGCAATCCTCTAAGTGTGCAGAGCACCATTTTCTATTCAGTTTCCTAGTATTCTGCTTTAAATTACACAACTCTGCATTAAACCAGGGATCCAACTTCCTATGGATGATTACCTTCTTTTTTTAAGGGGTCTACACTGTCTAATGCCAGATGCAATGAGGATGTAATGCTATGAACTAGACCATCCATTTCTGAAGGGTTAGTTATGGAATTGTTGCTCTCCACTGTGTTTTTCTGAGATATTCAGTATGTTTACATGCTTAGTCTGGCTTGAGTCGAACCGAACTAGAGTTTCACAAACTCGACTATTCTATCCAGATAATGAAATTGCAATTGGACTACCTAATTGGTGTCTCTAATGTCACGTTTCTGATTATGGAGCTGCCAGTTACCAGGGTCTGCTTCTCAGTGGGTGTGTTGCTGAATGGGGGAAATCTGTTGGAAATACAGACAGGTTGGTGGTGGCCTTTGGGCTGTGTCCTAGAACTATACTTTCTACGTACCATCACCCAGTCGGCCTGAGATCCCAGCTGCATGGGTTCTGCTTGAGGACCACTAGGTGGTTCTCTCCTTGTTGGCTTGACACTGGCTAACGAGCCTCAGCTATCTACTGGATTCTCAAAGACTCTGAAACCCTCGTCTCCAAAGCTGTAAAAAATGCTACATTTATTACACTTGCCAATATCACTAAAGGAGGTGGGGGGATAACTAAACATCTAAGACAGAGAGCAAGAGAGAGGGGAAGAATTAGGCAGGAAAGAAGGGGAAGTAAAAGAGAGAGATGTAGCCATAGCCGCTATGAAGCTACGCTAACTAAGATAGCGAGACCTTACCATGCCAAGTAAAACTGTGTGAAACATAAAGGATTCCCAAAACATAAGTACACCAACTGGATATCAGTGTTGTAGCGTGCTTTTGTGTTAAAATAACTTAGAACGACCCCAACACAGAGAAAAATAGATCAATCAAAAAGATTATCCACGGAGCTGTTTGGTGTACCTGGAGACAACCCAAGCATTTTATGCATACCCAGTGCATTACGGTAATCGAGAATTGAAGCAGCCTTGCAGGTGAAAACAATGAACTGAAGAGGAAAGTGAGAGGCTTTAACCATAATTGTTTTGTTTGTTTATGACCTTACTACTACTATTCCAGACTATTTCCAGAATGAATATAATGTTACTGTCAATTTTTGGAGAATTATGAAGTCTCTTCAGCAGAGAGCCATTTCAGTGTTAACTTACAGGGTCTTGGAGTTGACCATTCGGGCTTTAGGCCAGTGTTAGAAACAGACCTCTTATTAGAATACACATCAGAATATACTGTAAATATATAAATCTGATCTACAAATGTGGAAATAAAAAAATAAATAAGGAAATAAATCATTGTGAAAATAAATAAATAAATGTGACATTCTCAAATGTATTTCCAGGTTAATTTATTTATTGTCAATTTCGCAGAGATGGTCCTCCATACTAAAATGTCACATGTTTTTATGTTGTAATATGAGATATTGACGCAGGAAAATGGTTAAATTAAGATTTATTTTGTATTTATTTAAGATGTCCTTTGTTTTTTCAAGCTCTGCTGGATAATCAGCATCAACATAACACAACAGCAATGGTTAGAAACTAAAACATAGTTTAATCTATTGGAAAAGTCAGTCGCTATCTACATTTTGCATACTAGGCCACTGAAGTCATCTTCTTCAGAGTCTTTATTTCCTCTAAAAGCTTTTATTATCTTTCTCAGTTCCTTCCGCTGCCTACTCCAATTTGTCAACCTTAAGTGCATTAGCTCTATTTACTTCTTTGACGGCCAGCTCGATTGCCTTTAATTTAGCAACTGCATTTAATGCCTTTCTTAGTGTGTTTTCCTTGATGAGGCTGCTACAGGTAGTGTCTTCTTCGGCGTATAATCTTTCCATCATTATATAGGACGCAGGGTCCAAAGGTTATGAAAAAGGTAGTGACTTACAGTCCATAAATTATGGTAGTTTGCCAAAAGCGACAGTTTTGATCAAATTCAAAATACGATTTGACAGGAAACTAACAGCTCACCCTAAATACATTATTCCAGCTGTACAATATTGACAGTGGCATCATCATGGTGTATCAATGCATTTCTTTAATAAGAACTTAAAAGTGATCAGAGTTGATAAGAAGATGGATGGCAATAAATTCAAGACGATCCTCGTTTGGATCTTCTCTCAGGAGTTCAGTCAAATTCAGTGTGGTGCAAATAATAGGATGCCAGCTTTTCAAAAAGCCTATTCTTGAAACGTCCTTGCTACTAAATATTTGTCAGCTGTTTGTGATATTTCTAGAACAATGCTGTGGAAGTGATAGGGTATGACAGCACCTCAGCCAAAAGATTAGCAGCCAGGGTCTGAGGATCCTGGGGAACACATTGTGCAAAGATCATCAGCTTTATGGAGAGGGAATAGTTTTCATATAGATTTTCTGGCCTTCCGATTAGTTCAAGAATACTGGTGCAAACATATAGAGGGAAAATTAATTAACCAATACCTGACAATCCAATATGAGTACGGTTTTGGCAGTTCTCATGGATAGAGCTCTGTTCTGACTAAGTTTTATTTTGTGTAAAGTGTAAAGTTTGGTGGAGGGATTATAGTATGTGAGGCTTTTTTCAGGAGCTAGGTTTAGCCCCTTGGTTTCAGTGAAATGAAATTTTGATTGCTTCAGCATAGCAAGACATGTTTGCTGCTCACAAGCTTTTGTGGAAATTTTGGGTATGGGGCTTTTCTGTTCCAGCATGACTTCACATCTGTGCACAAAACAAGGTCCATGAGGACAGGGGTGAGGGAGTCTGGTAGGAAAGAACTGGACTGGTCTCACATAATCCTGACCTAAAAAAACTGCTACATTAAATCATTAACAGTCCAAAATTAAAACACAATGCATGCCAATCAAAAGGGGGCGTGGACAAAATATATAACAAAATATTATTTACACTGAATTTTCTTTTTTACCAACTGATTAGAATTTTTTTACTCGTATCATGAATTGATTTTGATGGTGAAAGAAATTCTTTGTGGAAAAAAATGTTTTTTTTTCAAAGTTTGTTGAAGGATTTATCCCAAAATATTGATCATAAAATGTAACCACATAAAAACAAAAACAACAACAAAAAACATGTCAAGTTCTGTTTTTGGTAAAACAAAAATAATGTCTTATTTCTCTTTTCCAAACGCTAAATAATAAATTAATCTAAACCGCTCCTAATCAGCAACACTTCTGTTGATTATTTGCCTAAAACATATTAATTAACTCACTAAATAAAAACAGTTCCTTGTACATTCACTATAGAATGAGATATGTACTGGCTGTTCTAGGGTGCAATAAAACAGTGTTTGCCAGTAAAGAAAATGCATATGTCCAACACTGGGACATCTGTCAAAGCATGGGACAACATAGCCTCTTTCTGGTTCTCTATTTCGCTCTATTTCGCTCTAGCTGCCGTGTCCCATTTGGAGTGGGACCAACAAACAGAAAGCCGGAGAGTGGGCTGCTGCTATATAAATCTCATAATCTTTCTGTGGGACTCTGAGAATCTTCACCGAAGAGCAGATGTTTAGCGTGATTAAAACTTTTTGTCTTGCTTATTAAACCCCCTTCCTTTGGACAGATGAGAGTTTCCTTTGCCAGAGGGCTCAGCCCACCTCTCTGTGCTGATTAAGAGCATACATTCAGCCCTAAATTACAACTTCTGTCTATCTGATGTATCATAGAGTGGGGAATTATGCCCTGACCAGATGCTAATTTAATGTGGGTTATGTAATAGCTGGCCATAATTCAATTAGGTGTATGACAGAAAGCTGCCTGGCTGGAACTTGAAACAGTGGTTACTGTTTTTTGTAAATTCTTTCCAGCTTGACCAATTTAAGAATTTTCTTCATAGAGTTTTATCCTGCTATCCACTATTTTTTTCCAAAGTAAAAGTGAGGCACATTATTATGACCATGTCCCTTACATTGTGTAGGTCACTGGTTCAAACAGTATCTGTTCCATACTCTCAAACCCAAATGGTGCAATACATTAAATAAATAGATATGTTTAAAAAAAAAAACTAAAAATATACACGGTGTAAAAGTAAGTGTAAGTTAAGCTGCTAATGAATATCCATCTGATTCCTTTGTCAAGTAAAGTTGACCCTTTTTTCTACATTTAGGAATGATTGCTTAGGTAAGGAAAATATCATGGGTATGGCAAAATGTAATTATAATAATAATTTCCTATTGCAACTGATTTGAAGTCCAGTTCATCATCGTTCCCTCCATCCCTCAGTTCAACATACTTTATCCAATGGTTTCCCAGTTCGTTGCTGGATATAGCAGATTCATCAGACAAGAAAGCAATTTGAGATCTAGGTCAGATACCTTCAGGTGCTTTTGCTGTAAGGTTGATTTTTCTGGTTGTTACCGTCTTATTTAAAGGGACTATATCATGCTATTTCACAGCTTTTAACTCCTGGGATATACATATATATGATAAAATGTTATCGTTGGTGTTATACAGTATTAATGTGTCCTGAAATTTAACTTGTATCCTGTAGTCAATGTTAGACAACAAAGTGAAACAGCTCGTTTCTCTATAAACCCACCTCCTGCACCCAAACAGAATTCTCACAAATAATTTGAAAATCCCAGAGTACCATAATGAAACTCGGTTTTATTAAGGGCTCAGACTTTTGGTTTATTTTATTTTTTATTTTTTTTAAACGGAGTCAATAAAGCTTATTTCATTTGCTAAATCTCCAGGCTTTAGACACAGCCCAGACCAACATAGCTGCATCCACTAAGCAAATCTTTTCAGTCCAGTATATAAAAAAGTCGTGGGTGTTGTTTGCACCCCTTTACTGCACATTCTGATATGCTACAGATCAATTGATTAACCACACAATGCTGTGATAAGATCACATAAGCAGCTTGATAAATGGCTAACCCACATTAGCATTAGCATGTAGCCACTTACTTCTCTGTCCATCAGGCGTCTTTGTTCTTTGATCCAGCAGCTCTTCTTTAGGAATGTACAATAAAATCCTGTAATCTATGCAGCCAAACAGGCGTTTTCACAGAGAAAGTAAGAAATCCAACAAAAAAAAATGTTTTAAGCTGCCAAAAACGAAAGTAGCGATTATCTGTGAGAGGGACGAGGGTGTGATTGAAATCCTACCAGGGGTAAGCTGCTCTGCCTGCAGGGGCGGTGCAGACACCTCTAGCACTCAACTTTCAACCAGTGATGTCATTAGTTGAACACTCAGTCGATTTTAGGAGATGGAGGGGCAGCTGCTCAGAGAACAGGATCAGGAGGAATACACAGTCATGAGTGAATTGAGCTAAAAACCACTCTGGTGGGGGTTTTTATGAGAAAATTGCATTACCATATGGTTGAAACCTCCAAAAACTTGATTTTGCATGATATAGCCCCTTTAAGGCATACTGATCTGTCCATGGTAGTTGAGATGTGGACTTTGAATGGTCCATTGCAACACCATGACTCCTTCTTGTTTAACCGATTTGGTTGTGGATTTGCTGCTGTGTATTGGATTATTGTCCTATTTTATGACAACAATTTGGACATAGTTCATCTGTCAGACAGATAGCCTTACATTTGACTCTAAAAGACTTAGAGATGCAGTGGAGTTCATGGTCAACTCAATGATTTCAAAGTATCGCGGTCCTGTTGGTATAAGAAATTTTACTTGATAATTTGTGTCTTTCTACCTTACCACCAAGTTAACACAATCAAGTGGACAATGGGCGAGAGGCAGGGTACACCCTGGATAGCTATCCAGTCCATCACAGAGCAACAAAGACACACAGGACAAAAAAAAAAAAAAAAAAAAAAAACATTCACACACATGTTCACACCTAAGGCCAATTGGAGAGGCTAATTAAGTCAACTGTCATGTTTTTGGATTGTGGGAGGAAGATGGAGTACTGGAAGACAACCCAAGCATGCACAGTGAGATCTCCATGCTGAAAGACCCTAGGACCTTCTTGCTACAAGGCATCTGTGCTACTAACTGTGTCTAAGCCAGTATAGACTCATATTAAAAACAAAAACAAACAACTTTATAAAAAATGATTCTAATGTAATTATGGATGTTTTTAGCCAGTTATAAATAAAACGGTAAAAATACAAGTTAAATAAAAATAAGTACTGAGCTAATAAGCACCAAAAACCTACAAAAGGGGATCAAACACTTGGATATGTTCAATCAGAAGTAAATACAATTTCAAGAACATCCAGTCTGAAATGTTGTGGACAACAACTTAAGAAAAAAGTGATAGTGGCTACTTAAATGGTAAAATGGTCTTACGCTGACCACTGAAGTCAGAACCCGGGTCTAGAAATGACAGCATGTACAAATTAACTTAATCCCACTTCCGAGATGGAAAACTAGTCAGTTAACCCTATTTTCCCTTTCAGTTTCTGTAGGATCCCAATAGTCACATACCCATCTTCTGCTCCATCTTCTCCTCTTGTCCTCTTTTCCTCTTGCCCTCCTTTACCGCCAAATGGAGCCGCTGCCCTGTCTGTACTCGTCTGGGTGTTTATCATGTGTGCCTTGTTGTCAGCCGTTTACCCTTTCCCTGCCTCTTTCTTGGTCCAACTGCTCCATCCTCTTCTCAGCACTGTGCCAGTTAAATTTTTTATTTTTCTTTGGAGACCACACACTGCAACATAAATGCATAACTACTACAAAGTCCCAGATGAAAACAAGTTGCAGTTGAACAGGTTTGTGGGTGTTAACAGCCCAGTTTCATATTGTGAACACACCGGTAAATGGCAATCAGAGTGCTTTTAATGATGACAGGTGGTCGGCTCCTGCAGCAGTTAAATAATACTCAGTTTTTATGAGTTAGTTCCACGAATTAAGCAAAACCTTATGAAGCCATGTTCTTCCACAATAAACAATTTTTAAAACGATCAACAATAACCTTAATTACTTGCTTGAGTTTTTCATGTTTATGTTTTCCTCATTTATTTTCCCAACATGTTTTTAATTACCCTTTTGCACCATTTATTTTCACTTGCTGAAATCCTAAATGTATTGTTTAGTTAAGAACATAACACAGTCAATTTATTTTTAGCCTGTAATTCAGCCGTTTTTTTCCCTTTGTTGACCTAATTTTACAACAAATCTAAAAATAAAGAATTTCTCTTTGTGCTTGGTTATTTTTGCCTATTTTTACAAGAACATTATCCCCTTTTTTCCCCTCACAATAAGTAGCAAGGTTACACAAAGGAAGCAGGAAAAAAAACAGACCTTAACGAATGTTGATTGGAGGCCATCAGAGTCACTCAACCTTTCACCAAGGCCTCTGAGGGACTGTGTGAAAGTGTATTTGTGTATCTCTGTAGCTGGTTGGCATCCATTCCAAAGCTTTGAAACACACCTTGTAACCAGCATTGATTTTAGCTAATGAGCCTTAGAGCTCCTGTCCTTCATTTTGCTGCTGCTGATGTCTGTCGCTGTCAGCATGAGAGCCTGGGAGTATCTAGCACTCACTCTGCAAAACAAGTACAACTGCTTTGATGCCTTAAGCCAAATATAGCAACAAAGAGAGTCTTTGATTATATGATTTAAAAAAACTAGAGTATATTTGTGACAGCTTGTTTCATTTTATCTCTTTTTTTCAAACAGCAGTGTCCAATCAGAGTCCTACACCAAACTGTGCTGCAAAGGTTTCTGCATAGATATCCTCAAGAAGTTGTCCAAAACCATTAAGTTCTCCTTTGACCTCTACCTGGTAACAAATGGCAAACACGGCAAAATGGTGCACGGGATTTGGAACGGCATGATTGGGGAGGTAAGACTGAAGTCTTAAACAGTTGTACACTAATCGGTCAGTAAACATTTTTTTTAGAAGGTCTCTCCATAGATTTGAAATTGATGTTAACCTGGATACATAGTGGTGAAAAATGTCAGTAGTCATTCCTTCCACAAGTTTATCGGAAACACGTGGGTTGATTTTTAGTGTTCTAAAAGAAAATATGTATTTTTTTAATTCAGTTGTGAAGTGATCTTTACTAGGTGTTAAAATGTTTTAAATCTAACAATAAGTTAAAAAAAGAACACTTTTTTTCAACGTGTTTTGTTAGTATGTATAAATCTGTGAAGTGATTTCAGTCTGCCTTTATTAGTCAGGCACAGATTTATGGTCATTATTTTTTTTAAATGTCACTTTTGTTCTTTAATTGTTGTGGAAATTTGTGTACTGTTACTGAATTTAATTGAAACTTGGACCTAGACTAGGACATTGTAAAACTTACATAATTTATTGTTTCAGCATTGCTGTTCTAGATTTAGATTCATTATCATGTTTGATGAACCACTTTTGTCCAAGTGTTAGCAATAATTTAGAATAACACCTGATTCTCAAATACTTTTTATTGGATAAATATAATATCAACTCAATAGTATTTATTATTTTTTCAAGTTTTCTTTGTTTTACTATGTTCAACTTGCGTGAACAAGATTGTTACACTTATATTGTAAATAAATTATTTAAATTTTACCATTAGTGCCTAATGTGTTACATTACAGAAGAATAATGGAAATTGCATCACTTATATGTAGTCAATTTTTTGAAATAAGACTTACTGTACAAGATATAATGAATAAAACCAATGATCGTAGACTAGACTAGTCTGAGACTGGCCTAGGGCTCTGTGCTGTAAAAAAAAGCAAAAAAAATCGAGAATCAAACTGTGGCCCGAAAATCGAATTGAGGATTTGGAGAATCATGACACCCCTATTCATGACACTTTGTCTTGTACCTCTTTGCCTGTCTGAATTCAGGTCAACAAATGACTTATAAGACCTTTCTAGATACAGGCTAAAATACTAGCGGGATGATTATAATAATGATGATTAAGTTGTAAAATAATTAGGTCAAATGTGTTTACTTTAACTTTTCTATAGAAAAAAATGAGTTAACATTATATACGGTCAGTCAACAAATAATAATAAAGATGATATATTATTATTATTATTATTATTATTATTATTATTATTATTATTATTATTATTATTATCAGATATTGACAAAACCGCTAAGCATAATGTTATTTTAGAAAATCTACATTGCCATTATTTTCTGTTTTAATTCTACGAAGTTTTGATTCTTAAAGTCTGGGTTAGTTGGCGTTACACACACTTCAAGTAAAAAATAATGAATGTCATGTTACATGATTCACTGAGACCAAATGAATCTCTCTTCAGTTTAGAAACTGTGTACCTGCCAAACTACATCAAACCAAGCACCAGCCAAATGTGAATCATTCTGAACAGATGTTCTGCAGCGCAGCCTTCACGCTTCTGTTGCTGTGCCCGAGGGCATTCAGCTACTGTTACAGTATAATTGTGTTTGTGTGCAACATTTATGAAGCCACCTTGGATTTGAGCGATCTCGAGATGGAGAGTTAGGCTCTTCCTTCATGCCCAAATAATGAGACAAACATATTTCCCTTTAGACTGCCACTTTTCGGGTCTAACACATAACTCCAAACTATTTATTGTAATCAGTAGTCAGAAGAAGAACTTATAAACCTCTCTGACTGAGTGACTGAAATTTGAGAAACCTTCCTGCTGTGAGATTGCAAAAGGACACTTCTTTGTCATTGTTAAAGACCAGTCATGAAATTACAAATTGTGTTTGTTTTAGATACAGAAAATGAAGCTAGCCAGTTCTTTGTATCAGTCTTCCTCTAGTGATTTATTCTGTTTTCTTGTTTTCTTTATTTTTCCTCCATCAGGTTTTTTACAGGCGTGCTGACATGGCCATTGGCTCTCTCACTATCAACGAAGAACGCTCTGAAATCATTGACTTCTCCGTGCCGTTTGTGGAGACGGGTATCAGTGTCATGGTAGCTCGTAGCAATGGCACAGTATCACCCTCTGCCTTTCTCGGTGAGAAATAGGTCTTCCATGTTCATTTTGCATACTTCCATGTTGTCAACACTTTTCTTAGTCTTTTCTTTGAGGATGGCCTAGTTAGATGATTTGTGTCTCTGCAGGCATTTCAGGAAACTTCCCATTAAACTTTTATCCCAACAGTAATGTAATCTGGAACCAAATACCCTTGCATACCATACAAACATCTAAACCTACTTTCCAAAATGTGTACAACAAAATGTATTACAGATCCCTAAATAGTATCAGCTCACTGTTTTGTATTCTGCTGGCTTCAACAAGCAGCATAAATAGCTTAGATTTAAACAAGAAGTAAATAAGCACTCACGTGCACATTTGTAATTTTACCTTTTCTTTTTGGTCAGAACCCTACAGTCCAGCAGTTTGGGTCATGATGTTTGTGATGTGCCTGACTGTCGTGGCTGTGACAGTGTTTGTGTTTGAATACTTCAGCCCAGTGGGCTACAATCGCAGTCTGGTGAGCGCCAAAGGTGAGTTTTACATATTTTTTGTTTCAGTTTCACATGTACTGGGCATTGTAAAAGAACAAAAAAAAAGACTGTTTTGCAATATGTAATGCTATAACCACAAACTTTCAACAATCTTTTTTTCAAATAAAAACCTAAAATCTGTATGTACATTCAACCAACCTCACTTAATGCTTTAAGACTTTAACACTTAAAGACACACTCTGTAACTTTGCAGATATTTGCCCTCTGTCGCGCTGTCAAGGCTTGAGGCATAACGTCACTGTCATAAAAACAAATCTGTATGGAGCGCATCTGTAGAGACCAGTGTAGTGACACTTTTACAGCTCGCTAGCCAAAACAACAAAACATCAAACTAACGGTGTGTCAGGTAAACTGTTAAACAGTTTTCTCTGCACTGTATCACATCATCATGCCCAAATAAGCCAAGCAAACTTTTATTACCTAAAAATTCAGTAGCAATACAGCTAGTTCAGCATACTTACATCCTATTCTATCTCTAATGTCTCCCTCACAATGGCTGACGGGACAAAACTAAAAAAGTTGTGACAGTGTGTTTTAGAAGGTAATCCTACTTTGACCTAGACTGAGGTAACCGTTTGACAGAAAAGATATTTCGCAGCAGTGAAGGGAAGGAAGTGTTCTCTGACCTGTCTTTTCCCATCTTGCTGCTAAATGAGGGAGCAGGAGGAACTGTGGAGGTGTGCACTGTTATTGAGGGGAACAACCTGGTCATGAGCTGCAGCATCCACCTCCGCAGCTTAGAATGCTGCAACTTTCTTTACCCCTTATTCACATAGGGCCCAGAATGGATGTGCCCAGTGTGAATCAGAGGTTAACAAGCCTTCTCCGGCGGTGAAGCTCTAGTAGCTTTCAACTCTTCCAGCTCAATTTCTGTCCCTAGCTTCTACTGATAGCATCTTTGATAATGGAATTTAGGTGTCTGGTGACCCTCACCTTCCTTTTGACAATACTCTATAGATTCTCAGTGAGGTTCAGGTGTTGTCAGTTTGCTGGCCAGTCAAGCACGGTAATACCAATGTAACTGGACCATTGACACAGTCAGTGAGGCCATGTGTAAAGTTCCGCTGGAAAATTAAGTCAACATCTTCATCAAGCTTGTCATCAGAAGGAATCATGAAGTGCTCCAGCATTTCCTGATAGATAGCTATGATTGAGGACTTCAAGCAATGTTGATTCTGTCCCTCTCACTTCCTGGTCCTGGGACCTTTACATTAAACAAAAACCCTTGAACCAACAAGCAAAATAATTTGTTTCCATAGCCCAGGTAAGATGTTTCTGATGCTGTTTTTGAATCAGTAGTGGCTCGACATGAGAAATGAAACATTGTTGCACATGTGTAAAACGTGTCTTTGGGCAATGGCGATTAATACAATGAGCCTCAAGCCTAGTTTATACTTCTATCCATTGATGCAAGGGCTGTCCATCAGTCATGCAAGCATGGCGGGGGGGGGGGAGCCCAATTTCTTAACTATCTGTCAAACGCAACAGAGAGCACACGTCTGTGATTGGTCAGCCCAAGATCATTTCACCAGAACAGTGGTCTATAGTTGATGTAATCAGTAGTCAATGCAGCTTTTGGGCACTAGATGCTTTATATTGCAAGGTCAGTTTACATAATATGGTCTTTTGTTGCTTTTGAAGACCTTCAAAATTCTTGAATAGGTTTTTCTTGACAATACGAATAAGGCTTCAAAAGTTTCATGTTCTGCGCAAAGAATCTATATGAATTTTACTTTATAAAATGAGAGAGAACAATCTAAAATGTTTTCATGATATTCGAATCTTTCAAACTGTACTTGTATTTATGTTAATTCTGCTAAAAGGTAAAACTCTATCTTAGTCTTGGGTTTTTTGCAGCCTTTAAAATGTTTCTTTAACATGCCCATGTAACTAGTCTTTATGATTAACTTTCCACCAATTATGTGTGTTCATGTGGTGTTTGTACTGAAACAGTGTCTCTTTCTACGTTGGACTTATGTTAATACACACATAAAAGTAGAGCGGGTTGAAAATGAATGCTCTCCACACTTTTTTTATGTTTATTTGTAAATATTTTTTGAAAGTCAATTCTGATTTTCTCTAAGTTCACACTAATACACTGATTTTTCTTGTTTTATCATATAACAATCCCTGAAAAATACAATAGTTAAGCAAATTTCAAGGGGTGTGAATAGTATTACAACATACTTTGAGGGGATGTATGATAGAAAAGCAGTTCATCAATATAAAAACACCAATGTTGACCATATTAATTGCCCAAAAATCTGTGTTCAGAGGGTGAAATTAGTTTTGGGATTACATTTAGCTATTTAAACACAATTCTTTAAAAATACTTACCAAATACTGTACTTTCAAGCTTCGCCATTTCAATCACACCAAGTATTTCAGAGTAGGCTGCCTAAATCCAGTACCGACTAAATGTCCTGGAACGGATAGAGTTCCCAAACAAGATTTTTTAGAGAGGGCCAATCAATCCCCGAATGTGGCACTTGCAGACCGTGCCCGTCTCCAGGTCCGAAAGGTCATTTCCTTGTTTCAATTAGCAATCTTGGCTGCACTAATTGAAGTGTGATTGATGAAGGTAGTAAACTCTGCTCCTGCGCTTGAACAATGTTGGCAACACTGAAAATGAGCTGAGGCAGTGAAATTCTTCTCTTGTGTGAGACAGTAAAACAAGCTCACAAAATGGTTCAGGACAGTGAACATTGGACAACAACAATAGGGGAGAGTAACTAAAATACAAATCTATCATCCCAACAGAGAATGAATGTAAAAACTGCTAGTTGTACTTAAGTTTTAAGTAGAATATAAACAGAATATAAATTCATCGGCTGAGAGGCGGGGTACACCCTGGACAGGCTGCCAGTCCATCACAGGGGTTCTGTTTAGTTTATTTATATACAGCCAGTTCACAACAAATGTAATCTCAAAGCACTTTTCAGGAAAGGAATTTCAATTCAACCGTAAATGCATTCCAATAAATCCTTTAGTTCAAAATCCCAATCCTTGTAAAAGTTTTCTATCTATGGAAACCCAGCAGATTGCATCAAGTCAATGATTTGCAGCAATCATTCCTCCTGGACGAAAAAACCATTGTTCCCCCAGAAAAATGTCCTACTGAACTGCCCAAAACATCCTAATAATACCTGAGACTTTTGTGTCTTCACTCAAGGACTTCACAGTGTCACAGTAACATCCCTTGATTAGATACATGAAAAGCCCTAAAACAGATAAATCATTTGTAGAAGTACAATAATTTCTCTCTAAATGTGTTTAGAAAACCTTACATTTTAGAGTATTTGTGTGGTTCATGTGAAACAAAAATCCACAAGAATTATGGAGACATAATTACTGGCACCTTCACATAGGTCTACTCTTCTGCTCACCCCAGAAGGTTTCTGATGGATCTAGTCACTATCTGTGTGAATGTAGTCCAACTGATGAATGTCAGCGCAAAGGGGTACATATCGCTACCTAACGTCACAGTGACGAAGACAAGTCATTCAATAATTTGATTTTCTTAGTGACATGTACACTAGGACATTATTCTCAATTCTGGCTAAGCCATAAGTCTGATTCCTTCCAAAAGCTCAATTTAGATTTAAAGTCCTTTGCTGTGCAGTTCTCTGTCTTTAGCAGTAAAATACACTTGGGTCCTCATCCGGGCTGGGGTTGAAGAGATTGATATTTTTACCCCGGGGAAACAGAAAGCTGCGAGAAAGTTTAAAAGTAAATGGCTAGAACCAATAATTGTGTGATTGCATCATATAATAGATTTTTTTTTCTTTGCTCTTTTTTGTGGAAACCTTATATATTGAAAATTAGAATTCATTATTTAAACATTGACTCTTTCTTTCCCCAGCTCCAGGTGGGCCAACGTTTACAATAGGGAAATCAGTGTGGCTACTGTGGGGTATCGTCTTCAACAATTCTGTCCCCATTGAAAATCCCAAAGGAACCACCAGTAAAATCATGGTCCTGGTCTGGGCCTTCTTTGCTGTCATCTTCCTGGCTTCGTACACCGCCAACCTAGCTGCTTTCATGATACAAGAACAATACATTGACACTGTGTCTGGTCTTTCTGACAAGAAGGTAAGGAATTAAATAAACAACAGTTCAATAACAGCAATTAGGAAGTTGACAGTAATGTCAGTGGGATATGTTTCTGGTATTTCAAGATAAAGAAAAAACATTCTCGGCTTTCTCTACAGCTCATACCAATACACTCTGTCCTCTCCGTGTTGTTTACAGTCCATAAAATAGGCCATGACTACAACTGAGCCAAACAACTCTCAGAAAGCCTCTGAGATGAAATCCAGCAAAAAAAAATTGTCGTGAAAGCCTCTGTCCTTTTCCTATCAGTGGGAAGCCCGATGGTGTGAATGACTAATCAATTACTGTCCTCTGTCAATATAGATTCTGTCTGGGTCTTAACTTGTTCTGTCAGTATTTTGGGTCTGTCCATCAATATTCCCCCACTATGTGGTCTCCATCTTCAGAGTATCCCATGCTGTTGAAACAAGATCGTAAAATGTCAAAGGATTAAAAAAGAAAAAATTTGTAAAACCAAACAGAGGAGCAAGACTTCTCACACAAACACTCACCCTCGAAATACTGGTAGATTCTAAAAGCAATAATAATTTAAAAACCTCAGTACAAGAATAGCAGCTATTTAAAGCTGACTTTCAACACAGGAAAAATTAGGTTTCCGTCACATCTTTCTCTGGTTTAAAGTACTAGACAAAACTAATGCTCTTTTCTATTTTGCTGTCATTATTTTATATATATATATATATATATATATATATATATATATATATACCCCCAGGGTCTTTCTGCATGAAGTTTGCATGTTCTCCCCGTGCATGCGTGGGTTCCCTCCAGGTACTCTGGCTTCCTCCCACATTCCAAAAAACATGACTGTCAGGTTAATTGATCACTGTAAATTGTCCTTAGGTGTGAGTGTGTGCATGGTTGTTTGCCCTGTGATGGACTGGCGACCTGTCCAGGGTGTACCCCGTTGACAGCTGGAGATAGGCACCAGCACCCCCTGCGACCCATAAATGATTAAGCAGTTAAGAAAATGGATGGATGGATATATATATAAATGTAACACTTGCTCCTTTTTACATTTATTAACTCAAAGATCTGAAATGTTCAGTTGTATCACACAGCACAATGCCACAGATGTAAGTTTTGAGGGAGAGTGCAATTGGCTTGCTGACAGCAGGAATGTCCAGCAGAGCTGTTGCTCATGAATCGATGTCCATTTATCTACCATAAGCCGTCTCCAAAGGTTTTCAGAGAATTTGGCAGTACATCCAACACCAGCCCAGGACCTCCACATCCAGCATGTTCACCCCAAGATCATATGAGACCAGCCACTCGGACAGCTGCTGAAATATTCGGTTTGTATAACCAAAGGATTTCTGCACAAACTGTCAGAAACCTTCTCAGGGAAGCTCATCTGCATGCTCGTCGTCCTCATCGGGGTCTCGACCTGACTCCAGTTGGAGAGGTGTTCTCTTCATGGATGAATCCCGCTTTTTGCTGTTTAGGGCAAATGGCAGACAGCCTATGTGGTGTGGTATGAGTGAGCGGTTTTCTGATGTAAATGTTGTGGATCATGGCGGTGGTGGGGTTATGGTATGGGCAGGAGTATGTTATGGACTAAGAACACAGGTATATTCTATTGATGGCATTTTGAATACAAAGATACTGTGACAAGTTTGTGAGGTCCATTGTTGAGCATGGTTATTTTGTGTATGTAGAAAATGTTTCAGATCTCTGAGCTATCTATCTATCTATCTATCTATCTATCTATCTATCTATCTATCTATCTATCTATCTATCTATCTATCTATCTATCTATCTATCTACCCCTTGTTTAGTTTAAGTGCTTGTATACATGTAAAAATAAATAAATAATGAAAATAATCATATATGTGTGTGTGTACGTAGAATGTAAATGATGGGCTTTATAAAGAGAGTTTATGGCTATTGCTAATTTTCAGCCCTCATTCTTAGTTTTGCCTTTGCATAATCAATGCTATATTTTTAAATGACCAACTTCCTAAAACTTCTCAAATACATATAAACTGTGAAGACAATACGTTGCAAACATACTAAAATGGCACAGACATAAACAGTAAAAACACTAAATCCCCCAGAAAGAAGAAATAATTATGTAAAAAAAAAATAAAAAAATCTTGATTTCAGTTGGTAATATATTCCAAAGTCGACAGTCCTTAATTGAGAAAGTAGACTGACCAAAATTAGTTTTTCAGGGAAACATTTTACAATTACCAATTACAATGCAGTGAAAATATTTATCGAAGACTCATTTTACTGTTATTTTTTATAAACACGATAGCTATGAGCACAGATGATCTAAATTCACCAAAACAATTTCTAATTTCAGAAAACAATAGCCAACAACTACCTTTACAGGCAGGCAGTTTCACTCCTGCTGTGCAAGTTGTTTTACTGTCATTGTTGTAGTTGATGATGATGATGCAACATTTTCAAACATGATAAGGGGGTTTATGCTGAGTAAAACCTCAGTTTTTGCTCAGCAACTAAAAATTTGTGAACTGAGCACACAGCCTTGAATTATCCCAATTCCTAATTCAATAGACAGATGTCATAATACACAGACACTTTGTATAACCTTAGACTGTTGTGGAGTCAGATGCAGTAAAACAAGAATGCATCTAAACATTGTAGGACAGTGGCTCTCAAAGATTAGCACTGCAGATGCCTGTATCGGAAGATAACAGAGTTCAGAATGCTTTATAAAGCAGAAGTAAAATGTTAATTGAAAGAAACATATATTCATCTCTCTCATACAGGATCCAAATAGTCATATTTTTGTTATATATTTGTCTTAAAAGTTGTGGTTTGTGAGGAACCTCCAGCTTTTCAGGTGGTAAAGTTATGCTTTACAAGTATTACGAAATTAATTTTCAAATTAGGGCTGGGCGATATGAAAATAACTGTGATTATTTTCAAAGGGCTATATTTAAAAAAAAGAAAAATTAATTATGAATTGATTGTTATTAAATTTCAAAGACAGTAATAAAATTGGTTCAACTGTTTAACATTTACAGCTAAAATATGAATAAAAAATCCACACATCCCTTTTAAGGTCTAGTTTTAATGGTGTTAATATACTTTTTTTTCTGGTAAACTGTTACTCACCCAGTGTTAAGTCATTGAATTACAACCATATAATTATAACGGATCAAAAAACGTTTTTTATAGCACTAACTCATATCTATATATCAAACTGCACCAGATTGAAACAGATCGGATTGTGATAACTGAGTCTAACAGTGTGTTATTTTGACGCGCGTCAAGCTAGAAATACCGAACTTGTGAGAGAACCCAGACCGCTCCGTGGTCTTCTTCTGCATGTGCGGGCACGGCAGCCGGTGGACTTTGGTCTCCGAGCTGACAAGGTTTCGTGGTCGAATTCACAGACCCAACCCCTCGCCACATCGGGGAACCGGTTTGTCCAGTTTGAGTGGGTAGGTCCAAGCATCGTCTGCCAAGACACCAACTACAGACGCTGAATCCCACCTGCTGAGTGGCTGTCCTTGTTTGGTTATTAAAGGTTTATAATATATATACTAGGTGAGGGGTGCGGGACATGCAGTGGTGGATAGAAAAGCGTTTTTAGTGACACAAATCTGTTTCTGAAGCGACGCGGAACCCCCTGATTTGCTTTGACACACTTCTACATTGACGATGTATCACGATGCTTCAAACTCGTTCACTGTGAATGCACAATAACTCTTGATGATTGGAATTAGTATTGATTCTTAAAAGTTTTATTGATACCCAGCCCTAATTTTCACTATGACGAACGAATGTTGATTTGCGATTCAGTTTTTGTCTTCAAAAAATATCAAAATAAAAAAATAAATAAACTTAAATATAGCCTTCAGTATAAATTTCAAATACAGAGCGTGCATCCTGTTACTGTTGTATTGCTAACAACATCACATTACTTCAAAACTACGTGTGTCTCTTTGTACTCAGAGGGATGATAGGAATCCGGGTGATTAAATAGATGGTTATATTACCTAGCTTTGTTTTTATATGGTCTATCCAGCTTAGTCTGGCTGCTGTCCTCTCTTAAATATATCCAAACATTTTCCAAACTACTGAGCTCAAGATACCACTTTTCTCCACAATGTTATTACCATGTTCTCTTCTGTGGTCAGTGTCAACAATTTGGTTGTCTTCATAATTTTCCTGGTTGTCCATTTGCCTATAAAATTTTTCACCAAATGTACACTCTTGACATTAACAGTATTACATTTTTTTGTCTGTTACTGGATTGGCCAGTTAGCTTGACAACAAGGCAGCGCTTCGGCTGGATTGGTCAGTTGGCATAATGAATTAAACACTCCACACAATTATCTTTTTTAATTAGCTTTTAATATTGCGATTTTGAATAAAATTTAATTAATTGCCCAGCCCTCTTTCAAAATGACGAATCCATCTACAATTGCAATACATCAAAGTTTTCCCCTTTTCCTCGTCTTTAACTTTTCTTACAACAAGAAAAAAGAATATCACAATAAATCGGTCACTGCTAGTCACTAAATCAATGAGCTATCTGTGTTCCGTCTTGGTGGAAGGGAGGAAAAACACAAATCATAAATTAATGACTTTTGCGTATTTTGCAAAAAAAATTAATAAAAATGCAGATCCATCTGTTTTTAATCTCCAGCATGAAATATGAACACCTGATTGGTCTGCTTGAAAATGCTGTAGCATTTTAGCTGACTCTATTTTAGTTCTATTTTAAGGGTTATTATATACATATCAACACACATACTCACGTACTTCCTCGTTGATTTGATCCATTTGTTTCGCTCAGCTCAAAAGGTCAGTGCGGTTGCTAAGATGAATTGGTCCTTTTTGCTTACTTCATCAAGCTCCAACAAAATATTCTTGCTGCACTGTGCTCAACATCACGAAACAGGAACTTTATTGCCAGACTCAGTTGAATTAGAGTAAAGAACGTGTTGCACAGTTATTCAAACAAATCAACAATGGACGCTGTTAGGTTTAATCAAATTTGAGGTGAGAGGTTAACAGTCTATAAGGATTTGTTGCTTATTTAACCAGATATTGATGCAAAAGGAATTTGTTCAAAAATTAAAAAATTCTTTCTTTTTTGTTTTTCCTTCCCCCAAACATTGTCCTCTCTTTTTACTGTCATTTTTAAGCAGTATTTTTACTTTTTACTTCACCCTCTTTCCTTGTTTCAAAACTTTTTTCATGCTGTTAATTTTCTTTCATAATTATTTTTTTCTCCTTAGGCTAGTTTTATACTTATCGAATTCTTTCAGTCCTGTCAGTTGTCCTTTTATTAAATTTCTACACCACATAATTTTGTTTTTCATTTTGGGTACTACCCTTTGATAGCTAGATCTTCTTTCTCTCTCTTGCTTAATTGACTCTTTTTATCTTTCTATTTTCAGTTAGCTGCAGTCTTCATTTTTCCTTATTTTATCAGCTGGTCTTAAGAAAAAATATAAATTCTTCCACAGTTTGTTGGAAAAGTGTTTTTATCCCTTGGATTTTCCAACATTATGACTGATTGCAACCACACACCTAAATATGGATTGGGGTTTTATTACGATAGAGAAACACAAAGCTGGGTATAATGTTGAATTGGAAGAAAATGAAATGGTTTTAGAAAAGTTTAGAACCAAATATAACTGAGAATCTGTGGTAAAATTTGAAAATGATTGTCAACAGTTTCTCTCCATTCAATCAAACTGAGTTTGAGATGTTTTTCATTGAATGGACAAAGATTTCAGTCTCTAAAAATGGAAAGCTGGTAGCTATACCACGGAAAAATGCATTAATTATAGCAAAATCTGGCTCTACACATTATTGGCTCAGACCAGCTCAATACAAATATATTATAAATATAATCAAATCCTCTTCACTTGACTGTTATCTGACACTTTGTGTTGGTCTAAGAACTTTGAAAACACTAAAATACACAGAGGGTATTGGTTGTACTGTGATTACATATGGAAACGTTAGGGGGGTATATGTCATTTTTATTGTATTCTACTCCATTTTTACAATCTCCTTCCACTACTTCTCCCATCTGCTATGTCTCTACAGTTTCAGAAACCACAGGAGCATTATCCTCCTTTTCGCTTTGGGACAGTTCCAAATGGGAGCACAGAGAGGAACATTCGCAGCAACTATCCCGACATGCACACACACATGATCAAATATAACCAGAAGGGGGTGGAAGAAGCCTTGGAGAGCCTCAAAACCGGGTAAAGATTTGCTCACACTATAAGAATAATCATTGACTGGAAGCTATATTTAACTTATTCTTATGACAGAAAAGGCTTTAGATGACAAGATGGCAGTGATCATAATTTCGGTGACACAGCAGAGATTTGATGCTCTTTGTGTTTTACTACCTATTTTTGTTTGAGGCCAGTGTGATGCCGGTATTTTTAGAAGCAGTAATATCTATTGTTACTTAATTTGTGGAATATAAAAAGCACTGTCAAAGACTTGACATGTCATCTCATCTCGAAGAATAATGTATTTAAATTTGGGATGCTTTAAAGCTTTCTTGACAAAAATATACATATACGTGCTTTTTTTTATGTCCCACATTGTAGTTATAAGGCAGTTAATTTTTCTGGAACCTGAAATGTGCCAGTAATGTCACTCCTTTAATGTAAGCGTTCACTCTCTTCAATTTTATCCACACAGTCATTGAAAGAGAAAAGTAGCTGGCAATATAGGTGAACTATTTAATGCCCTTTCCAAAAGAAATCCTTGTTAGATGGTGACCGAAACTGACTCAAGTTCATACAATGTGACCAAATTATCAACAGTGTGATAGCTCACAGTATCTTTAAAGTCAAAAGACAGAGCAGTTATCCTCAAAAGACTGACAAATTTAGTCTAAAAATAGAGCATGGCATTTCCAAAATCTAAATGTATGATAGAACACCTACAGTATGACACGAATGAATTTTAACTGAGAATCCTCCTTCCTAAAAAGTTATTTGGTAGCTCGAGCTACAGGAAGCTGCTACTATCAGAGAGTCCTTCTCATCTGAATTTCGTGGTCCTTAGATTGTTTATGGTCTAGCAGTCACAGAAGTCCTTCAAAGCTCTTGTATTCCATTAGGTAATGCCAGTGGTACCATCAACATTCCTTGTAAAGCTAACTAACTAACCAGTAATGGAGCACTTTCTTAGGCATGTTTGGTGATCTGATGTTTTTGAACTTACGGTTATAAAATAAAGCCTTTTTTTTATCCTAATGGATGTGTTTGTCAGCAGATTCTTGCTGCAATTTGGAAACCATCAATGTTTTTTTTTCACACCACAATTTTTTGTACACCTTTAAAATCCTTCACATGTAACATCTAATTTTGATCTATTTTTCTGCAGGAAGTTGGATGCCTTCATCTACGATGCTGCTGTCTTGAATTATATGGCTGGTAAAGATGAGGGTTGCAAACTAGTGACCATTGGCAGTGGTAAAGTGTTTGCCACTACCGGATATGGCATTGCTCTTGAGAAAAACTCTCGCTGGAAACGGCCAATTGACTTGGCATTGCTACAGTTTCTTGGAGATGGTAAGCTTGTGTCTAAACAAGCTGCATTGAACAGGTTCATATTTTTATACTTCTAGAAAAATAAAACTACACCTCCAATTCTGGACCACTCTCAGCTCTCCTGTTGTCACCATTACGATATGGTCCCATGTGACCCCAGCATAGAGATAGGTGGTGAGCAGTACTTGAATTCAAAGTTTTTGTCCAAATGACTAACCATTCTTGTCAAGGATCACCACTTTTGACATTAGTTTGTTCTAAAGAATTGAGCACGGACCAAATAGACTTTGGCGCAAGGTTGAGAAATTCCTGTCACTTCAAGACAATTCTTGACGATTTTATCTATATATTATTAATTGTGCATTCATTCCCTGAAGGAATATGTCTTAATCATGGCAGATATATTTCAACATCAAAGTCTCAAGCCTTCTAGAAGTTCTTCTTTGCTCATGTTCTCTGTATAATGAGGAATCAAAGGTACAATAGGACATATTAATCTTCCTTCAAATAAAGTCTAGGTCAAAAGAAATTACATTTTAGCCAATTCCAGATTTTTTATATATATATACTTATCAGTTGTAGTAATGGGACTACTCATCTAACAAGTAGTTGACCCGTGTTTTGCTGCCAAAACACTTCTTATACATTTGAGACATCCACTCTACTAGACTCCTGTAAGGGTATTTTAATATCTTGTACCAAAATGTTGGGGATGTAGGCTGTAAAATGGAATTTCTAGGAAATTTACAAACCAAGCCAACCCATCAAATACTTTGTTGTTCTCCTCAAACGACTCCCGAACCACTTTTGGTCAGTTGCAGGTTGCATTATCTTGTTGAAACTTACCACATTCAACAACAATGACTTTTGTCATGAAAGGGTGTGCATGATCATCCAACCTGCTTAGCTAGGTGGTACATGTCAAAGCATCCACGTGGATGTTAGGACCCAAATGTTAATGCTGATGCTAATGTGCCCATCGTTGGTTCTTTCAGCAGTTGAGAGTTGTCAATATGGATATCCAAACAGGCCTGCAGCTCTGTAGCCCCATACCAATTGTGATGCAACATCTATTCTCACACCTTTGTAACAGAACAAGGACAATATTCTTCAGCAATATGACATACAGTAGCTTGTGCTGTTTACCAAAACAGGATGACTTTTTATAGAATTTAATAAATTCAGGCTGAAGAATACTCCGACATATCTGCAGTTTGGAAGATGCAAATTAATTATTTACAGATCATCCACTGTGATTTATTGTATTTTTGTTTTAGATTTTGTCCCTCACAGTTGAAGAGCCCCTTTTATACAAATTACACTCCTCTACATGCTTTGTAAGTGGAGAAACTTAAAAAATCCGCAGTGTATCAAATACTTGTTCTCCCCACTGTATATTTATTGCTAGATCTGCAAATGCAGACTGGGAAATAGCATTCACAAATATGGCTGTTTAAAAATACACTTCTAAATAAAAAAAAATATTAAAAGTAATCCGTTTCAGTAGACACTAACTCTCTCTTTGAAATAATTTCATTTACAAAAGTTCTGAATACAACAGGGAAAAAAAAAAAAACTTTTGTAAAACAGATTTTTTTTAATGACTCAATGATACTGTGTTTTGGCTCTCACTGTGTAAAACCAAGTTAGATCCCAAATGAATTGTTACCTAACCAGTAAAATACTGGCTCTAGTACCACTCCTGATTTAGAAACATACTGTAACTACAAGAGAAAATCATTATATGTTCCCAAGAAAATGTACGTCACAACCTTTCAATTCTTAATTGAAAATAAACATCAACAGTACTGATATACTGTGGTAGAAACTGTTTGGTATGTAAAGGTATAGCAGTGCAGTGCCGACAAGAGAGGAAAATCCCTTGACTTCTTTGTAGGTTATTTCCTTTCCTCCGGTGTTCTGTGACTTGTGAAAGATAAGGGCCTGTGAGCCTTTTCCGTTCAGTGGGATCAAGAAAAGTTCCAGATAATCCTCTGCTAAATGAACCTCTTTCTTCCGCCAACAAGCCTACTACAAAGAGAAGGATAACACAAAAAACCATCTCCACTCTTTCATCCAATTCAGAACGATCTGCAGGATCCCTGAAAGGTTGTAATTTAGCTTTCAGTTTCCCTTTTAGAGGTGTTTGAATTGAGATTCTGTAGCTCTAGTTCAACACCAACGGTTTCCCCCAAGTATTATATTTCCATTTCAAACAATAATGTTCTAAATATAGTATATCTTGCGGCTATGCTGTTAATGCCTTATTTCGGTTTGACTACCCTTCATGTCATTTTCATCTTTTTTGGAAAGTTGTCAGTAAATCAATGGAGCCAGGTTTTGGAAATTAATTTTCTGAGAAATTTAATAGTGTTTGTTGCAATTTATAATAACCAGTTGAGTTTTACATATTGTTCTCCATTGTTAAAACAGACATATTTGATGAAGTCCCCTTCTACCATGCAAAGAAGGAAATCAGTTAGGTTTTTAAGGAGTGAGTAGTGAGATGCTGAACTGTTCATGCATGCTCACTGATAAAGTACAGATTAACCACTACTGGATTGAGATGGATTAAGAAACAAGGAAACAGATGAGGGTTTAGACCCTGAAATGCACATTGAGTCGGTTACTTTGTGGCAATGTAGCAGCTCAGGCTTAACAGTGTACATTGGTAAAAATATTAATTTCTTTCAGTTTTCTCATTGTGATTTAAGGTTTTTATTTCCCTTTTGATACTATCCCCTTAACATTTAAAGGACCATCAACATAACAGTTTAAGAACACACTTTGTTTGTAAATTTGATGAAAATCATAAAATTCTATTAATTAGTTAAGTCAAATAACAACCTGACACAGTAAAAAAAAAGACAAATGTTTTATATAACTCTTACATACAGGTCTTTTTATGACATTTTCTCATCACAAATTCTTTAACTCATTGTTTTGAGTAGACAAAATATGTTTTCTCAGGATATTAAACATAATACTTTCCCTTACCTTTTAAAAACCAAAAAGATTTTTTATTAGGATTTAATGTAAAACACACACACAAAGACGTCCGTAATTGTAAAGCAGAGAAAAAATACACATCTGGTTTTCAACATATTTTAAAAATAAAAATTCTAAGGCTTTCAGTCATTTGTATTCAAATGTATTTACTTTGATCCCACCCTAAAAAAATATTTAGCCTATATAATCTCTAACAAGTAAGTCTCAATGTTAATGAAACCTTAAATGGTATAACTTAACTGCAAACATACTAAAACAGACAGGATAGGCAAAGAGCATAGTAATCTGAAAAGGAGATAGGGTGCCCTTGGTAACTGTGGAGGAGCTGCAGAGAGCCAAAGCTCTGGTAGGAGAATGTGTTGACAGGATACATTAACTATATCAGTTGTGCACTCCACAGATCTGGTCTTTATGATTTAGTGAAAAAAAGAAGTTATTGTTAAAAGGAACACATAAGAAGTCCTGTTGGCAGCCATGTGGAACAAGGTGCTTTGTTCAGAAGAGACTAAAACAGTCAGGAGAAAAACTAAAGCTTGGGTTTTGCTTGACACATGTACATTCTGCGTGGAAATGAGACTGGACCGGTTGAAACGCCTTCTTGCAGCAATTATACCTTCTGCACAATATTATACCTTCTGAGACAATATTCTCAAAATTTGTAGGGGTCGGTGTAGGGCTGTACGGCATGCATACAACACTACACCATAGTAGAAGTAGAAATCAATGTTGTTCACAACATGGTGACACCCATGAGCTTAAACGAAGTGGAAGAACTTTTATGCTGTTTACTACTGTTAGGAAAAAGATAAAAAAGGAGATGGTCTACTCGTCCATTAAGCAAGACCAAAACTTTTTTCACTGCATTGTAATCTTTCCCAAGTGTGATAGCAATTTCTTTCTGAGAATTTTGAAAAATATTTTGATCACAGTGATCTCTATGGGCAGAATCATAAACATGTCTTTATTTATGGGCTTCCGCCATTGGGAGGTCTTGTGAGTTTGCCATGTTTTTCCGCGAGGTTAAAAAAATTCCTAGGTGCACAGTGTGGTAACTTGGGCTAACCAGAGGCAGCACGGAGGGGCGTGGTTGCTGAAATGATGTAATTTGGCCGCGTGGAGCCAAGTGGACCTTGCAGATGCCTCAAGCATTAACCAAGCTTAACAATACAGTCAACAGTTCCCTCATGTTCTTGTGAAAATCGAGTATAAATTATTGCTACCAGGCCTTTCTCATCTTCAGTATCATAATATTAAATAAGTAAAACTGGTTTATCAATGTATAGTGTTTGTATGTCCATTTTAGGTAAAGAACTCCTATATTAAAAAAAATATGTCTTTTTGAACTTATACTGGAATGCAATTACCTCTGGATTAACACTGTTGTATGCAGGCTAAGAAATCTTATATATTAAATAGGGATGCATGATACCAATATTGGTGTTGGGTATCGAGGCCGATACCGTTATAATGTACTCATATCTTTACTGGTTAAAGTAACAGATGCCATTAATCAATAATTTAAATGTGGAGAATCTTCAAAATATTCACATAATTTTTTTATTTTTAACTTGAAATAACAGTGTTGTGGTACATTTTTCAAAGCATTTTTTTGTGTGTGGTAGAATTATCAGCATTGGTACTTAGTATTGGCGAGTACTCAGATCCAAGTATCGGTTTCGTATTGGTTTGAAAAATTTAGTATCGTTGCATCCCTAATATTAAATGTTTTGGAAAGAAAATGTTTTTATCCTGTCTTCACACTCTTTGGATCCACATATATAATACGTTAATAATATACATTTATAATTTCTAGTTACCAGAACTTGGAACGTGCATTTTGTCATCATCATCATCATCATCATCATCATCATCATCATCATCATCATCATCATCACCTTTTGTAGGTTCTGACACTTCCTTTTTATTCCCGCTCATTTATTAACTTTTAGGGGACACAGAACGTCTAGAGACAGTCTGGCTTTCTGGTATCTGCCAAAACGAGAAGAACGAAGTGATGAGTAGCAAGTTGGACATTGATAACATGGCTGGTGTCTTCTATATGCTTCTGGTAGCTATGGGCCTCAGTCTACTGGTGTTTGCCTGGGAACACCTCTTGTACTGGAAACTGCGGCATTCTCTCCACAAGTCTCATAAACTTGACTTCTTGTTGGCCATCAGCAGGGTAAGACATTTGTAAAATAATCAAATAAATAAAAAATATATCGGGTTTTTAGACTTTGTTTTAGACTAGAAGTGTGACAAAAGCTTTGACTAAAGACATAGCCAACTTTACTTTAATTGGATAAGCTCTGTAACATATGTATAGGGATTTAAAGATTGGTTCAGTAATTTGAATTCGTAGATTTGTAGTACATGAGCAGTTCTTTATACAAAACTAGAAGAATGGTAATCTATGGTTATATCTAACATCAGGGTGGTTACTAGAGAACTTATTTAGCCTAAGTAAAGTCCACATATTGAAACGCTTTTGTAATCCTGTTTATTTAGCCTTTGGATTTGATTACTATAGCTGTACTTAGTTTTTACACTTTTATTTAAGGACATGGCCATATGGGAAAAAAAAAATTCAAGTATAATAAGATACATCTCTAATGGATGGTATTCTTGGGCACTGCCACTGTGTCTGGATTTGATCTGAATTCTAAAGAAATTGCTGTCATTAGATCTTAATGAGCAGCTCTAAATCTAAACTGAATTCTGCCTTTTCTGGATCTCTCTGCCGGCTGTAACCAGAGCAGAGCAATAGGATTGTAATATTTGTCTATGCAAAAGGATTCTTTGTCTGAAGCTGATTTAAGACTTGTTTCTTGTTTTTTTGATCTGCTGCGGCAATCCTAACAGTTTTAACAGCTTTTTCAGTTCTGGGAGAATACATGGCTTTAACAAGCTTAAGCAAAAAAGTGATAAATTGAAAATAAAACAAGATTTAAAATGAGAGTTTAGATTTTTATAAGCTAAGGGCTGGTTTATCTCAGATGCATCGACTGCTGAAAGTTGTGCCTGTGAAATAAATAATTTTTCACTTCTTGGCTGGTTGGTTTGAAATTGTTGGTATTTTATGTACTTTGTCATGCTTATTAATAATATTTTTTGCGTGTCTTTCACATATCAGGGTATTTACAGTTGTTTCAAAGGAGTAGAGGATCCTGGACATTCATCCCGTTTTGCCAAAGCTGACCTGACTTCCAACTATGCTCAGGCAAACATGCTAAAGATGCTTCGCACTGCCAAGGACCTGGTCTCCACTGCGAATGTTGAGAGCTCACTAGACAATGCTACCAAGACCATAGAGCAACTGACTCGGCATGGTGGCAGTATGCCTGTTCGAGTCCCACAGGTCACCACAGAAGCGGTGCCAGGGGGCTTTGCTTATGTTACTGAGAATCACTGCTCCATTCCCCAGGGTTCCCTCACCCCACCCCTAGCTGGTGTTACCTCTCTGAAACAACACAGGAGAGTAAGTAGACCAACGCCACTGCGCTACACACTTCCAACTCGTTCAGCATCTTGTCTGTATGACAGACCTCTTCCTGTTTCCAGCCTGAGCACCCCACATCTGGCTGTAGGAGATCCGCTCCCTCATCAGCACTCACACCACTACCAGACGACAGGGAGGGTCTATGTAGACTCCCATTCTCACTCTCCGTACATTGCCTACTCTGATCTCCAGCTACCTGACATTTACACTTCTCATCCAGTCTCTCTACCCCAAAACCAACATGTCCACAACCGTGTCCTCTCACAACCAAAGAGGAGGTCCAAGAGTTTTCAGTGTGAGAATGGAGATGTAGAAAGGAGAAAACATGGGGATCAGGGGAAGGTTGACAAAAGTACTATCAGTCTGACTGAACTTAAAGCCAATCACCTCCAGGAGAACAATTTCTCTGACAGTGTTTACTCAGGAGTGGGAATGTGTCCCCGAGTGGAGAATTACAGCTCTTGGCCTCCAGAGGACCTTGCGCTGAGGGGGCGACGGAGGCATCGCCGCCCCTCTTTTCTTAAAGCAACCTGGGGCAATGACCAAATTCGTCAGCTTGATGAATCACAGTCTTCTTTATCCAGCCAATCACCTTCAACCTTGCCGGACCTGTTTCCATGCATTGTTACTCCTACAACATCTGCCAAGCCTTACAATCCCGCCCATGTCCGAAACAACCTGTGCCTCCCAAGGAACCAGGCCTACCTCCACATCAGGGAGGACCAGAGGAGGCCAAATGGACGAAAGGGCCAGAGACTGCGCTACTCCCACTCCGCCCACCTCCCAACATATGGAGAGGCAGTGCGAAATGGAACTGGTTTAGGGCGGGGTATGGTGCGCAGAGCCACAAGCTTGCTTAGCCGACAGTACGCACACTATCTGAACTCTTATCCAGGACTCCCAATCTACCACAGCCCACTGGATCTACAGCACCACAGCCAGAGTTCCAGTCCAGTGTGCCAGTTGTTGGCCTGTGGTGGTGGCCGATGTGGGGGCCAGAGGACACAGCTGTATCAAGACAATGTGTATGGAGCTTATGGGGTCTATCAGAGACCCCAGACTGGCTCAGAAGCCCAGATAGGGCAAGGCGGAGCGGGACAGCCTGTTGGGAGTCCTTGTGTACTTCGCCCTTGGCGACGTGTTTCCAGTCTAGAATCTGAAGTTTGATTGAAAATCTTAATAGATGGAAACTGTGGGGATATAGAGGATGATCGTAATAAACCTTACAACTCTGGAAAGTTCTTCGTTGTTAGATTTACAGTTATATTGATTTTAATCGTGTCTTTGTGTGGTAAAGAATAGAAAATTGGGTCAAATCCTAGGAAAGAGACTTTCACCAATCTATCCTTGATAAAGCTGTTTAAAGCTGGGTTTGACTGGTTTATACTCAGTTGCTGCATTTCCAAAAAAAGCATTCAACTTTCACAAAAGTCCATGTTATTGGCACATGGTTAAACTGTAACCTGAGATTTATTGCCGTGTGTGTGTGTGTTTAAATTTTTCTTTGTGGATTGCTGAAATTCGACATTGAATATTTTCTGGAAGACGAAACTGTTTACATTTGAAAAGAGAAGCAGGATGAGCAGCCATCAGAAGCAAGACATTTGAAAACAACTGTGATATTGATGTGAAGTGTTTGTTTCAGACATGAGGCAGCCAGTACTGATTTTGAACAGACACAAAAGAACACCAGTTTTCTGAAGCAAATACAATATGTTAAAGTCATAATGATGAGTCAAAGGAAACAGCTACTTTGTGAAAGCAGTCCACATAAACACAATTTGAAAAACAATTGCAGGATTAGAACAGCATTGACCAGCACTAGGTGTCTTAAACCACATCATCGTCACTGTATCTAAGTGTGAGGCTTCAACAGCACACAAGCCTCACATTAAGTAAATAATGTATTCTAAGTACTATAATCACATAGTCGAATGTGTTATTTGAGGCTGGTTAATGTTATATTCATGTATTCTACATTTAGTACTTTATAATCACTCTTTTTTTCTAAATACCCTTCTGGCACATTACCTTTTTTTGTTTTAAAGCTGCTGTTAGTTTATGGAAACTTTTGGTACATCTTTATTAACAGCATCAGTTGGCAGATGATCTTTTTCCCCTTTTCGACTCTTTTATATTTCCTCTTCATCCCTTTTTTTACCATTCTCTCAAACTGTTTAAATAAATGAGGTAAGTGAAAACTGTTATAGTATCTATATTACCAGGCTTCTACACCCTGTAGTTAACCACAAAGACCAATTAAAGAGTCTTTTTTGATGAACATGCATGGTGAACATTCCTTTTTTTTGTTCCTTAGCTTATTTCTCATGTAAAGTGTGTGAAGAAAACAGTTACGTTTCTCTTTTCTTCTTGAGAGGCCTTAAACAATTAACAATGGTGTGATTATTCTTTAAGCATGTTTTATTGAAAAAGTCACTTCAACCATTCAACATCACACAATCTCCTGGAAGATTTGACTTTGATATGAAGTGAAAAAAACAACAAAAATGCAATTACAGTTTTCAGACAAATTATTGGCTTTTGAAAAAGTAATATTGTGTATTACGAGTCAGTAACTTTTATGATATTCTATAATTTTGTTCTCTTGATCACCAAGTTAAATTTATCTAGAGTCTTGAAACCCTTAAAGGGGCTGTATCATGCTATTTTACAGCTTTCAACTTCTGGGATAGACATATATATGATAAAATGTTACCGTTGGTGTTATACAGTATTAATTTTTCCTGAAATTTACCTTGTATCCTGTAGTTAGTATTGGACCATGAAGTAAAACGTCTCATTTCTCTATAAATCCGCCTCCTGCGCCCCAACGCTAGGCTCCGCTACCCCGCTCCACTGCGCTTCAGAGCCGGTACGAGATCAAACTGAAACAAACAGTGCTAAACTTCATCACAAACAGTATTCTCACAAGAATTTGAAAATCACAATGCTCCACAATGAAACTCTGTTATATTAAGGGCTCAGACATTTGGTTTATTTTATTTTTTTGTAAAAAACTGAGTCAATAAAGCCTATCTCAGCTGCTAAAACTCCAGGCTTTAGACACAGCCCAAACCAACAAAGCTGCATCCACTAAGCAAATCATTCCAGCCCAGTATGTAAAAAAGTCATGGGTGTTGTTTGCACCTGTTTACTGTAAATTCTGAGATGCTACAGATTAATTAATTAACCACACAATGCTGTTATAAGATCACATAAGCAGCTTGATAAATGGCTAACCGAAATTAGCATTAGCATGTAGCCACTTACTTCTCTGTCCAGCAGGCGTCTTCGTTCTTTGATCCAGCAGCTGTTCTTTAGGAATGTAGACTAAAATCCATGCAGTCAAACAGGTATGTGCAAGTCACTAAAAAAATAAAATATATAGTGATGGTGGCAGATCCTCTATCAGTCAAAATCAGATAACAAGGTACAGTAGCAGCAACTCTAATACAATTGGTCACCCTGAGCTTCACCTCCCAGCTGCAGCTGTACAGCCTGGCATTGCAGTAGCCTATATTGTTGGAAACCAGCAGCCTCTAAGAAAAGAAAGTCAATTTTTCATAAACTTTATCAAGGAATTGCAACATTATTTATTCATTTGGGCTAATTGGTGCCCTTTAAAATTCAAATTCTATAACTTTTCTTTTGGGGAAACAAGTTAGAAAATAAATTCACGGAAATTGAAAAGTGACATATTGGAAAGTTAATTTATGTTTAAATGTTTTGCACTTTTAATGTTGCACTTTGAGATACAGCCTTATTTCCTATCCCTGCATGTTTCCTACTTGAGATTTTTCTTTAACAATTTCTCATGTTTTTGTATTGGGCAAAAGCTGCAGCTGGGTACGTTTAAACTAAATAGGTGGCAGCAATTGGAAAATGCCAGTATTCTGAGGGTAATAGCTCGCCGCAACATTTTTTGGGAAAAAAAAGAACTTTAAACTAATTCTGTTTTGAAACTGTGAATTTAGTTTAAAATTGTAAAATATGAACAATGAACTGAACTAGTTAATTTATAAAATGTGTGAACAAAACTTTGACATAGTTCATATAGAAAGCAAACTTTCGCAACACTGATTACCTCAGAAGCAAAGGGAAGAGTGCAACGCTGAATCCCCGTCTGATTTACGGGCGCGTGATATACAGAAGACCACTTGCCTAGTATCGCTCTGGAGCATAAGTCCACCTGATCGAGGCTCAGAGTGATCCTGTTAGCAGTCCCCATCGCAGTCCGGTCTTGTTTTAGGATGCAGCCTAAACTGGGTGGTGGTCAAAGAAACCAACTCGGACGGCATTGTTTCATACCAGAGAACACCTGCACCAGTTACTGAGCCCTTTAAAGACACACTCTTTTTCACCATAAAATCATTTTATTTTGAAACGGTTTGCAGGACACAAGCATTTATTATTTTAACTTTCTGAGCTGTCACTGCCTGGGAGGCTTCGGCTGCTGAAAACCACACAATACAACGTTTCTCTCCTGGGACGCTTCCTGAAAGTACTGACGATTTTCACTTTATCGCATATCATCACATGCTACTAAACGGGTATAAACAAACCTGTGGTTTTAGAGACTTGAGCCATGGCAGATCTACCAAAAAAAAAACAAAGAAGACACTGGGGCTGATTTATCAAGATTCCTGAAAATGACCGCAAAATTGCGTGCTGCGCTAAAAATTTGTGAGAGTGGGTTTACCTTAATTTGCGGTTCATTTACTAAAATTGCGTGAACAATTCTCAATAGGCGCAAGCAGCAGTAGTCAAATGAGAAGTTTGAGGCCGCTACAGCGAGCTACACCATGGCTAGAGAGAGGAGGAATAATGCGCACCGATCCATGTTGCGTCTTTGACACAAAAGTTATGCTAAAATGCTGTGAATTCTGTTTTTTGTTTGTCAGTAATAAATGTAATTCATGCGGTGTACATGCGCTGATCTCTGCTGCATGCACACATCGTATTGCAGGGTTAAACTGATTAAAACTTCAGCATCTCTGAATTTAGTTTTTAAAATGTCATATATAATGCCAATTATCATTGTGGTATTGTATTTGATTACTATATTTTATTAATTATACTCCAGGAAGGTTAACCACTACGTGAGAAACTAATGAGGATCCACATGGATCATGTGCGCTCACCAGGTGGAGACATGGTGAGAGCGCAGTGAGTTATGATGCTTCTTTGGTGGATAAACGGATAAATATTTACATAACTGTCAGGTTTCGTGGCCATTAGAGTGTTAATTACTTTTAGTTTATAAAGTGTGTGAACGACATTTTTTGTTAATAATAAACTTATGTTGAATGTGGTAGCGCAAAATTAAGACATGCTTTTCAGAAGTGCTAAAAATAGACGTTAAAATAGGCGGCGCCAACATTGTTATGCTTATAAGTCACACTGCGCCTGGAACACCTACTTCTTTGCCTGTTCTCCTCCCAATATTTTGCGTCTTCTTACAGAAACGTCCAGATTGCATATTCATAAAGGGCAAAAGCGTTAAATGGATTGAGTGCGTCTTGCTGCGGGTTTAACAGGCGCAATGCTCTCTGCACCGTGTTGATAGATCAGCCAGAGCCTGTTTTTGCGATGCTGTGCAGTTTGCACTGGTTTTAACATGCGCAAACCATTGATAATTCAGGCCCACTGTCAGAATAAGAGAAGAAAGGAAAAGAGAAAATGATAGAGCGAGAGACAAGAGTCATCATTGGCTCAGCTTTTCCTTACTGGAGAGCTCTGATGCCTCATTCACAATGGGTTCAGTATGTGTGTGTGGTCTGGTTTCCATACAACTTTCAAATGGACGAAAAAATATTTAGTCCAATCAGACCATTTACATCGGCTGTGGTGCAGATGATGCAGCTTGTGAGAATGAGACTGTAGCAAAACAAGGGGATGTAATAGGGATGCTGAACTAGCCTTCAGCTACTGGATTAGTAGGTGATAAATACTTCTTCTGGGGTTATTGTGTTTGGTTGGACATGCTGGGAAAAGGGTTTGACAGTTTATTAACTAATACACCAGTAGGTTGATGCGTTTTGTGGTTTTGGCTAGCGAGCTTGTAAAACTGTCAGTACACTGGCCTCTTCAGAGGTGCTCCACAGACATTTGGTCTTAGGACAGTGATGTTACGCTGCAAGCCTTGAGATGCCCATAGAGGGCAAATATCTGCAAAGTTATGTAGTGCGTCTTTAAAATAAGAAAAAAAATTGAATAATTTACATTTTCTTGCTAAACCTCAACAAACAAAACAAGTTATCTTTCAAAGAAAAAAAATGACACTTGAATGTGTTAACATCTTTTATGTAATTTCAACACATAATAAAGCAGGCCTATTCAAGCTATTTGCATCTCAGTTAAATAAAAAATTAAGGGCTCCTTTTGAAAGTGTGCACAAACTACAAAAACTTAATTCCAATGTGCTCTTGACAAAAACACAGCTGAAAAGGCGCATGCAGCAAAAGTTGTGAACATGTTGGCACCATCCCTGCACATGTCTAGCTGTGCATTTGGAACACATTGTAAAGCTCATTCATTGGTAAGGATCATATTTGAAAGATCTGAATTGAATAGTTTATCAAAGGAATGAGTGGGGAGAAAGGTGTGGGAGGGAGAAGAAGCTGGCCTGAGTGACCGCAAGGATGGCCACTACAAGATGTGGAAGAGAGACTGGTATCCCGTTGGACCAATGAGAGCCGGACTCTGGGGGAAACCTGTCGCACCACTGGTGAGGGGGACTGCCCAGCAGAAGAGGGATTGCTCGAGTCAGATAGATCGACACAAACTGTGAGGATGACAGTAATTAACATTGAAGGTAAGGTGTAAGCATGTCATTGAGGACAAAGGGTACAGAGATGTCTAGCAGGTGCAAAACAAATGAAACAAACCTGGTACGCTAAGCAGGCTGAGGGCCTGTTTATAATGAGACAAAATGGGTATGGTTTCAAAAACAGGAAAGAAATGGTAAAAAAGGCACCACAATAACTAAAACTTATAACCATACATATTCACACAAACCAGCCTAAGATGCTGCAATGCATATGCCATCCCCACTGGTAGTGCTGTGACACTGCCAAAACAAAACAAAAAAAGAACATTGAGCATGTGCGGTTCACTCGATGGCAAAAATGACTATTCTAGCTTTAAATGAATTCTAAGGATCTATTTTTTTTTCTTTGGAGATAGAGGAGGGACAGTAAATCATACTCTAGAAACCATAGTAATGTCAGTTGCGCATGCGCATTAAATGTTGGAATGGGGCGGCGATAACATACACTCAGGAAAGATGCCGGAGAGATCATGGAGATGCCTAAGCCAGCATTCAGAGAATTCTACACTTTGGGACATGGTTTCAAACATGATTGTTTGCAGAGTCCTGAAATGCAGACTCCTTTTGGATGAGGTACATATTCGATTTAATATTTTTTGCTGCTAAACCTTGTGTCATCCCCATATTGAAAGGGTCTGAGTCTATATAGACCACTAAATAATTAGAGAAGCATTAGAGGTTTGGGAAGCCTTGTGAGTCGAGTTTGTATTGATTGCTCATTGCTCTTCTTATTCTCCTATTCTAATCTCTGCCCAAATTGTCTTCTTTACTCATTTTAGATAATTGCACATCAAAATTACTGAAATTATACTGTTTTACTATGTCCAGTATTTACCTTTTTATTTACAAAAAAATATTTGAATATCAATAGGAATAAGGACATGATACTCCAGCAATTTTGTGTGATTCCAAAGTTAAAATAAGCGTAAATATAAGCAATAAGCAAAAATAAGAGTGAATAAAACATGGAGAACGCTATTTGGTCCCTGATCCAATATCCCTTCTCTGATCTTAGCATATGGAGGTCAGTCACATGGTGCAGCCTCCTGGAGGAATATGCTCCATCATTTTGTTCACACTGTAACTAACACAAATACACTACACAAACAGACCAATTTGAATTTGAAATCTATGTTAAACCTAATCAACTTTAGTGTGTGTTTGATGAATTGGACAGATTTTTAGGCAACACCGACAGAAGTAAATTCAGATGACTAGCTACTTCAACTGAAGGTGACCCGATGCTACAGCAATTATTCTCAACCACTCTCTCTTTCTCTTTCTCTGTGTCTGTGTGTTGTGATTATGAGATAAGACTCCTTTCAAGAGAGCAGATGAGTAATGTTACAGAGACCAAACATTGAGCACTTTGATTTTTCCATTACTCTGTGCTTTCTTACTAGAGCATTGCCTTGGACTAGACTGTAATATTGATTTAATCCTCCGTTCTGCTACTGATCCTGTATTTTTAGAGTTCAAGGTAATCTGACTTCTTTTTATCCCGGAACAGCTGAAAAGAGCTCACCAGCCTTCTGTCATTATTTGATAAGATCTAACTGTGAACATCATAACAAAGTGTTAATTTCCGCCTCAACCGTTGTTTTTTGCCTCTTTTTTAAAGCATCTAAAGCAAAATATATGGCTAAAAACATAAAGTGCTTTCTAAAAAAGTTTGACCCTTGAACCAACTTTCATAACACTGTAGGATAACTAAGTGGTGTTTACCTTTAATTCTAATGAATTAAGAATAAATAAGGTATAGTTTTGACTTTTCATTAAATGGTTGTTGTTGCATAATGTGTATCAGTTTACAGGATATACCTAAAAAACTCTACAAGAATCATAAAACACCCAACTAGACACCTTTGTTTCATTACTGATAACAGGCATTATAATGAAATTAAATTTAGCATATTTACAGTACTGTGCTGTTCATTTCAAAGGTTTTCCTTTAAGATATTGTCTTCATTTTGACTCATGTTCCATCTACCCCTTATGTCTGGCCTAATACATATCTCAAGAAGAAAAACAGTATATGTTAGTCATTTCTTTAAGATATAGAAAACAAACCTGACAGAGCACGAGAGATACATTATGGAAAAGTTGACTACTGGTCATTTTTCTCTTTTACAATTCGTACTTTTGCACATTTTTGTAGTGTTGCAGTCAATACATTGCTACAACATAGTACCAGCATCTTTAAACCTTAAATTTTTCCATATACAGTTAACTCAAGATCTTTTGTGCTGACCATGAATTAGTTCATACCACTCTGTGGGATAATTTTTGTACCCTGTTTGACAACTGATGATTTAAAGCCACTTTCCAATCACATAATCCTAGTTTACCTTTGCCAGGGTTTACATTTTTGATTACGAGACAGAACAAATTATCTGTTTGGAAATATTTCAAGTAAGAAAAAAACATAGACTTTCCTGGTTTGAAGACTAAAGAAGTGTCATTCACACTGTAAGGTAATGCTGATTTTAAACTACAGTTGGCAAACTAGGAGGCAGATGCCTGTTAAACAGTCAACTAAAAGCTTCTTTAAATAATAAGCACATAACTTAAATAATTAACCAAACAATGTCAGCTTGTTAAACTTATCATACTCAAACAGCATGACCAAAGTGTATAACTTTTTGTGAAATAAGCATGTGGAAATTATTTTGGAATTCATCAGATGTTTACTCTAAATTTTTGAAGTACATGAATCATGACTAAAATTCAATTCAATTCAGTTTATTTATATAGCGCCGTTTCACAACAGCTCAAGGCACTTACAAGAAGAGTTATTTCAGTACAATGTTTAATGTAGAAATTAGAGAAACACAGAAGATTGCGTCGTGTAATTCTCAGCAATCCCTCACACTGAGCAAGCATGAAGCGACAGTGTAAAGGAAAAACTCCCTTTTAACAGGAAGAAAGCTACAGCAGAAGCAGGCTCAGCATAAGCGGCCATCTGCTGAGACCGTCTGTGGTTTGGAGAACACAGAACAGAGATACAGAACAGAGATACAGAACAGAGACACAGAAAGAACAACAGAACTGATGCAGAAGTTTGTTGCAGGACGTGGAGAACTTTCCGTCACTGCAATGCCATCTTAGTCAGGGTCGTCAAGCAGGGCGGGTCAGGAGCACCTACTGTTGGAAGAGACTAAGAGAAAGGAGGTTAGCGCTTGAACTGAGAGCACATCAACCAGTTGGGGAGAAGTAGGAGACATAGTAGGAACTGTCTCTAATAATGTCCTCCAACAGCCTTGCCTAAAGCAGCATAGCTACTAACATTAACCTGTCTCCTAGCTACTATGAGACCTAGCTACTAACACTCTCTACCTGGCTTACATTAATCTATCTATACCTAGCTACTCTACCTCTTCCTATCTCTTCCTAGCTTTTGACACTCTACTTGACTAATAACATTAATCTGTCTATTCCTAGCTACCTTGTCTAACCTGTCTCTAACTGCCTATTAACATATCTCTGACTGTAAGCTTTGTCAAAGAGGAAACTTTTAAGCCTAGTTTTAAAGATATACAAATTGTCTGCTTCACGAACCAACCCTCGGAGCTGGTTTCATAGGAGGGGAGCCTAATAGCTGAAAAATCTGCCACCCATTCTACTTTTAGAAATCCTAGGAACTACCAGTAAACCTGCAGTCTGAGAGCGTAGGGCCCTGTTAGGAACATGTAGAACAATCAGGTCTCTGATGTATGATGGAGCGTGATTATTAAGAGCTTTATATGTCAGAGGGAGGATCTTGAATTCTATTCTAGATCTCACTGGGAGCCAGTGAAGAGAAGCTAACACAGGGGAAATGTGATATCTTCTTCTTTTAATATTCATCGGAATCCTAGCAGCAGCATTTTGGACTAACTGAAGACTTTCAATTGTATTCTGTGGACTACCTGATAATAAAGAGTTACAGTAATCCAGACTTGAAGTAGCAAAGGCATGGACTAGTTTTTCAGCATCATTCCTGGACAGGATGGTTCTAATTTTTGCAATATTCCTAAGATGAAAAAAGGAAATCCTAGAGACTTCTTTAATGTGTGATCTAAATGACATATCTTGGTCAAAAATAACACAGAGGTTCTTTGCTTTATTACTGGAGGCTAATTTAATGCCATACAGGTGAAGGGGTTGACTAAATAGTTTCTTTTTCAGAGATTCTGGTCCAAAGACGACAACTTCTGTTTTATCAGAATTCAGAAGCAAGAAGTTTAGAGTCATACAAATTTTTATGTCTTCCAATAAACAACAATAAATGTATACTACATTGTTATAACTGTTAATGCAAACTTTGAAGCTGTTACATTAAGTCATAGGATAAAAGTAAAAAACTAAGTGAATGCCTGAGTTCAACCTTAGCTTGCTGCAGCACGAAATCAAGTTGCATAAAAGCAAGAACCAGGATTGTTTTTTTTTTAATGAAATAGTTGTTTGTAAGACAGTGTGAATAGAAGCATGTAATATAACATAAGCATAATTTCAAAGAAAGTATTTATTAGGATATAACTTATTTTTTATTTATTGCTTTTTGTAATCTTCACAGTGATGACTAAACCCGTGATTAGGATTCACTCCACTCACTGTTGTCACCCAGTGCCTAAGAGCCTTGACAGATTGTGGCGTATGTGTGCAACTGCGTGTCTTGTGGCGGAATCTAAGCTGATGAAGGACCCATTTTGCTGTGGGATGAAAGATGAGGGACAATATGTCAGTCATGCATATAAACGTAATCAATGGGACTGGCTGTGGACTTGTACAATCTAACACCAGCCATCACATTTCACAAATATTCCAATAATCTGTCCTTAGAGAGGGTTACAAATTGAGAAATTAAGAACAATTAAATGCCTTTACCTGCACGGATGTTTAATATTCATGTCAGGAAGTCTCAGATGCCTGAGAGGACCACCTAAGAAGCTAAAACATTATTCATTTATTCACTCACGTTCTTACATGGACACACATCACTTCCTAATTTTCCACCAGGGACTTTCTGCTCTTTTATCAGATGCATAAGTGTTTTTGCTTTTGATTTTTCTGCAGATAAGATTAATTCCAAGGTGAATAAACTGAATTTGGTTACCCGGTAGGAATTTCTATGTATGCAGATGAACTATGAGCTGCAACCTTGACAGGGTCATCAGCCACGATGTTTGGAGTCACCAGAGGGCAGGAGTCTGGTCTCTTCACAGCTCCTGTCTGCTATTAAATTGCTGCGTATATTTTGGCGAACAGCTCCAGATGCTCCGAGTCACCTTGAGACAATGGGCTCCAATTCTGGAAAGGTGAAGGAAAAAGGACAGAGAAAAAGAAAATAATAAGATGAGAACAACAATATCTGGGTCAGTGAAAAAAGGTATTTTTACAGTAGAAAGGAAGGTTTCGAGAGGGAGAAGACCAAATACAGAATGATTAACAAGAAACACCCTTTAAAGTTGTGTGAAAAAAAATGGGATAACATTTAAAAGCCTGTGTTCTTCTAACATAGTTGGTTATATTGATAATTGATGTCAAATTAAAAAATACTGAGAAAATAAATGAATGAAACAAAAAAACTACATTTTAAGAAAAGAATAATGTGGGAGGGTGCTGTCCTCTTTTTTACTAAACAAAATCTTTTTTATTACATTTTAGAAATGATTGATAATATTAAGAGTTAATATGTACCCATTTCCTGATAAAAACTGAAAAACTGGATTAATTTTACTTATTTCAAATGTCTAACTGCAATACTTGGTCTAATTAAAAAAATCAGTGATACACTAGATAAAGGCAACTATAGCATAGGGAATTTTCTCACCTCACCTAAAGCATTTGATGCCCTTAATCTTTACATTCTAAATGATACATTTCTACACTCTGGCATTCGCCTGAGGACTATATTATCTTAGTAGCTATTTGTTTAGATGACATGAATAAATCCATGCAAATTAATAATAGCAGTCTTACCAAATCATCAATCATGCTATCCCACAAGGTTCCATTTTAGGGCAGCTTCTCTTCATTTTGTTTATTAGGTGTTTGTGCTAGTTTCTCATTTATATTGCATAAAATATTTACAGTCAGTGACTAAGAAAACGTGTTTTTTGCTCAAATGAATGAAAGTAAACTCAAACAAAATCCTTAGAATGGCACTAGTAACAATAGAGTGGGTTTATTGGGCAAGTTATCCTGTTAATTTTCTAATTTTTATATTTTTTAACCACATTCTGTGTGACAGTGTGACACTCAGAATTGATGTCTGAATACCAAGTAAAAGCCTAACAGATTTACTTTCTCATGTGGAGCAATAAGGCTATTGCTGTAATATAACACTTGATAAATATATGTGTGACAAATCTTTATAAGAGGTTGCTGATGGTTTTATTTACTGTTGTTATGGACACAGTGTTGAAAGATGAAAGGGACGAAAGAAAGAAGATGAAGAAGAGAGATAGGAAACAAAAAGAGAGAGTCTGAGTTGACGATACAAGAGAGGAAAGACAACAAAGAGAGCACAGGAAAACATCCCAGTCTGCCTGAACACCCGCAGGGCAGCAGGGAGGGCGAGAATAAAAAAACAACAGAAAAACAACTGTTGATCTCTTCTCACCAAGCTGCTTGCCTACTGTAGATTGGCTCATCTCAGTCTTGTGCAGGTGTACAATCTTGTCCCTGGTGTCATTGGCCAGCTTCCTGGTCTTAGCAATACTTAAGTCTGACTATTTGAAGTTATGAATATGTTTCTTTTATACAGATAACAAGTTCAAACAGGTGAGATTAATACAGGTAATGATTGGAGGATAGAACAGCTTCTTAAAAAAGTAAAAGGTCTGTGAGGGCCAGAGTTATTGCCTTTTTGTAGGTGCTAAATGCTTATCTTCTGCACCATTATACAAAGAAATTCGTAAAAAAACAATGTGATATCATGCATTGTTTTTTTTGTTTTTTTTGTTTTTTTACATTGAGTCTCTTACAGATGAAGTGTAACTAAGATGGAAAATACGGACTGCTTTCATCTTTTAACCAGGACAACTTGCAAAACAGGTGGCTGCTAAATACTTTTTTTTTGCCTTACTGTGTATACGGGACATTTTCTTCAGTCATAATAGTAGTCACATAAGCAACATTATATATAGTTTCAATAAACATACTGACATCAAATACATTTGTCAGAATTTAGAAGAATATTATTGGACTCAGCAGGACAAAATCTCTTGGAACTACACTTTGACTTTCTTCAAATATTATATTTTTTAGTTTCACAACAAATTATCTGAATAAGGTTTATTTGTCAATTGTATCCATTTTCTTTCACTCTCTTCACTTTTTACACTGTAAAAATATTTTTAACAAACAACAAAACCCCCTCAAGGCTTGCTGAGTATAGTATCTTCACATTACTCGTTTTTGTGAGTAACATATTCAATACACTTTATAAGCATAAATTGTGTGATCAAAGTCTATTCTTGCTTCCTGTGTACACCTTGACAACCTGAAATATAAACCGAATCAAATGGAACAAAAGATGAATTGTACCAGCATTGGTGTTGAGTACAGAGGACCGCAGATTTGGATTGATCTTGGTGAGAAGCTAAATATATCACATTCAAACCCCATATAGAAAAACTCATAGCTTAAAATGTGATTAATTTACCAATTATATTAGGAAGTTGTCTTGTGGAATAGTTGGTCAGTGTTTCGATGTCTTTTTGTATGTATTTACCACTTTAAAATATTGTACTGGTTTTTAAACATATATTAATTGTACGAACTAATCTGGGATTTTTTGTGCTTTGCTATATTGAAAGAGATATCTGATGAATAGTCAGACTGTTTTTCCTTTATTTGTGAAAATTTAGAGACCATATATACAAAGCTTTAAATAGCATTCTCGGAGGTGACTTTTACATTAAAGTCTTGAAAAATCCAAAAGGAAAAAAAAGTAATATCTAGGTGTTTTATTTATTTATTTATTTGTCTGGTGTGTGAGTAAACTGAACTAAACTTAACAAAAGAAGAAAAAATAGTTAAACAAGAAGGATTGGAAGAAAAGGTGAGACAGTCAGGAAGTAGGAGAGCAAAGAGAAGAAAGGACATCATAGTTTTCAAGTCTGTGATAAAAAAATTGATCCTTTTAATTGTTTAGCAACTATTAAACCATGAACTTTGAAGAAATATTGTGAGAGAAAAAGTCACAAGATCTCACATCTCACCAATTCCAATCTAAGAAATAGCAGATTCACATTAACGTCATTAAAGAGATATTCACAAGCACAAAAACTGGAAACTATTTCTATGACATACATTCCGAAAAGTGACGTAAAAAACAGCTGCTCTGGTTGTTTTGACTTCCACTTGCACATTAACCAAATCATCAAAGCAGTACAAAATTCTGAATGTGACAGCTGTCTGTGCATATGAGGACACATTTTATTGTGCTGCAGGATGCAATTAAACTTTGAATTTGGAGCTCTGTTGTGTATGCGCGCGTGTGTGTGTATACGCGTACAACAGCTCCTCCTGCATCCGAGACAAGACGATTGGATCTGCCAACCAGCCGCAAATGTTAATTACTTCAGCAATCTTCAGGCTCACTTCTCCCCAATCACTCCCATCACTGGAAATGGAATGAGCTCGGCCCTTTCAGCAAGGCCAGCCCCAGACCGAGCCCCCGATTGGAATCTGTTTTGAAAAAGAAGGAATTCAAATGAGCTGAACAATAAGGAGGCCATTCAGAGCGTAGCTGTGTTCCAAATGTTTAGTTGGTCTCTCACTCACTGTACGCCGATTAAGCATAACAATACGACCACAGATCATCTTTTCATCCCAATGCCTGTTGTGTGAGATATGTTAGGCAGGAAGTGAACCCTTTGTTCTCAAAGTTGGAGAGTCAGAAGCATGGAAAAAGGGAAGTGTAAAAATTTGAGTTTGACAAGGGACAGCATTTGATGGCTAAATGACTATGTCGGAACATCTCTGTGTCAATAATAAGCGGCCCAAGGATGGCCTATACCAGAACCCTCATTAGGACTCAGCACGGAGTCAATGCTGGTCCAGGTGGTTTAGTGAAGCAGACATACTACTGTAGCTCAAACAACTGAAGACGTCAAAGCTGGTGCAGATAGAAAAGGTAACAGGTTTTTTTTGTGGCTACATAAGTGAAGATCAGTCAGTGGTGCATGCTAATATCTTTCTATCATTGAAAGTACAATGGTGTGATCTAAAATTAAACATTTTTTTTTACATCACATGAATGGCTGGGTGTGTGTAAGTTGTATCACCTGGGGTAAACACCAGCATCCACTATGGGAGGAAAGAATGCTGTTGAAGGCAGTTGGATCCTATAGAGAATTTTCTGCTGGGAAGTCTTGAGTCCTGTCATCTATGTGGTTTCTACTTTGACATGTACCACTATCTTAAGCATTGTTGCGTCTACACAATTTAATTAAAACTGTATCTTGATACCTGTGGCCTCTTAAACAAAACTCCTTCAGTAATGCTATTTCAAGCAGAACAACTCGTGAAATCTCAAGAAGAAAGGGCAGAAAGGGCTTTGGTACTCATCATCTGAGAAACAAATCAGTTCGTGCAACATGAAGGTGGTGATGCAGAAGCAAAGTAGCTAAAAGCTGAGGTTGTGATTAGCAGGTTTTACAAAGCTGATATCCTGGGAAAATAACACAGCACAGACTCTGGGCTCTCCTCTTGTCTTCCTGAGATGGCAGCCCTGGGGTCGTTTTGGCAACGATCATCCCAACAAATTAACAAAACCCCATGATGAGCCATCGACAGCACAAGAAAACCAATCCAAAGATCTGCAGGTTTATGATACATCCAGCTCTCATACCAGCACTGCAGGCAGATGAAGCCGAAACAATGGCCTTCTAATTAACTAGTCCCACCTTCTTGACCATACAGCCAGGAGCAATCTCATTATCACACACATCTTTTCCCCTCTTTGAGTAATGAGAAGCCTGTCACTGCATTCTGCTCAAAGAAGTCTGGTGAATGGCAGAAAAGAAAAAAAAAGGCAATTGCAAATATGTTGTGGGTCCTTTCTCTTTACATCTACACTCCATCAATTCTTTTCACATTTTGTCACATTTCAACCACAAATTTCCCTGTGTTTTATTGCTACTTTACACAACAGACCAACAGAAAGAAGAGCATAACCGTTGAGCGGAACGTAAGTAGTCAATGCTTTTCAAATAAAAAATTATAATAAAAAAAAAGTGAAAAGTATGTATGGCACATAAAACCACTCCCCCTTACTTGTTCATTGTTACCAAGATACTATACTATAAACACTGAAGTCAAGAATTGTTTGGGTTTGACGGTTCCACTGTGCCTTTCTTTATGCATGTCTGACATCTTTGCAGAAAAGATTGGTAACAACAAGTCAGTATTACTTAAGAAATGTTTCCACTATAGGATTTTTAGGGTAATTTAACCATGTTTTATTCTGGCAGAGTAATCTGTTGGCCCGTTCCTCTCACCTATAGTGTCTTTATATACAATCGGCCCTTGACTGTTTAGGTTGTGAGTAGCATCACTAATCAGGGAAAGAAGGGACCCAAGATTGAACAAACATGAGAGATCTACATTCAAGAAGCAGGGCTTGTTGCTGCGTTTCTGTTTGCTGTTGTTATAAGCTGCTTCGCCAGTAACTCCTCTTTTTTTTACATAGCCGGATATTTGGCGGCGTCTGCTCATTTCCCTCTGGATTACAACTAATCAGGGTGACTTAACCACATCTCCCATTGAGTGACTCCACCTTACCACTCTGAGTATCTCCTTACACAGGAACTCTGTTGGTTCCTGAAATGACCCCAAAACAAGCTGTTGGCCCGGCCCGATGAGGTGGTGACGTGTGCATATTAGGAAGGTTCTGGTAAACTTACCCTGAAGTTCTGATAGTGGAAACGTGCCTTTAGATCATAACTCTCATTAAAAGTCACCAGCCCTACAATACTAGCCATATGGCTAAAAAGGTAATAAGAATTTTATATTTGAAGCTTAGGGGAACAACTGGACTACTTTTTGAGAAACTAATAATGCCACTCAGCTTTTTGTCAAATGCACCAATTCTACATATTTCTAAAACTACTAAAGATTTCAAAAACGGAAAAATTATGGAACAGCAGCAGTTCAATCAAAATATGGTCATCCACCTAAAGGAGGGCATCAATCAGAGAACCAGCCAAAAGACCCTGGGTAACTCTGGAGGAGCAGCAGAGAGCAACAGCTCAGGCGGTATTTAACAAATATCGTCACTTTGTAACACTCCTAAAGTTATAGATGACAATGACAGTTCATGCTGTGGGGATGCTTCCCAAACATCATGAATGAAACTAAATACAGAACAATACTGGAAAGAAGCTTATTACAGAATGCAAGCCTTAACACATTGTCTTGACTCATCAGAGAAGTGATGAACCCTGAAAACATATGTTTTAACCAGAAAAGCATAGGTTTCCTTTCTACAGCATGCCTCTTTATGAACATATTCACCTGCCTGAAAAACTGCAAATAGCCAAGAGTTTGTTACTGAATGAGTGAGTAGTGGTCAAATATTGTTCTTCTATTGAATATTATCAATTACTCTCTATAGTAAATATATATTGTGAATACAAGCTTTAAAGATGCTGCTCAAGTCTTTGGAAATAAGTTATTCTAAAAGTATCCTCCTTAATTGGCTGAGAATATTTCATACCAATTATATTACTGAAAGAGAATGGGCTTACATCCTGAAGAAATACATGTGCTGTTTTGACAAGTCACTGTGTCCCTGTAGCCAGTAGGTTGGAATCTTTATTTGTGGTTTCTAACATCCAAATTGTTTTTACTGATTTCCTTTGGGGTGCAAACAGAAATAGAATTCACATACTCTGCACATTTATTTCTCCTTTTTTTGTTTGCTTATGAGTGAATATAATTAGACTACAGTTGAAATCCAAAAATGACATATAAACACTGATCAAACAAATGTCTTTTTTAGTGTCTTGAAAAAGTTTCCAGACACCTTCTACTTGTTAAAATTTTATAACATTATAACAACAAACCTAAACACATATTTGGAGAACGTTATATAACAGACAAACGCAAGATATTGCACATTAGTGATTGGATAGGTACATGGTTGCTGGTTTTCAATAAAAAAGTCAAACAAATTGCAAAATAAACTGAAAAGGTTGGCATGCATTTGTATTAAACTAATCTGTGTTCGTATATTGTTGAGGCAAGTGTCGCTGGAAGTCTTTTTAGGTTTGGTTCTACCAGCTTTGCACATTAAGAGACTGTACTTATTTCACTTTCTTCTTTGCATGACAGCTTAAGTTCAGTCCGATTGGGAGGAAAGTACCTGTAAACATAAAATTTTTAAGATGTGCCACAGATTGTCAACTGTTTTGAAATCTAGATTCTGATGAGCCATTCTAATCCACAAATATAACCTTGATATAAGCCATTCCTGACATGTTTGGGTTTTGGACTCAAGTTCAGCACAAGACCAGATGCAGCAGGCAGAGGATTTGTTTCAAACAAATTTTTGTTTTTACTTAAAACAAAAGAGCGTTGTCTCAGGAGGAACTAGGAACCGAACTTCATAAGCAGATTGTCGGCCAGAGAAGGTGAGTGGAGAGAGATAAGTGAAAGTGGAAATTCTCAAGGGGAAATAGAGCTGATGGTTTGATTCTTACTGGTCGTCTGGAGAGGAGAAGCTTGAAGGGAGGTAAGTTGAGTTCTGTGGACTGAGGTTGGCTTAAGGTGGATGTGTGGATCCTGACTTTCTCCAATATTGATTCAGACGATGAGCTTGGAGGATATCCAGCTGAGCATCCAGAGATTTCTTCAGAAACATCACTGCTACTCATCCTAATTCAAAATAGGGTGAGTTTCAGACTACTTACCTTACCAAATTATATCACTGACTATGCAGTCAGTATGAATACGTGATTCACGTCAGAGTCTCCAAGATGTTCTAATAACACTAACCACACTCGCTTTTTTGAAAAGGAGTCGCTAAAGGGGTTTCACAAGTCTCTAAATATTGTAACAAAGCTGCTACGTTGGCGACACTGCTTGTGCTAACAACTCATTCTTGCATTAATAAAGCCAAAGTGGTTGGGACTGTAGGAGGTGCCCTCAATTTGAAATTCAGAAAATCTTGAGCAAAAAATCTGATCATTTTATTTAGATTATCATTAAATACCTAGATCGTAACTGAGCTAGAGCTCATTTGGGATTTTCTGGAACAGGATGGATATGGAGACAACAACTCTAAAACACTGTAGGATTTTTATTACGCCAGTATGGCACAACATCTGATGATTGTGTCTGTAATCTTACTGATTTTACACCAAAAGTAATTATTCCAGTTTCTCAGGGCAAAAGGAAATCCAATTTGGTATAAGCAAAGCTGACCCTAATAAAGGGGCAAGTAAGTCTAAATAACTGCTATGGATGGTCAGCTGTTGAGGAAAAGATGTAACTTGAAAAGACAATGCAATTCGTCCTTTCTTCATCTATAAGGAAGTCCATTTTCAAAGTCTGTTTTGGTTAGAATATTTTTACTGAAAGTTTATTACACTGTGTGATGGAAAGAATTTAATGTTATGTACTTTCTGTACTTTGTAATCAACTGTGACCTGGTTTACTTAATGTTGTAGTATCAGTTTGTATGACTAATCTTATTTAGTGATGTTTTTAGCAAGGACAGGGACAGAAAGTTTTTGATAATGATAGTCCATATCCAGTGTTACCATGGAGATGATTCTTCAACCGGGCATCCTTAAAGATACACAAAGTTCTCAGCTTTCTAATCTAAGAGAAAGGCGCCACAAAGTCTCTGATTTTCATCTTGAGAGTTGTACTTTATCGAGTAGAATAGATAGACCAAGATTGCTAGTAATAATATAAGCTTGTTGTTGTAAGACCGAGACAGGTCAGTATTCCACATTTGCTGTGTGATGTGTTGCTGTCCTCCTGTACGATCAATTCAAATAATATTAAAACCTCCAAACGCTTAAAGGAATCTCTCTCATTTATTAAGAGTCTCAAAAATCCGACTACACACTGGTACATTTCAATAAGGTCTAAAATCATAATAAATTTAATTAACTTTAGTAGTTTGATTCAAAAACTGAAATTGATATTTAGATTCATCACAAAACATTGGAAATACTGTATTTCTGTTCATTTAAATTATAAAAACTCAAAACTCAGTTTCAAGATTGGTACAACTGTAGTTGTAACCCATGTCCTGGATACAGCTGTGTGTGGTTGTTCTAATGGTGCGTTCACACTGCCCAAAACGTCAATGTCAAGAACGGAAAGATTACATGTAAAGTCTATGGTTGAGTCCGTCAGAGGGGTGTCAGTCTCTGCTGCGTTTATTTGCGTTGGCCGCGTCAATTTTTTAAACTTTTACTGCGTTCCAAAAACAAAGTAGCAAAATGCAGCAATGCAGAAGTTCTACTAGATGAACCTTTCGGATCTCCTGAAGCCTTCACTAATCCTTGTTACTTATTCCCCTATCGCTTAACTTTTCATCAGTAGGCTTGGATACAGTACTCTGTCAACAGGCATTTTTTTTTGTAATGGCATTTTGTAGCTCATCCTCCTAAAGCAGTGGTTCCCAAAGTTGGGGTCGGAACCCCACTTGGGGTCATGAGTATATAAGTTTAGAGTCATTAAATCCTCTTTAGAAGTTAACTTAAAATACAAAAAGTTATTATGAGAAAACATTTGCATAGTAGTAATTGTGTAAAAGATAAAAAACAAAATTGAAAAATAAACAGAAGTCAACCAAAATATATTTGTTGTTGTCCACTGATTGTGTTATCATTGTAACACTTTTACCTGACTTGGTAAAAATGTTTGTACTGCAAACAAGAGTTGGGGTCACGAAGCCTTTCCCTTGATTGTGTTGAGCTTTACATTTCTGGTTTAAAATCCCTTTTCATTGATCTTGTGTATTATTCTAATTTGGTGAAAATCTGAAGTTTCGTGTTTTGATTGGCTGGAAGGCATAATCATCTAAACTTTATATGATTAGGGTTGGGTTAGGATTAGGTCAGCAAACTTTTCAAGTCATTGAAGCGCTACATTAGAAATTCATCCACATCTGATCCTTCTGTTCCATAATATTACAAAAACATGGCTTTTACTTAAAAAACTGAAGTCACGGAATTTGTTTGGCAAAATGTTTAATACCGCCAACCTTATTTCCATGATTAAAGAAATGGAAGACTGAAACATAAACAAAAACCACCATCATCAACACCAGTATTATTATTTGCCCAAATAACACGGGACAAATATCTGAAAGGTTTAGAGAAGAGAACAAATAATAAAGAGAAGATTTTGGGGGTGAATACATGCTGGAATACTAGCAGACACTAGTGGCCACTTTAAATGAAGCTGGCTTGTGCAATGGCTGACTGTGAGACATTAATGGTCACAAAAAAAAATCATACTTGTTTTTGTGTTTGACAGCTTGCCACACACAACAAGAGCAATTCAGGTAAGGAAGCATGTCTGAATGGGTTGAAAGCCATCAGAAAAAGGTGGTTGTAAAAGTTAAATTCCCAGCAGATACCACAGCTTCTGTCAACTCACTTTACAGAGAGACACTAACACTCTGACAGCCATCATCTCAGGGGCAGTCACCATCTCTTGAAGTGTGTTCAGCTCAAAGGTCAACATCTTGTTCTTTAAGGTCAGTTGAAATACTTTTTTGGAGGTAAGAATCTAGTGATAGTGAAATTCATTGTGAAAAAAATAATTATTTTAAAAAGAACTGAAAATTTGTGTAAGAATGATTATTTTAGATTTGACCCTTCATGCTTTAAAAATTCTGGATTTCTGTATGGAGAAATCTATGAATCAGTCACTTGAACATATGTAATGAAAAAAATATGTTTATTTGATATAAACGGAAACTTTGGGCATATTCAAACCAGCCCGTTTTAGTTTGTTTAAAATGAGCTCTCTTCTTCCCTTGATCTGAACTATTTTCACTGGTGTGAATACAAACCAGAAAACTCATGGTGTGCACCAAACAAGCAAACCCAGACCCTGCTGAAGAGGTTGTCTTGGAGCTATTCCAAACAAACTCTGGTGCACAGAAAATAAGGTGTGAATGCAACCAAACTCTATCTGACCCAGTGAAAAAGAAAAAAGATTTTAGTCTGGACAGCTACCCCTTTGTGGTGCATAATGAGAAGTAATTATTTTTTTTCTTTGCATACATGTACCGCAAATGGTGACATCTCTAGAGTCTTTTTACATTCACAATGTTAGGTTAATTCTACACAATCCATCTATCTGCATACTATTGTACACCTCATGTAGCATCAAAAACATGTCTTAATGCTTAAACATTTCTGTTAAGATCTGTCGTATCAGAGGTCACGGTGCAATCTTTGGTTGTCTGTCATTTCGATAATTCAAAAAATCTGGTCATAATCAAATTTTCCCCTGTCAATTTTTAACACTATTTAAATGATAACATTCATTTTGGTCATTTACATTTTAAGTCCAAACAAACAAAATAGAGAATCTAAATCGTGCCATCATACATCTTGCACATTAACAAGCTGCATGTATGAACATTTCGCTGGGCTGAATGAGCTGCAAGGAGCTGAACCACTCTTTGCGAAATGGAGGCTGAAGTGCCAAATCAGCCATAGTTATAGCGATCAGAACATGACAAAACTTCTGAACAAGGGGCTGATGGATGTGCACTTTGCAGTAAACTGCAGCGATCTGCCACCATCATCTGAGTTGTGCCACCTGCAATGATGGGCTGTAACACATTAAATGTAATATGTTACTGTAATTCACTTACTTTTTTCGAGTAACAGGCAAAGTAAGTGATTACGAAGGCAAAAAAAATATGAAACTGATGTTACTTCTGCGTTAGTTAGTTGCGCGGAGCACGTCTCATGACAGTGACATATTCACATACTTGCTAACCCTCCCGATTTTCCCGGGAGAATCTTGAATTTCATTGCCCCTCCTGAAGATCTCCCGGAGCCACAATTCTCCCGAATTTCTCCCGTCATCTGATGGTGTCGCTTATCGTGTTTACTCCCCATTTTTTTGTGTAAGAGGGATGGAGCGTAAAACATGTTTCATTCGCATTTTGCCTAGGAAGGTGCTAGCTGGGCCAGAGATGGTTCATATGTCTCCAACATGTCAGATGTACCTTGGTGCCAAACCATGAAAAGACTTGTACACAAGCAGAGCTATTTTAAATTATATTCTCTGAGCAACAGGAAGCCAGTGCAGAGACCGGAGCACTGGACTAATATGGTCGTGATTCCTGGTTCTTTTCAGGACTCGAGCAGCAGCGTTTTGGATGTACTGCAGCTGTGTAACAGCTCGTTTAGAGAGGCCAGTGAGCAGGCCGTTATAGTAGTCTAACCTGCTGGAGACAAATGCATTGATAAGTCTCTCTAAGTCTGGTTTTCTTTGATCTTAGCAATGTTTTGGAGATGGTAAAAAGCTGTTGATTTTCTTGCTTTAACGTGGCAGTTTAAGTTCAGGTCCGAGTCCATGGTTACCCCTACATTTCTAACCTGATTTTTTGGTTGGAGACAGAGAGACTCAAGATGACTGATATAACTTTCTCTTTGTGTCTGTGGGTCAAAAACAATTATCTCAGTTTTGTCTGAGTTTAACTGGAGAAAGTTGTGTTGCATCCACACACTGATCTGTTCAATACAGTGACAGAGTTAATTTATAGGCCCATGTTCATCTGCTGTTAGTGACAGGTAGATCTGAGTGTCATCTGCGTAGTTATGGTAAGACACATTATTGCTGTTAATTAGCTGACCCAATGGAAGCATGTACAAGTTGAATAAAAGTGATCCCACGATTGACCCCTGGGGGACTCCACAGGTCATGGAAATTTTGTCTGAGACACAGATGCCAATTTCAACAAAGTACGTCCTATCCTCGAGATAGGACTTGAAGCAGTTTAGAGCAGTACCAGAGATTCCCACCCAGCTTTCTAACCAGTGAAGTAAGATCCCATGGTCCACTGTGTCAAAGGCAGTGCTCAGGTCCAGCAGAACTAAAACTGAGACTTTGCCTGCGTTGGTGTTCATGCGGATATCATTTGTCACCTTGATCAGAGATGTCTCAGTACTGTGGTGGGGCCTAAAGCCTGACTGGAAAGTATCACATTGTTAGACAGAAGAAAGTAAGTGAGCTGTTGATATACTACTTTCTCTAGGATTTTTCCTAAGAATGGTTGGTTTGATATGGCCCGGTAGTTGCTCAGTACTGTGGCATCAAGGCTGCTCTTTTTTATAAGAGTCTTAATGACTGCAGTTTTTGAGGGATATTTTTTTAAATGATGCTATTTTTTTAGATTTTGTAAAGAAAAATATCTAACAACAAATCTAAAAAAGCTGAAATGAGTTTTAGTTACCTGTGACTAAGTGGAGTACCAATAATTTAGTCTTTGCTTGTACTAGTTAGACTGTAATACATTTTTCTGAGACTAATGCAGGTACACAGTCCTTTCATGTCCTCATCTCCCATCTTCAACACCACTTTCCCCCCTCAGTTCCCACTCTTCTAGTACATCTGGGCCCATTTCGTTTTAAGAAGAAAGAACATTACATTTTTCTGATCACTGCTATTGAGTCACAGGGCCCAGAGGATGCACAGTTGATCAGACCCGCTAGTGCTAGGATAAGAGAGCTCACTCTTGTTCAAGATGGGGACAAAAAAGTGGAAGAGATGAGAAATGGATGAGGATACTCTAAGGTTAAAAAAGTTAAAAAGGAGAAGGAATAGGGACAATAAATCAAGTTAGTCAGAAGGCAAAAGACAAATAAACATAAACAGAACCAAAGTAAAAGTAATAAATAAATGCACAAAGGATTTGAATGCATTACATTAAAATTACCACATGCATGACAATCATCAAACCGGAAATCTATTAAAAAGTAGCGTTATTGTATCTATGTGTGTGTTGATGTTATTATTGGATAATAAGCCCTTGATTAGACTCTAGTGTGATGTTCTGGGTTCTGTGCGTTAATTTTCGTTCAAAAATAGGTGTAATGGTAAAATGTATTGCTTTTTCTTTGGTCTGACATAAAGTTAATTTAGTGTGAATTAGTATTGATCATGTAGTGGGAATCTTTATTGTAAGCATTCTTTTATGACATAGATAGTTCTCATTTGAATTAGTGCTGATGCCTTTTTAATTCTGATTCTGTTAATCATGTCTAGAAAAAATGTGGTACTGATATGATTCTAAGGTACAAACAGGGACCTATTGTCTGTAAACATCTCATCTTGACTTATGACAACTCTTGTAATTATCTTGTGTTGACTTGTGACAGATCCTGTGCATGTCTTTCTCAGCATTATACAAAGTGTTCCTTATTGTTATCTATATTCTTATGACAGATCCTATGTTTACCTATTCCATGTTGTTCTGTGATTGGTCTTGTGATTATCCTCTGATGCATAGAACAGAGTTTTGTTATCCTACCATAACTGTATGAGCCTCTCAGACACCCAGATTTCTACCACAATAGCATCTAACCCAATAATGCGTGGTTCCACTGTCCCCTGCATGGCCTGTGAGAAACTGCAAAAAGAATATTTCCTTGCCCCGCCTGGGTATGAATACTTTACAAGTCACAGTATGAGACAGACAGTGCACATATACACCGAAGCCTCAGCATGCGAACTCCACACAGAGCTGAGATTTACACCCAACAATCATGGTCCCATTGTGCAGATCACAAGCCAAACCGAGAAAAATGATGGGCAACAAACAATAAACACTTCTTCAAATTTAGTTTTACAAGATACTTGCAAATGTGTTAGAAGTAAATTAAACCAGAAACACTCAGAACAAACAAATCTGTTACAGCTGATGACATATTTACCAAGTGGATACCAACAAGAGGATGCATCTCATGTATAGAGTCCAACTGTTCTTGTTTGTTTACTCTATTATTCATACTGATTTCATTGGTGATGTAGATTCCAGTTGCTGAATTTAAATTAACCCTCATTTATTCATCTGTGACAAACACTCGCAGCATGGAAGTAATTGCACCAATGTTTAATGCTCTTAAATTCCCTGACATCATATTAGGCAACTTTGTTTTTTTTCTGTGCTTGTCAGGTTGAACTTTATGTATATCTTCGTCAAACTGAGTGAATGCTGCAAAACTATTAAAAGATGGACGCATTGTTTCAAACTATAATTAAAAGACGATTACTGAATAATGACACTGTTAGGTTATAAGAGCTGAATGTTAAATGAGCTATGTGAGTCATGTAGCATTCCACTCAATTTATATTTCAACATTATTTTACCATGACTTCGATGGTGGCCAAATTGAACTTGGTATTAATATGTGGAGGCTTGATGAATCCTGAGGACCATATTGTTATGAGTCACTACCAACTCTATTAAATGGTATGCTATAACTCAATAAAATCACTGGCTAAAATACTCATTGTACTATAAATGTCTTCCTTCTATCTTCTTTCCCTAGACTTTTGGGAAAATGATCCATGGACTGGAAACACAAAACTGACATTTTTGGGAGAAAATGTGCATTGTATTACATAGACTGTGAAACTGAAAACCTGTTAGAGGCTGCAAAAGACTCGAAACCCAATTAGAGTCAATCAATCAATAAATCAATCAATCAATCAATCAGTCAGTCAGTCAGTCAGTCGATCTTTATTTATAAAGTGCTTTTCATACAAACATTACAACTTTTTTTTCTGTTGTCTGAGTCATGTTCCCCCCAAGAGGGAGCAGGACAAAGACGAACATTTTTTGTTTGTGTTTTTCTCCCTCGGCTCACACCAACCCAATGTAAATGCTCTCATTCTTCAAATGGTGCGCCTCTTGTGACTGGCTGCAAACCACAGTTGGCATGTGTTTCTCTGTGTAATGATGTTGTTTGTTTGTTTGTCTACTCTTGATCTGGGTGTACTGAAATGAATTTCCTCTCGTTGGACAAAAAAGGACTTTTAAATTTAAAAGTGTATAAAGAACTGTATAACTTAAAATGCTTTACAGATTAAAAATTACCCAATATAAATTACCATAAACATACAGCCAGAGCTACAGTGAAATAGTTTAATGCAAAAGCATTCATGTGCAAAACAAAAAATGTCCACCAAAAGTCTAAGTTTAAGTAAAATTAACTGTGAAATGGTAATTAACTTTTTCCTTATAGTTTGACAGAATATTAGCTCTTTTGAAATGAATGATGAGCAACATTTTGTCTCTCGACATTCAAAACTTGTAGTGACATACCCCCCAAAAATTCAACTGTAATTTCGATGAAAAGTGGCTCCAAACAGTATAGACCAGGAAATCTGGATACTGTGATGCCGTTAATTATCTGGGGTTTTTTTTCAAGACAGTGTTAATAACCATCAAGATTACAAGAAGACATTTTAAGCTAATTAGGTTTTATTCTTGATGATTTATAACTTCTTGGTGCTTTTTAAGAGTCAATCTGTGTTTAGCCCAATGTCTTGTGCATCATTATTTTATATCTTTCTCTAAAGATGTTCACGAGAAAGTTGATACAACTTTAAATATAAAGGAACAAAGTAAAAAAAGAAATAACATCCTGAATTTAGAGTAATATGTAAGGTAATGAGTTATCATTACTTTCCAATAAGATTTTTTTCAACTCATTTAAAGCCTCTACTTATAATGAGCAGTATTTATTTTTCAATCTGCTCATAATGTGTGGTTGTGGAGAGTAAGAGAGGTAATGAATGTCGAACGAGGTTTGTGTAATGTCTTCATGCTCTATATCTCTCCCTATCTCTTGTGCCCTGCAACATCTCGAACAAAAAGTGGGTCTATGCAACAGCTAGAAAATTAAAGTCAAACTGAACTCTGCCCAGGGGAGGATTCAATTTTATATCTGAACATTACGTGTGGTTTGTGCGGTCATTTCTACAGTTGGACAGGGGAAATTGTGTATAAATGAGGACATAATTGGTGTCGCCACTTAAGTTTTCATCTGCTGCAATTAGCAGCAGATGAATAGAGCAGATGTATAGAGCTTGTTGTCTTAACAGATGAGTTAAAGTTTATAATTGGGGTCAGGATAAGGTTATTCCTTTAGTTAAGAAACTGAAGTAAGGTAATGGCCTAAAACATTTTCTGTGTATCTTCCTCAAGCACTTATAAGGATTGTAATTTTCCTCTGATGTTTTTTTGTTAACACGATCTCCCTCTTAGGATAATAAAAAAAAACTGTATATTAAAACCCTTTTTTCTATTAATTTCTGTTTAAGTTTGAATAGATGATGGCAAAACAAAATACTGATTTAATTAGTTTTCAGAAACTCAAATGAGCCTATGGACCACTAACATTGAAGTTTTTAAGTAATAACTGAACTTTTAATATATTTATATTAAAACTTCTGTATTCAGTTAGCATGGGTTCTTGAAAACTTCAAATACAGCATCCACTTTGTTTTTCTATGCTATTTGAAATACATTACAATCCACCATTGTAAATCTGATTGTGTGTAAGAGTGTTTTCACTAAGGGTTTGTGATTTTTTTTTTACTGTTGAACTTAACTTCCCATAATCTGTTCATCAGGCTAGGCAATTTTTAATTAAACATCTGGAAGCAGGGCATTTAAGAAGATTATATCTGAAAATTTTTGGTAGAATGGAATTTAAATGAACTTCAACAATCCCAACCCCAGAAATGAAGAAAAAAACAGTAGAGCTCTGATCAGGATTATAGTTGGCTTTCTTAACACGTAATTTAAGACAACTAAAGCAAAGGGTCACAACCTAAAAGAAAAACAGTAACTGTAAACACACAGTAAGAGCTACCATAAATTAGATCAAAGTGTATCCAGGTGTTAGAATGGTGCCATCAAAGTCCCGACCTAAAGCCTATAATGAAAGTCAGTGGCGAGACTTGAAAATTGGTGCAGGTATTATAGCTATGCAGCTATAATCTCAGCAAAAGGTAGCTGTACAAAATATTGACTCCAATGTGCAATTTCAGAGATAGCTATTTGAGTTTGAGTCTCGAGTCACATTCAAGTCACAAAAATTAAAAATAATTCAGACCAAGGTTATTACTGTTATGAAAATGAGCGAAATACCGAAAACCAAAAGTGAAAAATACATTTTTGGAAGTAAACTAAAAAAATAAGAACAAGTCTATTCGAGGCCTGAAACATTTTATGAGACTTAACGAAAAGACTAAAACTGAAACTAATAAAAACTAAACTAAAGCTAAGCATTTTCAAAAAAACTAAAACTAAACTAAGCTACCTAAAATGGTAAAAACTAAATAAAACTAAAATTGAATTGAAAATCTAAAGTCAAAACTAAAAGTCTAAAACTAATGAAAAAATGTAAACAAATAAAAACTTGAACTTTAACTTGCACTCCTGGTGTGAGACTTGATTCTCAGTAACAGTTTTTATCTCATGTAATGAAGCGAGAAAGGGAGCCATGCATGTTAATTACTGACTGTACCTGCTGCATATTTTGCTTTTAAAGGAGGCACATTTTAATCAGTGATATTCATGGATTTTGGGATGTTATTGCAATCTGCTCATGTTAGCTGTAGCGTTACAGTAAAGAACACATGAACAGATGAGTGTCTCTCTAAATTAATGCTCTATTAAATGGATTCAGATCTTACGTTCGACAATACTTGTTACCTGTTAAGCTATGTCTTTTAGGGGACACGTGAGGCTGGAAATATCAGAATAAGACCCACTTATTTGATTTATTCAGAAGCTGAATGCTTTTAATTAACTACTACACAGTACCGTGTTCATTTTGTTGTAATTTATACATACGTTTGACCAGCTTCACTATTTAAAATTGAGATCAAAGTTTTCAAATGATTAGAATTGCATTGTCAAACATTCTGCAGCTTACAGTGCCAACAAGACAAGTCTGCAAACCTTTTTCGTTAATATTTAATAAAGGAATGGATAGTGTGAAAAAATAAATATAAGGTTTTAACTGAGTTAAAGACCAAAAAAAATCTTTGTTTGATTCATTCAGGAATCAACAGGTTTTCATCGCTAATATTTTTCTTAGAACTTGAATAATTTACTATCCAAAAGGTTGTTAAACACCTATCAATTTTCTATATAATACAAAGCATGATAATAGCTGTGTTTTGCATTCAGAGTTAAACTGTAGAAAATTAAGATATATTCTTTTAAACGAAAAATTAAAAGATTGAAATTATAGGGTAGGACTCCAAATGTTTGGGGTTCTAACCAGTGATGGAGTAAGATGGCCTAGATCTTAGGTATTATGTATGTATTAGTAAATATTTAAGTCAATAGAGACTTAAGACTTGACTTGTGAACATTTCTGTGCTAATTATAATTGTATGGTGGACTCTTTTTACTAATTAGGAGACTTCTGAAGACAATTGGTTGCACTGGGATTTATTTATGTGCATCAGGATTTATTTATTTTTTGGTAGAAAAAGTCTTAAGAGAAAGGCATCATCTTCCTTAATAATTATTGTGGATTTCTATGTGCTGATCTACCGAAAAAATCCTATTGAATTATATTTTGTTTTTTATTAAAATAACATAAAATGGGGAAAGGTTCAAGAATAAATACTTTCAAAGTGCACTTTTTTCTTAAAGATCTTAAAGATCACATCTGTTTCTTAAACCTTTTCTTTGACAAGGCCATGATCAGCGACCACTGAATGAACCTTCTCACTAAAAATGGAGAAAAACAAATCTACATATTTACCTCCATAAATAATCACCATTTAAAGCTAGGTGACCTAAAAATGTTTCTTTAAAAGTGTTGTCTTCTTCACTGGCTGACAGATGAAATGACTTCTAAGTCATTTTTTTCAAGGAAAGCACTTAGCTCATGCAGGTATGTGGACCCAGATGAGCTATGTGTCAAACCAATCAGCGGGTCTGACAGTATCACTTGAAACATCGTCCTTCAAGCAGCCTTTCATCTGCCTTCGACTGCAAAATCAGAGATGTGAGAATAAGGAAAATCACTTTTTTACTGACAGGGGATTTAGATCATGCTGACGCCATAAGAATGATGTAAAAGAGACTTATTTAAATCCTTGCTCTAAGATTCATGCAGTGTATGCAAATTGTGATGTTTCTCCTTTCTGAAATACTCATCTGTCCAGAGATCTGCAGTGTCTGTTACAGCTCTCATTTCTGTTCCTGCTGCTGGGCTATTATAAACAGAGCAATAACGTGAACATTAATCATTCTTCTCTGTTTTCGATCAGTATAATTCTTAGTTTCATGGAGACAGAAACCCATCAATGAAACAAAGAAGCTCTTGCTTGTCAAACAATTACTTTAAGCCAAATCAGTGGTAAGAGCTAATCAAGTAACCCAGGGAATATTAAAAAAGATTTCATTGTAACTGTTGGGCATGCTGTAATTAAGGTCTTCCAAATTTTGCTTAGCCTTAGCTCAGAATCATGTACTTGAGTCTATGGTATTGTACTTGTTCTGTGCAAGCAGGAGATTCAGCTCATTCCAGCTGCGGATGTTACTCACTATTGGAGCCCTTTTTCCTCGATTTGCTGCTATTGTCTTCTCCACAACTAGATTCAGCTGCAACAGCCGGGATCTGTGCTCTCCTATAAGACCAGAGGGTCAATGGTGTTGTGAGTACATTTTTTATTTTGTAAGTAGCACTTGGTAAATATTATGTTTGCTACATTCTTTGATTATGTTGTATGTGGACTCTGACTTAAAAAAAATTAAAGGTTCCTTTAAAAATGCCAGGGTTTTGAGACTTAAAAACAGACTAGGATGATTTATTTACTTCATTCCCTTTTTATGTGTATATAAAAGGGGTAGATATATAAAACATTTAATAGCTGCTAACGTGGTTGCATAGGATTGCACATCTTAAAACTAAAACTTTGTGGAAGCCCCTTTTGATTCCGTTTTATGATCTAGTCTCTAAATATCCCACATTTTCACTCATTAATATTAGTTCATTCTACTCCATGGAAGTTAATCAGATTGTTGAAGATATATGTTGCCCACAGGCCTCTTCAACACATTCTATACAGCTTTGGTTTGGTCATTTTAAGAATTTAATTATATACTGGTGGAGATGTTGTTTTGTTGGTTTTGATGTGTGCTTGGACTCACTTTAATGCTGAAAAGTTTAATTCATCTTTAAATTCAGCTTTCAGGTTCAGCGATTGTTTGGGTTTAAAACTGAAATTGTAGATGTTCAGACGTTAATCCAATTTAAAGTTGAAACGTAATCTAATGCTTGACTTTGGGTTTGGTGTTCCTTCGGTATTTTTTGTGCCAAACACACCTTTTGAAATTGTGGCTAAAATGTTTCAGTCTGGTTTCTATCATGACACACTCTTCCAAAAGGTTTTGGGACTGGGTGTTTTATTTGGATGAAAAGGATATGGTCAGGCAGTTCTACTTCTTAGTCCAGACATAGGGATAACACAGCAGATTATTGTCACTCATCAGCAGTACTAGAACATTTTTGTGAGACCTTCAGCGTTTCTGTAAGCCTTCTGGGAGGCTTGCTGAGCAGGTTCCATCTTGTGCTTTTGTCCATTTTGTAAAAATGTTTTGTCTCCTGAATGATACTTTTGTGCAATTAGAACTCTCTGATCCTTTGCAAAATTCAGCAAACTATAATTTAACAGGAGTGTTGACACAACAATATGATGAGCATTAAAATGTTTGCGTTTAGTGCAAATAAAGTCTGATTTATACCTAAATGACTAACAAGAACCCAAAAACAAACAAATCATTCTAATCTCCAGTTTAATTATTGTGTTCCTTAAGTTTAATATTGTTTCTCACAATAACTATGGTTACATATTTGATTAGGAGCTGCAGGTAGCAATTAAGTTCATAAACACTGCAGCAGGTATGTGATATTAAAAACTGTAGCTATATTTAAAGTGAACAGATATTTTTAGCATAGCTTTGGCAGGTATACAGGTGGGTAGTAAGCTGTCCCTGCTGAAATTTTATTAGCAACCATTAGATGGACTGCTGTGGAGTTTCATAAAGAAACTGAATGTTTTATAATATATCTAAAAACATGACTGAATTCCTAATTTGGATTGAAAGCAGACTAACTTATTCTCATCTCTCTTCTTGTGTGTTTGTAAGTGATGTGGGGGTTCAAATATTTCACTCCAATCTAGCATTTTAATCTAATAAACTTTGGTAAGGGATACACACATTCTTTTTTTATTACTATAAATATCAATAAAATATATCTAAATTTCTGTGGCTCACAAAAGCATATTTTGTCACTCTACAACCACTTCAATGCAATTTGTAGAGATTTTATGTGAGAGACCAGCATATAGTGGTGAATAATTCTGGAGTATGTCAAAGCATAGGGACCCAAAGCTTTCAGAATACTTTATAAAACTATGTGTGATGAAAAATTGTGCTGTATCTGTATTACAGTGAAGCTAATAATAAATATTGTTAAAACAAGAAGCACTGCAGAGTGCTATTTGCAAAAAGCAGCCACCACAGTGAGTTTCGTCTCGAGGCAGTTCCTCTGATTAAGGCAATCAGAATCATAAAGGGAGAATTGCCAAATGTTGAGCAGATTTACAACATTAGGAAATCACTGCGGTACTTTGTGCAAAGATACAATAAGACAAACACTTCTAAAACATGCAATAAATAAAGATAAATCTGATAACCAGATTGATGAATACGTGAGTAAACGTACACCCTGAAGCTGTAGTAGTCAGCTGTTTTGTTGTGAAACAAAACAAGTATATTGCACTTGTCGTGGAAAATCTTGTTTTGAGATTATTTTAATTTATTAATGAGTAATTATTAATAAAGGCATCCAAGGAATATGCCATAATTCTTGGGAGTCAGTAAAGAGGCTTTTTTTTAACTACTCTGATCTAACCGTAGGATTCCTCGTGTTTTGGTTTAGCTTGCAAAGACGACACATTTCCCACAGAAGACCCTAGTAACTCGCACAGACAGGTAGAAATGACATAATAGATTTGGGAGAGTGAAGCGGCACAGAGAAGGGCTCTTGTATTAGGGTCTGGCAATTATAAAACATTTTTAAAACACAGATCGAGACTGAGCCTCTTCCTTATGGAAGAGAAAAGATAATTCTTCCTTATCACACAACCACAACCTGTCTTTCTTTTTCTCCTTTTTATATAAAACAAAATGGCTGTACATGGATATACATGCCTTTATAAGCCTTTAAAAGTGTGCTTATCTTTCATTTTATTTCCTCCAAGATTTATATACTTATACCTAATATCTATTAGCTGTGAGCACTTGAAACTAATGTCAGATTCCTTATTAATGCACACAATCTTGAAGTTAATTCTAAAAAAAACACTTTTGAACATCTCTCAGAGCTCTATCAATCATCTGAAAATGAAAAGAGTGACACAACAGCAAATTGACAGAGATGTGACTGTCCATCTAAGCTCACAGGATGACAAAAAAGGGTTCTTGTTGGTTTGCTGACAGATAACAACAGGGTACATTTAAAGGTTGACAGAAACCATGCAGAGGAAGGTGTTTTGTTACAATTAGACCAAAATGTAACTGTTTAGATATAGGGCTCTTTTGGAAACTGCCTCTTAATATTACCCTAAACTCAACACCCCTACAGGGAAACAATGTTGAGGCTGCATGAACTCAAAGCTGGTAAGAGCTGATTAGAATAAGAATGGAGTAAAACAGAATAAAGCTGGGAGTGAACATGTTAGAGGCAATACAACACTTGACTGGGAAAGAGGATCACCTTCCAGTGGGACATACACCCTAAATGTGTAGCCAGAGCCGGTTTAAATCAAAGCAGTGCATGTGTTAGAATGATGCAGGCAAATTTCATATCTGAACCCAATTGATAATCTATTAACTTACAAAATTGTGTTTATAGATAGATCTCCATCAACTTAGGCTCACCCTGCCTTTAAAAATATATTATTCTTTGTTTGTGAGGAAGTTCAAGAGGTATGAATGCTTTTGCCCAGCCCCAGCATGCAGCATGCAGCATGAACAGCATGCTGGAGGAATGTCTGCTAAATGATCTAACTCATCCGCAGAGATATTGTGTGATTTATTTTTGTTTTATTTTTATAAGAAAAATGCCCCATAGGTTAAAGAGGGGTAATGCTATTATGCTTCCTTCAGGAACATAGTACCTTTCTATAGCAAACTCAATTAAAATTGCTACCTTAAGTTGGTTTGAAAATCCTGTATATATTAAAATCCAACTTAAAACAATTGCCTTCTCATCACTTGTGGAAGTGTTGCAATATCGCAACTTTCAATCTAAGAACATGCCTCAAATTTCAGGTAGAGCCAACCTTTGATTCGCTCTCTGTTCCTTCACCTATGTTACTCGGCCATAGGCGTCATTTTAACTGGGGACGCCGGGGACATGTCCCCAGCAATATTTATGGTTGACGGGTTTGTCCCCACCAAACCTGATGTGGACATTTTTACTGAGATAACAGCCATTTCTGCTCCCAGCAAAGTATCTGCGTCAGTATCTAAACAGAATATTATTTAATTCACTCTATTCCAGTTTCTTATGCAGTCATGTTTCTTCCTGTTCATATGCTACAGTAGAGCTAAGGATAAACCATTGCAGTTTCATTGAATAAAAATAAAAAAATGCCTGGGATCACTGTGACAGTGGAGAAACTGTTAGTGGTAGATCTGAAAAATTGTTTTCACAAGACTCATAGAACAAGGTGGTTATGCCTCCTTTCTAGCTCCAGATTTATTTTTAGATGTAGGCAATTAATTACAAGCATATTTCCTTCAGTGTGACACAACCAACCAAGATCATTAGCTGTCAACAGTCTCTCTGCACTTGCTACATCCCCATGGCATTTTGCACGTTTAATTTCTAAGAACCACATTCTGACAAAATCAACGCATGTGATTAAACTCCTAACATAGTGTGAAACATTTTAATTGAACAATAAAAACTAGAACTGTAGGTTCTTTGCCTTAAAGGAACAGACTAAATGGAAAGCCGGACTACGACTTTTTTGTTGCAAATAAATTCTGAGCCGCTGGTCAATGGGTGTTGTTTTAGGCTCCAGTGAGGGTCAAACACATTTATAATGTGTGGATAAGCTGTCACAGGGCAGCACTACAGGGAGAGTGGCTATATTGGTATAAGCAAAATTTAAGAGTGATCATGAGCTGATCACAAGATGGGTGTGAGAGTAGCACATGACAAGCTAATAAAATACTGAAGAAACTGACTTTAAATAAACTGTCTATAACTGCGAGGAACTACATTGCTGTTACTACTTTTTATGCAATTAAATGTAATCCAAATTATTGGTCATTAATAAAATTAGGAATTATCCTTTTAAAAGTATGTCTTTACTTTAAAAAAAACTATGATAAATTATGTGGATTTAGCCCGTTATCCTTCAGTTTTACATGCAAAAGAGTGAGTACACTTCTTCAGATGCGCTCCATAGAAATGTGTTTTTACAGCAGCCATGTCAAGCCTTGAGAGAGGGACATATATGAAATGTAATTGTTGCAGAGTAAATGAAACCATTGAACATGCTCTACTACATTCTCAAAACAATCAAGAAGAAAGAAGACAACTGATTCATAACTTGGGGAAAAACAGGATTAAGTTAGACCTAAAGGAGTCATTGCAAATAAATGCAATTGAAAAACAAACAAATATATATATATACATAAATATATCAATTGTATTATTAATTTGTTTGAGCATCCTGTGATGGACTGGCAACCTGTCCAGGGTGTACCCCGCCTCTCACCCGTTGACAGCTGGAGATAGGCACCAGCCCCCCCGCGAACCCTGGAGGACTAAGCGGTTCAGAAAATGGATGGCTGGATGTTTGAGCATCATTCCAGTAAACACTCCAAGCCAGTTGGTGGCGGTAATGCACCAAAGTGTTTTTTGCCAAATATCTTAAAACTTGCAGGCATCACGTATGTTTTTGGAAAGATGAGCTCAGTGTCACCACCCTCCTCTAGTTACTCCCTGACCAGCTGAAGCAATATCAGCTGGATATCACTTAAATAAAATCTGTCCTAAATCATGACGTAGACTTAAAGAACTTCAAAACCAACGCATTTTGCCTCAATCTAAAGACATTCAAGAACAGATATGAAGTGAATTCACTGAAATCAGACTGGGAAGGGTTATAAAGCCATTTCTAAAGCCTTGGGACTCGAGTGAAGCATAGTGAGAACCATTTTTCATAAATACTTTGAGAGTGCGCTGACGTTTCACTCAAGAGATCACAAAAGGACCCAGAGGAACATCTAAAGCTCTGCAGGCCTCCCCTGACTAAGTAACAATTGTTATACTGGACTTTTTCAGACATTATACAGGCTAAAGTTTTTGAATTATAGAAAATAGTATTGTGTTGTCTAAAAGAGTATTATTTTTTTAAGGAGAACGTCCATGGTTGTTTCAGCACACAAAAAGCAGGGGCCACCACTAAAAGACCTCAAAACACTCCAACTGCTGGCATTACTGTAACATATACAGCACATCAGCAAGCCTCTACTGAGAACAGGAGCACTCATTATCTTGTGACATATATGGCAGACAAGGACAGGTTTCTAAAATCCTGAAGACTATTTTATTGCAAATTACGTATATAAAATGTTGGGTTTTGATCACACAGGATTTTTAGGTAGAATATTTTGTTTTGTTCTTGAATTTCAGAGTTAAAACAGAATTTGAAGCTCTCAGAAAAAAACAACAACAAAACAAGCGAATGATCAGCGCTCTCAGCTTCCTGAGACAGTCTCTTTATATTGACACTCAGCATGCTAGTTCCCATAATAATCAACACGGGGGATAGTAATCAGTCTCACCTCCTGCTTTTCCATTCTGCCCACAGAATTTATGGGACTGAATGGTCAGACCTACTGCTCGACAGATGGGACCCAAAGGAGGTGGTCATCCTGAAACAGCATTGTCAGTCCCCTCTGTTCGTCGGGATACATGACCTCCAACCTGGAACTCAGCACATGGTTGATGACTAGCTGTCAGAGGCCTCTGAGATGAATGGAGAGATATAAGGATTAGCATAGAAACCAGTTCCAAACCATCATACTGAAAAGTTGAATTTTGTAGGTCAGCTAACTTTTGTGCACTTGATCCTTAACTTCTCAGCAGAGAATGCTTTCAATTAATGACCCAATATATAAGTGCTTTTCCCTGAAACCTGCTTGAATTGATTAAATTATAGGGTAAACTGTTTTAGTAAATGTATGTATGAGCCGTTCTTTCATAAATGTTTTTAGAATTAGTGTGCATGCCTAGGTGTTGATTTTTAAACACGGGGAGCCTTAAGCCTAGTTTATACTTCTCCATCTACGTCAAAACGGATAGACGCAACGCCGTTATCTATCGAGGCAAGGGCTCTAGTTAACCAGAAATGACACTGCAATGGTAGGTAGACCCATTATAAAAAGTCAGCTCCTCCTGCTGTCCTGGTGGGGAATTGCTTCGCAACACTGACACAGAAACGGAGAAGTATAAACGGAAAAACATCTCCGTCAATATGTCTCTATCTGGGTGCAAATTTGCTGACGGAGAAGTAGAAACTAGGCTTAAGTCTCCTCACTTTCCAGCCGGCTCTTGGGTCCCTTAGCCAGAATAAAAAAATTATGAATGTCAATGGGCAACAAAAAAAGTTTTCTGGTTCGCTATGCCTTATGGCCCGAATCAAACATTTGCTGTACTTTGATTTAAATGATAACTAATGATATGCATTTCGAGTGTGTGTGTCAAGTGATTTTGATTTATTTGCTTGTAAAAATTAATAAATTAAAATGACTACAAATCGAAGTTGCATATATGACGTGAAAAAAGCTAGCATTATCTGGCACTTAAAATACTCACTGAGACCTTGTAGAGCTTGTCCCGCCTGCTGGCTCTCACTCCACTGACTATTTCTCCCGCAGCATAGCTGCCACTTCCCACATGGCCAGCACGCTAGAGATTTTTTATCTTTTCTTCAGTTGTAGTCTACTACATGTTTTCACACAAAACCTAAAGTAACTTTTGATCGAAAAGTAGCACTTTCTCCACATCAAAATGTGTTTTTAGAATTGACAGACATCATATGTTCTATCCATGGCTCATTTCAAAAAGGATCAAAAAATAACTTTTATTGATCCCATGACTCATTAATTTTTCATGACAGTCGGGAACCCATTAACCAAATGGAGAAGGGCATGACTTGGGCTCCCCATATAGTAGGAATATGTATTGGAAAGAATTTGGTGATATGTATCACAATACAGGAGGGAAGATACAATATATTGTGATACTGTACCATGCAATGCAATACTAGTAAGATTATAGTAAGATTATATGTTTCGGTTTGTAAAACTGAATTTAACTGCAGAAAAACTGTCACAGCATTCTAAACACTCCAACCTGTCTCACCCTGAAAAAAATCCAGTTTTATTACTAGATCTAGTTGAGACACAAGAACAAAGGTGAATACAGCCACCAACTACCAGTCATACCTTTAGTTGTACAACAAAATTTACTGTCATAATAATTTCCAAAAAATAAAGTGATAAATAAAGTGATTTTAATTATTTAAAGGGGTAAGCCCTTTTGGGAGTGTAGTTGATTTAACACTGATGTACGGTCACAAAATTTAAACTGGTATATTTTCTCCAAATCATTTAACTTCTATTAGTTTCAAAATGATAAACCAACAATTAAACAAGTTTTGTATTTCAGTGAGGGGAGGCTTCAAATAAATGCTACAGCTGAACACTCGTCTTATATCTTGATTGCTTATAAATGTGTTTTAAATGGAACAGCTTTCATCCTATAAAACAAATTTACTTTTTGATAAAGCAAGCTGGGCTTCCAGTTTGTTGCTCAATAATACATTTAAATAAAAATTAATTACTTTGACTTTTTCACCACCATATGCTACGAACATTTACAGGTCTTATTTATTTCCCCTGCAGAGAGAATGGAGCACATTACTAACTTCCAAACAGCTTGTTTGTTGGGAACTTCGCCTTAACTGCAGATGCTGTTGTACCAACATTTCATACCCAGCAGTATGCTTATACCACTCAAGGGAACAACAATCTTTAATACAGTTCCTGTACATCTATACATTAATATTCTACAACCACATATGCTTCAGATAGCACAGGTATGCAGCCCCACTTCATTATAAATAACATAATGCTGGAAGAGAGTTCTGCCTGCAGAGCAGGAGCTGTTGTGCAAAAAAAAAAAAAAAAGCTGCTCAACTATGAAAAACTGGAGAGTTTCCAAAAAACAAAATTATGTTTCACAAGATCTGAAGCTTTTGCTGTTCCAAGAGGAACTCCACTGGTGTTTGAAGAAAGCAAAACAAAAACAAAAAGTCTCTGCCCAATCTACAGGATTAAAATACTTGATTCACTTCAGACAGTGGAGAATTAATGTATATTATCCAACTACACCAAGTTGTTACAGCAATCATTCTTTCCCCACTTCATTGACACTGTTTTAGATGCTTGAATATACTAAATAGTTGAATGCTGAGGGAAGAAATAAATGTCTGATCCAGTGCAATTTGTCTGTGTTGATTTAATGAGGAAACAATGGGTATTAATCATTTCTGTCGTTGCAGGTATTACAAGTCTGTGCCTTAGGCAGCCAGTGATGATTGATAACTCCAATGATTATGCTTTGCCAATGGGAGATGGAGGAAGAGCAGGAACGATGAGAGGAGGAAGAGACGAGAGGGCTTAATGACACAAATGATAATTACTGAATTGCTATTACCTGAGATTTAAGCAGGCCAGCTCTGCTCTGAGTCCCTGATACAGAGTTTAATACCTCTTACATGAATAGCATTTAATCAGCCTATAATTTCTGTATAAACTGAATTGTATAATTTAATATTTCTTTCATGGAAGCAAAGTTGTGATTACTTCTTGTTTATAGAGACGAATTGGGAAAATGTAAAGTGTTTTTGGTTTTAAATAACCTTTCCTTGTAGGCATATTCCATTATTTATTGTATCCCCTAAGTGATAGGTTCTGTATAAGTATGGGAGGTGGGGTCCTGCACCAAGTGAGTGATCTTTCATAGAATATCTTCATTGGAGAACTCGCTGCACTGGCTGATTCCATACACCTGGTGGCAATTAAGCCACCATTTTGTGTCTGTTTTTCAAACTTACTGGTAGTGCCAAGGCGAAGAAGAGATATCATGGTCAAACATGGTCATGATAGTAAGAAGGTGCGGGAAGTTTTGCTTTTTCGTAGCCTGGATAACATGCAAATCAAACAATGAGTTTTGCTTATCAGTAGAAAATCCAAAAGTACAATTGGATTATGTAGCAGGATATCGATTCCCAAACACTCCAGCAAGTCCACCTCAGAGTGGTTTAAAGTATATGAAAAAAAGTTTTAAAAAGTCTGAACTTGAATGTAATTTAGATGCTGGTCTTAAGGTGTTCATTCTAGAAAACCGTTCTTTGTTGCTGTGGTCAAACATTTTTACAAAGAAGTATGTGCCATAATTCCTCAAGAAAGTAAAAGCCTTATTGCCGCAAAGAGTGGAAAAACATGTTATTAGCTTTTGAGAGCAAATGTTTCCCACAGAGGTAGGTTGGCTTGAATTGTTTTTTTATCCTTAAAATTGACCTGGCATGACATTTGTTTGGGTTTCTGATCATGTCTTTTAGTTCCCCCAGCCTGCCTATGGCCCCTTAAGGGGTTAAAATTGCTGATTAGTCATTCCTTTGTTCCGGTGTATGTCTGCCTACATAGTGAAATTAGCACTCAGAAACAGGCTGTTTGGCAGTTCGGCATATGACGACACGTTCGGCATATCACGTGTTGAGTTCCAGCCAATTACCTCCTTCCCCGAACTACACCCTCCAAGTCCCACCCTCCGCAGCGCGGAGAACTACGGTAACAGGCAAACAAAAAACCATCAGCATGGAGTCCAGACCGCATCCAAACTGCACTTTACCTGGGTGTGCAAAAGAGAACATAAATCTCTTTGTCCTACCACTTCTGAGCCACTGAAAAGCTTGTGGATAGATTTTATGTATGCAGGCAATGTGCCCGACCGACTACCGAAGCGTGTGGTAGTTTGTGGTAAACATTTCTAGGACGACTGTTTTTCCAACTTGGGACAATACAGCAGTGGATTCGCAGATCGTCTTAACCTTCTACCAGGATTAATACCAACTCTCCGTGAACCAGCAAATATCCCGGTACAAGTAAGCATATTTCCTCAATAATGTCCTTCAGCTGTTAGTACACATTGTGGCATTGTTTGAGTTGTTCGCTTTACAATTAGCTTCAAAGCTAACATTCAGAATTAGCTTCGCAGCTAATACCCCAGTTTGATTATGTAGCATTGGTGCTAGTATGGTTTTATTTGGGGGGAAAAAGATTATATATTATGGTTGAACATTCGAAATATCGTTAGAGACTCATTGACCACAGAAGCGCATAGCCTAGGCCCCGCTCTGCGAAACCTGGTCAATCTTTGCTAATGCTCACAGAAGGGCTACCTCGTCACATCTGCAATTCTTCAACAAGGCTGAATTACGGCAAGCGATCCTTTGATATAGTATTAAGGTACTTAGAGTGTGGCTAAAAAGGGCCCAAACGTTGCGGGGAATTTCATGTCAATTCTACTTTAATAAAGTCATCATTTGAATGCTGCTTTTTTTATTCACATTTTTTGTCAGAAATAAAAATTTACCTCATTCTGAAACATTTAAGTGTACAAAAAAAAAGCAAAAGACAAAGAAATCTGTAAGGGAGCAAACCTAACTTAAATATTTTTGATATTTTAACTAGTAAAAAAAAAAAAAAAGATAAATGTATTTGAATATTTTTGATGTATTTATTTATATCCTTGGCAGACTTATGTTTGCAGCAATTTTTGGATTTTTATGAGCTTGTTTTTTTTCTGACTGAAAGCCATATGAATTTTATGAAGTGGCTGAGCCAGAGTCTTGACTTGAATCTGTGGAGAAAGCTTAATTTTTAAGTAATCGCTAAGGATAAATCATCAAAATTCTGAAGGGATATATTGCTGTAATATCAATGTTTCTGGGCTTTATTTTATTGAGAAGGGCATAAAGTTTTTTTAAATGCAACAAAAATATTATTTTAAAAATTCCACTCCTTTTAAATTGTTTTAGCTTTTGACAGATGCAAGTCCTACTTCTAATTGGAAGCAAACTGTTTAAACAATAGCTTTAAATCTAAATCTACCAGGGGTATGCATCATTTTGGTCCTAACTGTAGGCTGACATACAATTTAGATTTATTTTTCAAAAGTGGGTGAACATATAATATATCAAATTTCTGGTATTAAAAGGAGTGCTACTAAAACAAAATAAATGTTCAAGAATATTTGCTGCATCAGTTTGGCATTTTGTACATAGTACAAAGTGTAGAGCAGCCTGCTATTAAATGGGTTTCGTCTCACTGTACGACACCAGACTTGACAGTTATCCAAACCTGCCTCATTATGTCCCCAAAGCTAAATGAAGAAAGTACCACAACCCAACATCATATAAGCTGTTTGCTTTGCCCACCAGGGGCTACAACAGCCCTTCTGGCTGCTTCTAAGTAGCTCATGGTTGGACTGGCTGACCTTCAGAAAGCTGTAATAAACTTTTACAACAAGCATGGATGGACAAGGAAAGTCATACTAAGCAGAATTACTTATTTTTTCCCGATTTGGCATCTGAGTATTTATAGACTCTTAGCATCTGCTTATTTTCGCTGTTATCTTGTGAAGAGACTCACAGCCACCCAATGTGAATGTTGGTCAGTCACACTCCAGCAGCGACAGACTGATAATAAAAGCCAATTAACTGTTGTGCAGGCCAAGAGAGTCTTGGGACACCAACCATCTGCAAGACCTGTGACTTCTGCATTGACTCCTTCATTATGGAGTTTAGGGGGCAAGGGGTAAGACAACCCTGAACAGCAAAGGTGAAGGACGTAGTGACAACAGCTTTAATGTGAGATAGTTATAAATATTTTTCAACTCCCCAGAAGTTTTTTTTTTTTAACATTATTGAAAAAGTTATGGGTAGGTTAAATGAATTTTATATATTATGATTAATCTGATCCGCTCTTTACTAGGTTGTAAGAATATCTAAATCTAACTTTAGCTGTACAAAACATGAAACAATTCCCCACCGCACTTCATTTCAAAAAGATTAAATGAAAATCCTAAGTTTGTGTATACAAATATGTCTACATCATTATTTAACAGCTTAGAGTACAGCCTTTAGCATAACTCCACGTAGTCAGTTTCAGTAGAGTAATCTCGCACATTGTTATCGAGGAATTATGGCCAATAATAATATTGCTTTTATTATGATCTTTGAGTGTTTTGGTTTTTGTTTGCAATGTATTTCTTTGAAGATCATTTTTGTTCTATAGGTCTTGCCATTTTTAAGTTCATATGAATATTGTTAGTAAGGTGCTGCCATATTAGTTTAGTTCTTGTTTGTGCATTTGAATTAATGTATCTTAGATCTGTGCTAGTCTTTATCCATTGGTTTGTGGATTGTTTGAGTCGCAGTTCAGCTCTTTTTGTGTTAATTGGTCTCTCTTGCTCAGTTTTCCCTGCCTTTCTTCTACAATAACTGTACCACATTTTTCTCTAAGTTCTCCTGGTTTCTTTGTCATATTTCACCCCGTCTTAATATTTAAGCTCCTGGTTTTTCTTTGTTCCTGACTGGTGTGATGGGAGTATAGTTTTTTTTTAGTAATTAGGATTAATTAATTAGTTAAGGTTTTGAAATGCAGCTAGGGAATATGTCATGTAGGGGACCAGATATAGTGCTTGCATGCTAAAACTGACGTTGGTACACAGATATCAGCAAGACATCCTTTTACCTGCTTATACAGTGTGAAGCGGATTGAACTTGGGGTTCGCTTTTGTTATCAAAAATCCTTCACTTCACCTTTCTGCTAATGGTTCTGCCTGCATTTGGGTCCAATTAGAGGCCAAACAAGACAGCTTTACAGAATGAATAATTCATTAATAGCCTAGGTTAAGGTGTCAGACAAATTACTCTTTTGATTTGATTACACCTCCAACACTATGCTTGACATTTTGTATGCAATGTTTTCAGATGCAGAGGCCTAAATAGCCATCTTGGATTTTCACAAATTTTCTGGGCCTTGCACACCCGACTCCCATGCACCGCCATATCTATGATGGTGCATGGCCAATAACCACCAAACACTGACAACAGCATAACTCAAAGAATAACTAAAAAGCACTTTACATTTGCAACACAAACTATAATGTACAATGGAGAACTTCTAAAATTAACGGGAATACATTACCCATAAGTCTTTGCAGCATACAACTGTCCCCCAACTGTTTTTTTTTACGATTTGTGGCCACGGTGCCTTTATCTCTGTTCAATAAAAGAATTATCTTTTCAATAATGTTCCCATTACATGTTCATTGCTGGATTTATGGAAAAAGATACCATTACATATCCATTATTAGCAAAATGGATAACATAAATTAGAAGTGTTAAATAATTGAATGAAAAAAAGGATTTTTATCCCTGTTTTGAATTTTACCCTAATAATCCCCCCTGTTGTGATAACCCACACTTTACAAGCAAAATACCAAAACTTTTGACTTTTGGTCACACTGACAATTTATTCAGATCATCAATTTATTTGATTGGTCACATCTAGCAACTACTTTCCCTCTTAAATCCCTTTGAATGACCAAGAGTGTTCCTAGTTTTTCTAACGGCTTGTACTTTTAATAATTTTAGAACTTGTTAAATAGCAAATCACGTTTATTATGTCCTGACATCTAAAATTGTAGAAATTAAAGAGGGTGCACCTTGTGTTGACAAAGTCCATGTATATGTTTAAGAATGCTTTAATAATAAACCCACCTATTTTAGAGAAATGTTAAAAAGAATAACTAATAGTTATGTTAAGAATATAATTTAAAAATGCAAACGTCCTCACTCAGTTAATAAAAAAATAGATTTTTGCCATTTTTATATAATTTGTAGAAGTAAACTCAAATGTTCTTTAGTCAGAGGAAGCGAGCCTTTACAGAGATGAATACAAATCATTTCTGAAGGTGTGGGAGGTGACAAAATTGACACGCAAATGTAAAAGGGGAGCAAAAAAGCACATTAACTAGGCCGACAAAGAGGGAAAAAAATGATGGAGAAAAAAAAAAAAGAGGCTTATTAAAATGGGAGTAGTGAGGTGACACAGATCCTTTTTATGCCAGAGTTGCCAGGTACCATTCCCCTGTTTTGGCTGGCAGATGGGTCCTGTCGTGGCGCGCCTGAAAGATGGCGCTCAATGCCGACACCTTCCCTGGGAACACACACAGACGGAGACACATACACAAACACAACGTTGTCTTGCAATTTCACTTCTTCACTTGCCATCACAGCCACAGTACTGACAGATTGAGAGCAAAGACCCGGGCAGGTAATCAAGTTAGACACCTGAGAGCGACCCAAGGATCCCTGCAGGTGGAAAGCTCTGCTGGCTACACTGCAAGACCCCAATTAGGTCTAAATAAAGGATCCATTAAAGGACCAATTAAAGAGACATTATGAAACAAGTAATTTCTGTTAGTTTTTGATGAACAAAAATTACTGAGACACAGTTCAGCCAACACCTGAGCAATGTGGATTTTGGACAGCAGCTTCATAATGAGGTAGCTATTTTGCAGAGCATCAGCGGCAAACTCCTTGAGATCTGGCCATGCTCACATCCCATGATAAAACTCAAACTATTGATAACTTTGAATATATAATGCCTCTAGAGTGAACTGTGGAAGTTTGAAGCCTTTATTTTAAATATGTGGGTTATTTGTGAAGAGTTAAAATGGTGGTAGTGGATGAAACATATCAAACCTTTTGTTGGGTTTGGAGCAGGGGTGTCAAACTCATTTCCATTTTGAGCCACATAAAGATAATGAATGTTCTTATAGGACCAATTGTGACAGAAAGTATTGCTAAAACTGTCTTTAACAATACTCTAAAATAATAAAGAGATAGTTCGCATTTTTAGACATGAAGTTGTATCCCATTACCAGCAGCATTTTGCAAGCACATTAACCCAACTCTGATCACATACTGGTCAGAGCTCCTCTCATTCAAACCTTTTCAAGAAAGTAGTTCCAGCTAGTTTCTGGGGCCATCATACAGTGCCGTTTCTCTTGAAAGAAAATTATAGGCATTTGAAAGGCTGATTAATTTGCATCGCAAAAAAATCTCTTGCCAAAATTCAGATTAACAAAATTCTTTCTTTGAGGAACAGTGTTTTAAAATATTTCAATAATTATCTCAGGTATTTGTTATGATCCTCAGCCCATCTTTTCTCCTAAAGGACTAGACCCATCTTGGATGCTGCTTTTATACCAAATCATAAATACAATCACCTGTTGACATCACCTGTTTCAAATCAAATAATAATTTAACCAATTTACCTGATTACTTGCCCTAAATTACTCCTGTGCCAATCATTTTTGGAATGTGTTGTAGGTCTGAATGACAGGAAAGGACTTACATTTAAAAATGAAATGGAGTTTACCAGAAGAAGCATGAAATATTTAGTGTTCATATTGTCTGCAAGTAAATAACAGTCAAAGTAAATTTAGAAATCACTACTGTCTTTTTTTATTCACGTTTCCACACTGTACCAATTTCTTCTAATTTGAGGTTGTATGTCTGAGGGTCAAAAAAGCAACTATTGCCGAAAAGTAATCAATCATCGCTTAGATTTCAATTGTCCTTTACACAGACTGAAAGAAAAAAAAACTGAAGAACTTAGAGAGCACAAGAAGAACACACAGGGACCAGGGCAAGATAAACGCCAAAATCCAGCAGATAATCACTAAAACTTAGAGACCAAAGTAAATATGTAATTGCTAGAATTAACACAGTTGAGTCTATTTAGCAGAATAAATGTCACCTTTAAAGGAACCATACAGAAAAATTGGGTAAGTTTAGCCAATACACACACACACCTAAAAACAACAGTAAAAACCAACATTAGGCTGAGTACATATGAGCCAGCTAAGGAAAGGCCATTATGGGAGCCATCTGAATCGGCAGCAGCAGATTAACTGCATCAGCCAAGGCACTGCCCAGGGCTCTGAGACTCTCACCTCCACCCAAGCACTACCTGGAGAGCACCCAGCCACCCACAACCGGCCACCGCTCACGAGGTAGAGGACTCCCACAGAGGAAACACTGGAGGGAAGATTAAAGTGAGAAGTTAAAATATTAAAATACACTGGATAATGAGATTAAGTAGGAAAATACTGATATAAAGTTTAAGACTGATCTCATTTAGACTTATTTAGTGTAAAACATTGATCAAATGTAATCAAATAAAACATGCAGAGCAACAAACAAATATTGATAAACAGTGTTGGGCAAGTTAGAAAGAAATTATATATATTTCACATTACTAGTTACAATGTCAAAAATGTAATATGTTTGCATTACATATTACTGTCTTTAAAATGTAACAGAGATACATTACTTTAAGTTACTTTTGGCAAAATATCTTAAATATGTAACACGACTTCTAACCACCGTAACTTATCAATTTACATTTTACACAAGGGTCACACCACAAAAAACTGTATTTTTAACACTATTTTATTAAAATTAAGTCTCCAGGTCCTTTGCAGGCCTTCTTTTTCATTGTAGTGTTTGGGAAATCTGACCAAAAGGATGCGATGAAAGTGCTCATCACAAAGATGGTTGACAAAGATGAGACTCCGATGTCTGAATTCTTACAACAGAGGGTTAGGAAAACAGTGTGAATGCCGCTGTATAAATCTACTGACTGTTCATCTTTTCCTCAGCCGTCCTGATTCTCTGATGTTTTAGTTTTGAGAAACAGGAAGTGGATGGTGGATCTTGTTCTACCGTGTCCAACTTGATTTGGTCTGTTGCATTAGTTGGCTAGAAAAACAATTTAAAATGCATTTGTAACTTGAGTTACTGAAATTGTAACTAGTAATATATTGTTGTATATTTTGTAAGTAATGCATTGCATTACTCAGTCACTTTAAAAAGTAATCCAATCCTGTAACTCATTACTTTTGTGATGCATTACTCCCAACACTGTTGATAAACAATAATCAGTTAAAACTGCGGCTAAAAAGGTGAGTCTCTTATATCATGTATAATATGGGGGAAGTCCGACTGCTGTCAGGCCAGAATCCACTTCGAAAAATATTGTCACGCTAGGTTATGCAGGCTTCCTTTCAAACTAGAAGAGAGATACTAACGTATGGAAGCAGCTACCAAACAAAATCAGAATAGCTGAAAGCGGAATCCAGCGCAGCAGCAACAGGTATTAATCACCTGCAAATAACTACAGTCAGTGTTGGGGAGTAACGGAATACGTGTACTGGCGTTACGTATTTAGAATACTCATGAGTAACTGTATTCCAATACAGTTACTGTTTTTAAACCTGATATTCAGAATACAGTTACTTTCATAATACCATTGGAATACTTGTGTGTTTTTCCACTTTCCACCTGAAAGATGAATAAAAATTTGGGAAACGTGTGTCTCCATTTTGTGTAGGCTATCCTATACTAACAACTTTCCAATGAAACCATAGACGCTAACATGAGTGCTTGAATCCACAACCACAGCCGAATCAACCTGCTAACAGCGAAGGAAGTAAAGCATCCATGTCCTGGAAATTCAAGCAATTTTTCAATCTAAAAAAGGACGGGGGGGGTCGAAACCTTGCGGTGCTGTGCAATCTGTCTGTCAGTTAACCTACCAGCTGCATCCAAAGAATCAACATTTAATCTGAAGAAACACAAGTAGGTTATTTTTATGAACTGTCTGTCTAGTTTTGCTTTATTTGTCCATTATTTTACAGGGCCTGTATCGAGTTACTTAGGTCATTTCTCACAGTTACAGTGTCAGTGTTGGTTGTAGCTTAAATTATGTTAGCTTGATTATATGTTGTTGTGATGGGTTTCCGCAAAAGAAAAAAAGAAAAAAGAAATTAAAGGCTAATAGGTGAATTTTTTTTTCCATTTGGAGTGCAATGAACGTCAGTTTACAATACTTTTGCATTTTTATAACCGAAAGTATAAATAGCCTAATAGACTGAGGCTGGAAAACAGCTAAACTTCATTTCAAATTACTAAATATAACATCTGATAAAATGTAAGAAGATATTAATGCTAAAAACTAGTTTGTTTGTTTTTGGTCACTGAGAGTTAGCAGTTCTGTGCCAAAAATATTTTTTTCCCAGTCAGTACATAATGTCATTAATATGCCCTCTGTTTTCCTGTGGGAGTAACTACCAGTGCATTTTGTTAAACTTAAATGCTGTTTTCAGGGGGAAGTATTCCAAGTATTTAGAATACAGTACCAGGATTCAGCAAAGTAACAGAAAACATTGCAAAATACATTTTAAAGCAGGTATTCAGTATTCTGTTACTAAATACATTTACAACTTATTCTCCCCAAAACTGACTCCTGTAGTGCTTACAAAGATCTTGCTGCCTCACTCACGTACACAAACAAACACACAACAGTGGCTCAACCGCTCTTTTGGAGTACAAAAACAAACGTTCTGGCCACTGGTTAACAACAGGCTGTTGTTCCAGCGGGATGTAAAAGTGCAAAGGAGTTAAATAAAAAAACTAAATAAAAATACACTAAACTGATGATTCTGATGACTGCATTGAATAGCCATTGGAATTCTGTAAAGGCAGATATATCACACAACAGGTTGGCTTTATCACTGAAATTGTAAATGTCCATTGTAAAATTGCTTAGTAAAATACAGAAATGGGATGATTATGCTCAGGGTGCACAGGTAATTTACCCTTTCAGTAACGTGTCCTAAATCACTTTTATGTCAAAATATAACATAGAAGAAGCTGTTGAGCTTTGTTTAAGAAGAGGCAATAATGATTATGACTGCTTTTTTAATCATTTACACATGCGATGATGCATATGGTACACTTTAGGGCACCTTTGAACTTTAGTTCGAAAAATGTTTTTAAAAATTACTAATGTATTAGTTTATTGTCACATTTGGTGTTGATAAAGGTAATAATTCAGGTTTTAGACCCACATTGTGTTTTAGGTCACTACTACATTCTTTTAAGATAATGTATTTTTAGAATTTAAATAGGCAGACATTACATTCAATCTTTTTCAGTGTATTAAAAATCATACTACTTGGTAACAATACCACTCAGACATATCACAGTTATAGGGAAAATTTCAGTGTTTTCTTTCCAAAGAGACCCCAGCCATGTCTCTACTCAAAATTGCTCAAGAACGGCTTTATTTTTTTAATTTGGGTATGCATTTTTAAAGCAATGTAGGGCGGAAATTGCAGAAATGTTATTAAATGTTGTTATGATCTTCAGGCAGAGTAAAATGTGTTTTGTAGACGCAGACATTACTGAGTGATCACTGTAATTGCTTGTTAATGTGTAACAACTGATGTGGTTTCACAGACCGCTTTCTAAAATCCTTGTGTGAGTATGAGAGAGTCTGAGTGAAAGACTAAGTCAGAAATCCAGAGATGTGTAGAGATAAGTCTGTCTGTCTGATATCTGAGCATCCATCAGAAAGAGTCAATAAAACCCTGCAGAATTACTGTCGCAAAAAAAAGAATCCACTTTCCCTGTAGAGAATACACAAAGATACATTTAAACTTCTTTGCTCATTTTCCCCTTTACACTCTCTGAGATTGTTTATTAAAACATAAACCATTGTCTGATTGTTCTGAGATGTATGTTCAACTGCTTGCAAAACTAGGAAGATCAAGCAAATGGATATGGGTCATTAAACATTGAATGAAAAAAAGTGTAAATATAGACATTTGGCAACCGCGGTGTTTGACCCTAATGGAAAGGGGGAGGGGTCCAACATCCTGCTTTGCCATGTTGTATATTTTTATGCAACGAAGCTTCATTTAAAAAAGTTGCGAATAGGAATTTTCAAGTCTTACTAAAAGTTTTTTTTCTCAGTTGATTGCTAAAAATATGTTAGGGACCAAGCAGTAAAGCATAGAGGACATAGGTGTTTCATTCAAAATGTGGGTTTTTAATTTACCTAAAAATAGGACAATTGTACAAATTTTTTAAATTCACAACTTCAAAACAAAATTCATGACAAGAATAGAATAGAATAGAAATCTAGACTCAAAGTGAAACTAACATAACCTCAAGACAAAGTGGCTGCTACGTAACAGACTAAAGCCTAGTTTATGCTTCACGACTGCAAATTTGCACTGAGACGCCGACGTATTGAAGGAGGCGTTTTTCGTATAGTACTCCGTTTATAGTACTCGTTTATAGTACTCCGGTTTTTCTCTCCACTCTGTTGTTTTTTCAGCGTTGCTCGACCAGGAAAGCAGGGGGAGCTAAAACAGATTAGATAAATGATCCTTTCAATATAACGCATGTACTGGCCAAACTCTGCATTAACTACTGGTTACAGCAACTGTAGAGCACCAATCTGGTGAAACGATCTCTCGCTGTGACCAATCAGATACATACGCTCTCCGTTGACGGAGACGGATAGCTAAAAATTGGGCCTCTGGTCTGTGCATCCTTTCGTAAGTGACGGAGAGCCCTTGCGCTGACGGATAACACCGTTGCATCAATCTAGGCTTAACACAGAACAACTAAACCAACTCCAAAGAACCCCCCATTCCCAGGCAATGAGGCAATCTTCCATCTGTCTGCGAAAAAAGAAGCACACATGCATGATAATGCCACCACTTTGTTTTATTTTGTGCTTGGTGTGTTTAGTACGATGTAAACATTTTTTTTTTCCTCACAAGAGCCCTTTTTCATTTAAGCCAAAGATGTTGGCATAGGTATTTGTCTCATCTGCCCAGAGCCTCATCCTCCACATTTGTTTAATCTCCAACATAGTTTGTGACCACATGCACACCTGATGTCTCTCTGATTGCTTTTAACGATGCCTTTCTTCTAACCACTTCTTAATGAGGCCTGACAAATCTCTTTCGTTTCAACCACAGTTGTCAGAAATACCATAGATATTCTTAGTGCTTTTCTGATTAATGCTTTCCATGTTTGTCTATTGATTATCTCTAACAAATCTCTGAGGCCTTTTGCAGAGCAGTGGTATTTATAATGATATTAAATTGCACAGAGGTGGATTTTATTTATTACTTTAGTAATGTCTGAAGGCAGTTATTTGCCGTTGATTTTTATTTTACGGGATCAAGGAGCAGATTTGTCCTTGCTACACAAAGTGGCATATTGACTTCATTCACAGGTCACATTCATCTTTGTTGATACCGTGTTGAGAAACAGAGATAGAGTACGAGAGAAACAGAGGTACATAAATGATCAATAAGAAAAAAATGGAGAGGCAAAAAAGGTGGAGGGGGAAAAACTGAAGCGTATCGGAAGAAGCAGGACTAAGACAAGATAAAAATGTATCTTCATAAGTTGCTGCTCTTGGTATTTGGGATGGAACGGTGAAGTAGAGGATGAATGTGAAGTGATTAAAGAATTTTGTTTGTCCCATGAGATCTAACAGCTATCTCTGCTCATACCGTCTTCACCCAGGAATTGTTATCTCACCATTCTCCTCGTTTTGATCTCACAAGACTGTGTCCTAATAGCTGGATTCAGTGTCAGTGTGTGACTGCTGCTCTGAGATCTGTGGAAGCAATACAGCATGGGGACACACCCTGCAAACTCCACATGAAGAAATATCAAATTTCACACGAGTCCTCTCACCTGTGCTTGCTCATGTTAAAACAAATATTTCTGGTCAATGAAACCCCAGCGTGGGAACAGAATAATGAAAATGAACAACTCTTCACTGACCAACCTCTAAGGGCCTTCACATAACAGCTGGATTTATACTTACATAAGATTTCACATGAGGAAACTCAAATACTTTAGTTGGGTGTATCAGAGAACTGAATATTTTTTGACACTATGTGTTTTAGATTTTTATTAATTTGAAAACTTTATTTTTCTTTCACCCGTGCTGGTTGTCACAGAAAATCTGAATACAGTTCTGTGATGTTTGGGTTATAATTTGAAATAACGCAACAGGCGTGAATACTTTTTAAAGGCACGGTATATCCAAGCCTTGATACATTTTAGAATCATACGATCTACACTTTCTCATCCCAACCATTACGCTTCATTCTGTGTCTGCTCTATACTATAGGCACACAGAATGCATACTTTTTCAAGAAGGGGTCTACTCAACAACATAAACGTCGTCATTGGTGGATGCACATGCTAGAACAAGGTCACTTCGGGCATCAGTGTGTCCAGCGGTGTTGAATATTTGGACTGGAAACAGCGTTGAGTGCCACGTCAAACAGTGCCCCTCACCAAACAGTTGTCAACAGGATTTGGTGAGTTTGCAGATATTTTTATTCACTCGTACATTTGCCGTCAGAAGAGCCAAGTCTGTCGGCTGAGGACAAACTGGAGAACAGACCAGCAGTGCATTGCCTTTGTTTATCTGATTAGGTTGAAACTGGTTATTGACATAAACAAAACAAAAGAGAAAAACATGTGCAAAAGTTCAAAAGAAGGAAGTGGGTAAAAATATTTGGACAATACTTCATGTTAAATATAGATTTGTATAGTTCTGAGTAGAATGGGAGGAAAGAATATGGAAAAGGTCACAGAAATCAATGTTGATGTTTTGCATATTAAAACCACACCCTAATGCAAGAGTCTCATATATTCTCCCAGCGCCTGGCTGATCCCTTTTGCCACCATCAATCTTCACTGACACATTATTAACCATGATAGTTCTGCTGGATGGATCTTTACAGAGAATGGCTTCCTGTTTGTTTATACAAACACACTGACAAATGCGGAGACGCGTACAGATGCGCAGCTCCCTTGTAGCCATTGTGCTTTTCAAGTGTCATGCAGCCATCTGTCATGCTTCGATGAGGGAAATACATTCACAGCGCCACATCTCTGTTGGACTTCCTCGATCTAAATGCGAGGAGCCTCGAAGGGACAAGGGGGCAGAACCAAAGCTGTAAAACGTCACCAGCTTCTGGCCTAGGGACACTAACATGACAGCTTAAATCTGAAAATGGAAGTGCCACAGTAACTTAAACAAATAGGTAAAGGAAGTACTTTTTAAGAAAAATCCACCCAATTTAGCTTCATAAGCGAAATAAAAATGTATAAGTCATGTTTGTAACAACTGTAATATCCTTATTAATCTTCTTATTCAATCATTTGTAATAAACCGTATTATTAAATATAAACCATTTCAGCAAGTAGTCAAGTGGCGGAGATTTTTTATTCTCTACTTCGAAGTTGTCCATATTATCCTTATGAAGCAATTTAATTTCCAACTATAGCGTCCTGCAGTTTTAGACTGAACGTCTAATTCCTACACAGACTGGTGGCCATTTTGGGTATAAATGACTTGCATTAACACTAGCTCGTGGAACTGAACTCACAACTTTCCAGCTGCCAGACAGCTACTGTCTCCATTGATCTACGATCATCCTGTTGCATTTGAACTCTTCGATTCCAGTAGACACTCACAGTACAAGACCAGGGGGTATCATCAGATTAAAGACAACTGTTAGACTGCAGTTTAAAGGACGTACCACTGTAGACCTTTTAAAATGTTTTAAGTATTTTTGACCTGATCGACGGTCAGAATACTGTAAGTATTTTATTATCAAAGACAAGTAAGCGTTTTAATACAGTGAAGACTAAAATAAAGATTTAAAGTGACAGAATGTAGTTTTTACCACTAATCTCATGAAATGTCCATCGAAATATTGTTGAAAAAGAAAAACAAAACAATCCCCAGTATTGGTGGCTTCACAAAATATAATCATAAAAAGCAGGTCTAAAATACATGGGCGCTGGTCCAAGTGTCTGGGGGCCGACATATTAGATGCATTTTTCACACATTTACAGAGTTTTGAACACGCAATTACATTACTATCCCCTCAAAGTTTAAATGAAAAGCTCTATGAACACTCTGAACAAACTCCTTTCTCCATCCCTGATTGACTGACTGACCAACCCCATCAGAGACCCACGCAACCCAGGTCACCGGGGCGGCCTCGGAGACGGCGGATCCCCGCAAAGGGAGAGATACCACCTCAGCTGTTGTGCGCTTTCTCTTAGTGGAAATAACCTACAAAATGCTGAAAACTTTCACCATTCATAAATGTTGTTTTAAACATTTATCTCTTGGCTCATTACCAGTGATTAAAGATCTGATGTGATTGTCATTTTTTGCATACATGATTTCGCTGGAGGTGTAATGATCTGACGATGTAGTAGTAGAAAAATCACGCAATTGTCATTTTTGGCCTATATGGCTATCTGTTGGTAAGGTCATTACTCAAGTACAAAAATACCACTTGCTTGCAATGATTTGGGTATGTACTGCCCTCTATCGCCAGGGAAACTACAAACTGTCCCTTTAAAAAATAAATTACACACCATTCAGTAAACAACTTATTTTTGGTGACATTTGTGGATTTGATTCTATAAATCATATAGGTCTAACCACTTTCTGACTTCTTAAATTCAATTTATTAAAGTTAGCACTGCTAATAAGTACTTAAGATTGACTTTTTTTAATTTCTACACAAGGTGTTCTCCTTTTAAATTTGGCAACGAGGGGCCACTCTTCATTTGCAGTTTGACGGCTCTGTTTCAGAGGGGTATCCCCGCCGGCCCGGCAACGATGGCTGCGGTGAGGCAGCGGAGTGACTGACGACTTGGAGACTGTCTGTCAGGCAAAGTGATGGCTCAGAGACACTCTGTGACAGATCAGGCGAGACGAAGGTGAAAAACAGAAGAGGAAAAGGAGGAGGAGAAGGGAAGCCTGGCAGCTTTGTCTTTCAGCCTGGGTAGAAATGGGAAATGGGGACAGCAGTAAAAAAAACGTGTACGCTCTCAAGTGGTGGATGTGTTTGTCTTTTGAAAATCAGCTGGAAACTATACTTGTTTACAATGTTTTTCAAGATGGATTAAACACATGAATTGTGTTCCATGATGCTTCATTAGGCTTTTCATCCATGCATTGGTGCTCAACAACATCAGTGATGGTCTGCAGTCAGTGTGAAAGCTCTCACCCAGGGACATAATGAACATCCTAATCAACCAAGTAAGTAATCAGCTAGTATCTTAATTAGGCTTGAAGCGCAGTTCTTCAATCAGTCAAGCCTCAACCTGTCCTATTCTGCAAGAAGGGATGTATGACAACACCTCTTGTAAGCATTTACACTGAGTGCTACATTACAGTTAATGTCTCAACTTTATAAGATATACCTTTCTGTTAGACCCAATGTGGAACGATTTCAAAGCATGACACTTTCTAAAGGTGAATATCAGATCTCAGCTCCGTATTTATAGAGTTTAATTTCTAGAAAAGCTTCAGAAAAACTAACACCGACAACCCTCTATGAAATAAGGTAATTATTTTAAGAGTGGGAGGAAGTGCAACATTATGCCTGCACAGTATTACAAGTGAATGCCAAGAAAATTACAATATAACTGTGTTCAACACAAATACTGCGCCGCCATTTGTAATCTGACAGCTACTAGGCCAGAGGCTAACTGCAAACAATGCTAGTAGTAAGTTAGGAAATTTTTTTTACCTCTAAACATATCTCAAGCTGCTTTTTTCAACTACCATCAACAAACTGTATTTATATACTTATCAAACTTCCGTTTATTATTTGTCTTCGCTCATCGTCCCGTTTGTTCCGGCCGATCAGTAACTTGCAACTCTTCTTTGAAACTCACGAAGGGGATGGGGTGAGTGGCTGACAGCGAACTATTGTGTTTTTTTTCATGCACTGAAATATTCCAATTTGACCACAAGATGTCAATCATACTGTACCTTTAAAGACACACTGCGGAACTTTGCGGGTATTGCTCTTTCAAGGTCTGCGTTATAACATCACTATTGCAAAACCAAATCTCTATGGATCACATCTGAAGAGGCCTGTACTGACACTTTTATAAGCTATATTAAATTAGCACAGGAAAATAACTATATAACCATGTATTACATTTCAAGACAAAAGAGATTCTTCTAATAAATCAGGTCAAAATACAGATTTGGCATACTGATTGTCGATCCAATTTATTTATTTATTGCCTTATTATTCCAGTGTTCCAAAATTAAGTGTCCAACTACAAGGTTGAAACTTATGCCCAGGTATTTGTTCCTTGTACTGTGGAAATTTGAATCCATTTACATATCCTCAGTAGCAAAGCAGTCAATCATCCAGGTGCTAAGCAAAGTGCTTCTCCAGGGGTCAAACGTGGTTTGCACTCTCGGGGTTTGCCTCCTCTCAGCCCAACAAATCCAGGACAAGAAGCAGAGGTGAGATCCATTAGCACAAACCCTTTACGTATCCTTTTTTTTGCTTCCACTTTTTGTCTATTTCCTATTGCTTGTCATAGACTTCATCATTTAGAATGTTTGTATTCTTCTTTGTTTAGAAAAAAAATGATTGAGTTTTTTTCCATTAATAGAGCTCCCATCTACTGGTAGTGTGTTCATCTGTGTTTCTTTCCCAATCAGACATATCGCAACCATTAACTTTATGTAAGGTTTTTTTGGGGGGTTTTTTCCCATTGAAAATACTGGCCCAGTATTTCTGTTTAGTTCTTTCAATCTCCGGGTTGATTAATGGAGATACTGCTGCCATTAATTGTGCTTATTTAGTTTTTATTTCTATGGAAAGCACTCCTTGACAAGTACTTCTGTGCTCAACCGTGTCTATTTCTAAGATGAAGCCATTGAGCTGCTATTGCTGCCATCACACTTTTTCTGTGACTCCTTACTGCCATCTCAACATCCAGATTGTAAAAAAAAGTTGGCCATCTAAACTAACAATCTCCACTGTCCCCACATTCATGCTTGTGATAAGGGAATGTCCCTGATGCAGATCATTGCTGATGTTTGCTGATACCCCTTTTTTTGTCAAGACCGAGCTAGGTTGCTACTAATGTATGTCCTATACAGACGTTACTTGGACAGCATAGATTACCCCTCATGGGGGGTTTACCTGTTGATCTGCAGGCAGAATCACAGCTTCGCTCCCGCACTGGAGACTGCAAATATGTTAATCACTGTTCTAAATAACCGGTCAAATAAGGAAAATATTCAGTTAATGCGACCCCTGGTCCTATGTTTCATGTTGTTAGTAAATACCACTCTATGATGAAAAAATGGAATTGTAAGCTTTGATCATCACCATTTTGAAAGCCTAAGAAGAAAGGCGAAAATACAAAGTTGTAAAGTCAAAAAGAAAACCCATACAGTTGTAACAAAACAAAATGTTTTTTGATGTTTTAATTTTTTTACTGTAACAGTAATTTCTTCTTCCCCCCTTTGCAACTCATCTAACAATCTGCCCTTTTTTTTTTTTTTTTTTTTTTTTTTGGGGGGGGGTTACCTGTAAATTTGCATCAGGATCCTACTGTATCTACATGTCACCACACAGATGCCCCAACAACAATTTTGACCCTTTTTAATTTATTTAACATAACTTCCCAAGATCTGAGTCAGAATATCCCCTCGAAGGAGCTCCTAAAGTCTGTATGTTGGGGCTAACTTCATGCATTGCTCAACAGGTTTGGACACTTACAAAATATTTAGGTTAATCAAAGTTTCCAGTCAAAGATACTGGGCTTTGTAACCTCTGAAAACCTCTTAATGAAAATAATCAAAACATATTATGAGTGTATTATTTGTTTTCACATTTGGTCACTTTCACATTTAAAACTGAGGCAAGAGTTTTGATTGGTTGTCTGACCATCTGCGTGCCACTGTCCCCTCCTACAATTGACTTCCTAGTGTTTCCTCCCACAGTGATAATCTCCAATCAGCCATCTGCTGTGCCATCTCAGCGCGCCACAGCTCTGCCCTTCCCTCGTCCCCTCTCCATGTTGTCCCTCCCCTCTACCCCTGCTGGTAATGCCAATATGTCATGTTCTCTAAAACAGCTATTAAAGATGAAGAATAAAAAAAACACAGTTTAGTCTGACCTGTCCTGCATTACATAATTTTGTGTCACCACATTTATGGGGTGGTATGTTTTGTTTAAAGGCCCTCCTATGATGGACGTAATACACCAGGACAGATGGCCTCCCATCCTGCTGACCCCACTACTGCACACACAAGCATTAGCATGCATAGACACATGCCTGAAGCACAGCCTGAGCATTTGGTCCTGATTGTTATTGCCTGTTCCAGTACTAGCCTTATTCTGTCGCTCAGAGTGGCAGGAGCGAGCTACATCTGTGCTACGTTCGCTTGTGATCGGAGTACAGAAATAGAATTGAAAGAGCCAGTATTTTTAAAAGGACATTCTGCTCACTCCCTGTAAAAAAAATCTAAAAAATGTTTTGCTTTGCACTGCTTTCTTTAACGTGTTGGCATTATAGAGCAACAAGTGGGAACACATACAACTAATTATTTTTCAAGTCACAAATTAGACTCTAGTCTTTACCTCAAGTCCTAAACTTTAAGTCTTACGCATGTCATTTGACCAAATCTTTGCTTTTTAATTAATGTAATTCCAAAAATTTGAAGTTTTAAATTATTTTAAAAAGTTTTTTGCTTGGCAGAACAATGAATAAAAACTGTCAGAAAATTTGTGATGTTTGTTTTCCTACAGTGTACTGGCAACCTGCCCAGGGTGTACCTCAATTCCCATTGACCTTCAGAGATAGGCACCAACCCCCCCCAATACATAACTCCTAATTATTAGATAGCAAAGTCATAATTATGAGATGCTACGTCATATGAGATTCTATGTCATAATTATGAGATAGCAAAGTCATAATAATGAGATACTATGTCATAATTTGTAAAAAAAATTGTAAAAGAATATATAGTCCTGAGTTTGAAGTTACATGAATCTGTCTTTATTTTATTTGCTTGCAGTAGTGGTTTCAGATATCCTAAAAAATGGAATTCATATGAAATTATCAGCGTACTAATATAAAATATTTTTCATTTTTGACAATTGAACAGCACATCTTTTTCTAATAGGTATTATTTCTAGCCATTTTAAATTATTTTTTTTAGTTTTATTTCAAAACATCTTAAAAGGAAAATTTTCAATAATAAGTACATCTACCATTAAGGTCAGAGGGTGGGACCTGAAATTAGTTTGTGTTTGTTTTTTCCACAAAGTTCAATGTCACATTTTATTTTTGTTTTTGTGCTTATTTTTGTAGACATTTATTTCACATTGTTCTATTTATTTATTCAGTTTTGAGTACTTTGGTGTTCCATAATGGAGGACCACAATTTGATCAATCAAAACCTCAAAAATGTATTAATAATTTGAAGATTTATTAATATTTTACCTCATTGCTATGTGTTGATGATATAATACATTTATTTCATCTGTTGACTATTCAAATCCCTCAGAGTAGCTAACAATACTATAGAAGAATAGAGTTGACCTCTCTGAGCTGTTTTGATCTTTAAAGGGATATTCCACCCCACGCTAGTAGTTACCACTCACTTACATTGGTTTGTGTAAGGGATAATGCCCGACGAGGGCATTACTTCGCGGAAGCAACCGTCCGACGCGAAGCGGAGACACCTCGAAGGGCATTATCCCGCTTATACCATGGTCACTTATGAAAGAAAGACATATTTAATCAATTAATAATACTTTAATGTGTTTTAGAGTTAAAATCGCGAGTTTTTTTATATAAGTCAAGCGCACTATTTAATATCTCCCGTATACAGGTGTTGCCAAGCAACGTGGCCAGAGCGAGCCGACAGCAGCGATTAATCAGTGAGGGGAAGTGAGATGATGGCTTTACCTTACGTTATGTGAGACTAAATATCATTTCAGAAGACCAGTACACTACTTACTGCTTGTGTATGTCCAGAGGATGATGCAAATTACGTTGAGACTACGTTGCCATTTGAGCCAGCGCAATAATTTAGAACTGTCATCAGGCAATTTAACGGGACGCCCTTCCTAGGTGTACCTTATCACTTTTTAATACCCTCCGGCCAATCAGAATCGAGTACTCACCCTAACCATGGTATAAAAAAAGCTAAGGCAAACGGACTGCCAGATCAGGGAAATCACTGGGCTGGTAACAAAATGCTTTTGAATCACTTTTCTAACTCTGAGGAATATGGAAACAGACACATTTTTTACTTACGGTTGGAATATCCCTTCAAAGCTGCACCTGAGATGCTGTGGAGGTTAACCAGTCAGATATGAGGGTTTATTTAGTGAGATGCAGCTTCCAGACAAATTATTTCATAAGGTAATTTATAAATCTTGTTTAATTAGCTAATAGCTATTCTATGGTCTTTGTAATGTTTGTCTTTAATCAACACATCCTAGCAGCAGCTTCTCAACAGCAAAATTGTACCCTTTCAGATAAAAAAAAACAGGCTTCTTTGGCTTTGCATGGTCCCCTATTGATCACGTTGACATATTATGTAGTGATACTCTATTATTCTCTTGATATCATCTTATAGTGTATTATCTTGCTATTCAGATGATACAATATAAGATGTGCTGTTTGAAGCCATGTTAAAAATATTGCTATATATGCCATCTGCCCCCCTTCAGGTCTCTAAACAGCCCTGCTCCCCTTCACACCTCCGGCAAATAGTGACTTGCACAGCAGCTGGATAGTGTGTCGACATAAAGTAGGCTGCTGACACAATAGTTGAGGGGGGTATGCTTACGCATCAGTGTGCACATCAGAAAAAACAATGGGGTTCAGAAACAGCAGAAATGTCCACATCTGAATTTCAAATTACAGTTTTTATTGCAAGCAATTATTCCCCATGAATTACAGGCAGATTGTGCATCCAAAGGTGAATATTAACATCTGTTTGTAAGAAGATGGCTAGAAATCCAAGTCACTGCCCTCAAACGAAAGTTATGGTTTCCTCCTGGTTATTACATAAATCTCTTCATATTTCTTCAAGTCATTAAATCAGGTTTAAATTCACTCACTAGTGTTTTTTGTTACCAACATGTTATAATGAATGTCCCGAGTTCTCACAAACCAAAGCGACATTATCCTCCTTTAGCATCTATTGACCATGGTCTTATGCTTGGTTACACACTTTCCAACTTCAGTTATGCAAATAGATTTTTTATTTAATTTAAAGGATATGTGGAACTGAGAACAATCAGAAAAAAAAGTGTTATGTGCCTTTTCAAATGTGCCTCATTAAGCTACATATATTTTATCCTCAGAGTTTTTTCTAATCTGAAAAAATCAATGACTAATAAAATAGTTTGGGTTTAATAATATGTTAGTAGTCAAACATTATAAACATAATAAAGATCCCTTAGAATAAAAGCAATATCAGCAGTAAGTAGGTAGAAAGTGATTTTACTCATGACCTTTTGAGTAATCCACTTAGTCCACTTAAATTGTCATCACTTCTTTCAGTGATGACAATTTATGAAGAAATGGTTGATTAGGAGTGTGCATAATAGATTAAAGTAAAAATAAAGCATAGAGTCACAGATGAAAGCCAGCAACTAAGACAGTTGACTGGCACCCATTCACACTGAATCTCATTGCAAATGAGTGGGGTTTAGAAATATAACTTTTTATACTACCAGTTCTATTGCATTACCATCGGTCTATAAAAGCTTTTTACAGCATATGGCGTTAGGTCTGGGCTTCATAAGGATTTTGAATTTATTTTCCTCCTGAATTTCAAGGATGAGTGATCCATTAAAAAGATAATTTAAGAATATACGAGGCAAAAAGTGGTACAAGGTTAAAAAAAAATCTGAAAAATATATTTTTAAAGGTTAACAAGCATATGGACAAGCATGGGAAATTTGCATATTTGCCTAACCAGGTCCAAACAAGAGGCCCAACTACCTGCAGATATTGCATATAAAGAAGTTTTGTTTGTAGGGAACATATGAACACAGGAGTTAGTTTTTTTCATCATCATTGCAAATTAACAAACTAATCCTAATCATTATGTGCATTTACAGCTCCCAAATCTCGTCTTCCTTTTGACAATACTCCAAATAGTTTTATTTTTCCTGTTTTAATCAGGCCATTTTCAATTCAATTGAAAAATACTTTATTGATCCCAGAGGTAAATTAATTATTATTTGATGGTCAGTCTATGATTATATGCATTTCCTCTCTTCCTGCGAAATCAGAGACTTAAACAACATTAATGAAATTATCTTTCATGATATTCCAATTTCTTCAGAAGCACCTGGATTTGAAAGATTTCTTTTCCAGGCCAAAAGTTAATGTTCCATTGCAAGCTCATATTAGTTTTTTTATACACATCACATGTCCTTGTCAGACTGTCAACAACTCCAGCCACTTCGCTTGCAGATATTTACATTCAGAAAAAAGGTTGTATTTTTTATGTAAAAGTTAATTTGTAAACTCTTTTACAAAGAGTGCATGCAACAATATAAACATGATCAAACCAATTAAAATAACTCACTCCAAAAAACCATCAGCACAAGCTTGAGACATGTTAATTAAAGCATTCATAGGGTGATACTCGGTGAAATATGGCCCTATGAACATTGAGCGTATTCCAGATTAATGATGCATTGCATTTCATTTTACTAGTAGTTGTTGATCTTCAGACTTTAAAGATTATTTCTTTAATTTCTTAGGACAACGTTGCCTTAAATTATTTTTATGATTTTAAATACTGTGATGCTAAGAAAACCCTCTTTTTAATATATTTTCTTATCTGTTTTTTAAGTAAGTTATAGCAGACTATTATCAGTTTTGTTACGTTGCAGTTAAGATGAGACCCAAGTGCAGACAAAACTGTAGACCAGACTTTATGAACAGAAAGAATAATTTACATTGTGAGTCACAGAATAACAACAAATGGAATGCAGGTGAGACAACAGACATGAAACACAGATGTAACAGGAGGAAACAGTAATGAACAAGGATAAACAATGAGTTTATATACTGAGGCAGAGGTGGAAATTATATACAACCAAAAGCGCTAATCAGAGGCAAACTGGAACTGCTGTGGGAGACTGGTAGCAGAGGATAATTAGTTAATGGGAAACAGCTGTGGAAGGAAGAAAACTGGTAGGCTGAATGAAGGTGTCATAGCTTTCTAGGCTCTGCTCCAATCTCCTTTTGTTTCCTGATTGTCTTCACCTTTTCCTCATTGTCCTCCCCTATTTAAGATCCGGGCAAGTTCTGAAGCTTTCGCCGGTTCACTGTATGTCTCACTTGTGTTGCTGCGCCACATTAAACCCTTGAGTCTCACCTTCCAATCCAGGTCTGTACCTGAGTCCTTTCGTAATTCTGCAGCAATCCCTGACAGAAGGTGAATGATAAAGACTGAGACACAAGTAAAGCACAAGTCAATAGGAAAATAATACTTGCCTAAAAAAAAACAAAATCGGAAAAACGCAAAAAAACAAACAAGAATAAAATGTTCTTTCCTTCAAATGGTTACAGCAACATTTTGTTGCTCCCTGGCCTTTCACCATACATGCTGTCATTTTCTGCAAAGCACTTCCAGTGCTTGCAGTCTGCCCCAGCCCTGCTGGTTTGGCCTTTCATGGCCTGTTATTCGCACTTTCATTTCTTCAGTTTCCACCAGGACTGTTTTGAGCTCACTGGAAGCTATGCTTTGCCATTCTCAGACCTCATTTCAAACAAACACCGCCAGGCAAATCAGTGGCTACCGCTGCCAGGTAGGGGTGAGAGTGACATCACTTTATTGGACCAATCTGTCTACAGATGGACACGTTGGGTCACTTCGGCCCGCTTCGGACCAAGGCAGAGGTAGTCCAAAAAATAGGGGTTGGTTCGGCCCAGACAAAGATAGTGGAAATGCAGCAAATCGGGGCTGAGTCTACCCATTCCAGACCAAGCTGACCCTAGTGGAAAAGGGGTAGATGCATCCCGGCACCAACACAGCGGAATAATCTTTTTCTTTTGGTGTTTTATGGCAGTTGGCAATCAACATTTAGGTGCATTACCGCCACCTATTGGTAAGGAGTGTCGTAGCTGAATCAAATGATTTAATTACCTGGCAGGGCATCAGGTTTGATAAAGTCCTGATAATGAGCCATTCATTTGGTACGTCGTAGAAGGGAAGCATCTAAAAGTTACAGGCTGGTTTGTCTCATGGACTGGAGTTGGAGAGCCCTGATATATGGTAACATTTCCTGAGTAACAATAGAAGAACAAAAACATAAATTACACCCACAACCAAACACCAAGGATTATAACAAGTGTTTCTATTAGTTGAGGTTTTCTGTCAGCAATGTGATTTCATAAAATGGCTTATGGGTTTCATTAATACATGTGTTGGATAAAAAGGCATGCTCAGTATTACCGGCCGTTATCATCTTTTCCTTAAAGTTAAGAACTCTTCGTAGAATCTCGCTGGAGCACAACAGTCCTAGATAAGTTACAGAACAAGAGCAGTTGGATCTGTTTAAATTCTCTTTCGGTTGAGAGAGAAATTGATTTGTTTACTTTAATCGTGAACCTCTAAGATACACATGTCAAATCTCAAAGCCCCTGGGCCAAATCTGACCCGCCATAGCCATTTGTGTGGCCCTCTAAACTCTAGATGACCATATAAATAGTATTTTTAAGTTCTATCCATGCACACTTAAATACTCAAATCAGTGTTTATTTTAATAGACCTAAGTTACACAAAGAAATTACACAAAATGTTGTTCAGTATCATAATATTAAGAATTACTTGTTGAGACATATATTTATTAATATTTTATGCTTTGATAAAGACAATTTTATTAATATGTTCTGCCACAACCGGCCCTTTAAGAACATTCATTACATTCATACAACAAGGATATCAGGATTGAAAAATAATATTTTAAAACAAAACCCTCAACAAAGATCTATCAAAGTAATGGCCTTCATTTCGTTGAGAAAGTAAGCATGCGGTACATGTTCTTTTATGATTTACTTTGCTACATATCTTCAAATGCCTTGTATGAAATTCTGGCACCAGAGCCTGCTATTGTAAATAAAGCTTTCTTTATATTTCTTGTATTTGTTTTTCTTTCCTCTGTGATGGACTGGCGACCTGTCCAGGGTGTACCCCTCCTCTCGCCCGTTGACAGCTGGAGATAGGCACCAGCCCCCCCCCCCCCCCCCCGCAACCCATTAAGGATTAAGCGGTTAAGAAAATGGATGGATGGATGTTTTTCATTCCAGTAATGCAGACAACTGTTATATTTTCTATAAGAGTCCTTTGGGTTAAGAGTATCTATGGCTACAATATCAAAGTGACAAAAGCTGTATCAGAGGCTAAATGAGATTACAATGCAATAAAGTGGGGTTGCTCAAAACAAAGGGATTAAAGTTTAAATGACTCATTTGCGAAGACAAGCAATAAAAAACTCCTCAGCAATGTTTTGTAGGTTTGAGGGCATAGATTACAAACTCTGTCATGCATTATTAATAAGTTTAATATTAAACGTAATATATGCATGCATCCTGAATTTCCTCTTTAGATCAGATGTGGAGCCGGTGATTAAACACTGTGTCTGACGTGTCATGTGTTTGTGCCAAGATTAGGGCAACAACAACAATCATGTTAAAACTGTGTATCAACGGTACATATTTAACTTGATAAACAGAAACTTCATACCCCTCACACTTTTTCACTTGAGTGTGTTTATTATGTTATGGTTTTTAGGATGCGCTTGACCAACATGCACAAAGAAACCAGGGATACCAGTAAAAGTTGGTGAGTTCTAAGCTAAGGAGCAAACAATATCAGTACAGATGGTGAGCAGCTTACTACAGTAAATGTAGATGGGGCTGAGGCCAGGGAGGATGAACAGAGCTTGGTTCAGAAGGTGCTTGTGGTAACTATGTTTAATCATTGCTGATATCTAGCTAATATCAGCCAACATTAACAACTCATCGACAAATCTGATCAACATAGGCAATCAACTTTATCCTACACAGTGAATAAAGACTATTGAAGAAATCTCTCTTAGTCGTATGATGACATTTCAAAAGCTTTCTTTTATATCATCACCTAACATCTGCAGCTGAAGGTGCCATCTGTTCATGTCAAAGTTTGAGGGCAGAAGGAGAGGGAGTTCCATTTGCTATGTTAAGCACTGTGCTGTTGTTCAGCTCCTGCTCGCGTCTGTCTGGCAATTTTCCTCATTGGCTCCAGGTTTTGTTCCATCTGTTTCAGGGACATGCTCTTTAATCAGACAATCAATATCTGTATTTCTGATAAGTTTATTATAATAATTGTATGGATTTGTGTTTGTGTTAAATTCAAAATAAACAATTTTATTTCCTTCACTTTTGCTTGCAAAAAATCAACATACACATCAGTTGTCATTCACAAGGGGGTGCTGTAGCACCCTTTGCACCCCTAGTTCCCACTGCTTTGTATGGAGTTTGCGCGGGAGAAAAGGGCAAATGGATAAAGTTTAGAATCTGAGTCACTGTGTTGAGAAAGGATAGCTTCGACCCTGAATCTGAGGCATCTACTTCTAGAATTAATTACTTTTGGGGGTCAAGTTGTACAAGAATGAGAGCTGGGTAAAACAGTTTTGAGTTTTTAAAAGGGGGGTTTGGCTTTGGGGTCCAATGGAAGTGAATCTGGGGGTGGTGTGAGGAGCAACAGTCTGACTACAATTTCAATGGTAGAAGTTGGCAAATCCAAGAAATCTTCTCTGTTGGAAGGAAAGGGCAAATCCAGAACTGATTTGATTTCATTTCAATTCAATTTATTGAGAGCCCCATTAGCTCCTGACTCCTTGCCGGAGCTATTTTACCTGGGGTCTCCTTCATATTCATTACAAATGTTTACATAACAAAACACAAACAAAATAACTACACACACACACACACATTCACACAAAACCAACCGTGGGAGCTCAGTGTGAAACCAAACAAAACATGTCACTGGCCACACAGCACAACCGCCCAACTCATCTCTGCCTTGCTTTTGGACAACATGGACAACTGTAAAAGTAAAACCAACAACAAAAGTACAAAAGTAAAACATTTACAGTCAACAAACATTTGGGGTTTTATGTGAATCTCAACTTAACTCGACTCTATAGTCATCGTTCTCACACAAGGCTGCAACAATCGCCATAAGCTGATAAAAAGTTTCCTTTATCATTTATCATGTTTTTCACTCATCTATAATCAAACAGTTAGCATATTAATCCAAATTCATTCTTGTGTAACCAAAAACACCTTTAACTTCTTTTGAAAACATCTTTTGTTGTTTTCTGACAACAAAAATCCTGGCAAAGCATTCCAGCTTTGAAGCCACATTCACCCATTCACACTCTCATTCACACACCGAGAACCAACATGGCTCGGTAAGACGATGTTTTTTTGGGGGGCTTAAGTGCCTTGCCCAGGGGCACATCGACATGTGACTGGAGAAAGCTGGAATCGAATTGCCCAAACAACCGATGCATAATCTAAGTATGAAAGTACAAGCGATTGGACTAGTTGTTTTGCCAACCACCTAGGAATATACTTTCTAAAATATTTAATTATGCCCATACTCCTCCCCATTTTCTGCAATACATAATTCATTTGACTGGTCCATGACAATATAGAATCTACTATTACTCCCAACAATTTTGCTTGATCTACTTGTTCAATTCTCGTATTTCCTAATGTCAGATGTATAATCGGTGTTGTTTTCAATAGGTGTTTTGAACCAACTACCATGCATTTCGTTTTTTCGACATTATTTACTAATTTGTTAACAATGTCGTGTCTCTGCATATATAGCCATGGTTGCATGTTTTAATACCAGGGGGAAATCATTTGTAAAAATCGAAAACAAAAGGGGTCCCAAACAACTTCCCTGGGGCACTTCACAATCCATATGTCCAACATCAGAATAATTTCCATTAAAATAAACTTTATACTCCCGATTACTTAGATAACTTTCTAACCACTTTAAGGCAGGCAACTGAAATCCATAACATTTCAACTTATTTAGTAAAATTGCATGGTCTAAAGATCAAAAGCCGCACTTAAATCTAAATATTGTGCAAACTATCTTTTTATTATCAGTTTACTGTAACCAATGATCAGTTATCTGATTTTGCTGGGGTTTGTGCACACCTGTTTGCCCTCAAAGATATAACTGAGGAATGTTACCGAAGAGTTGTGAAATTTACATCTTTTTTAGCTTTGGCACAAAGTTTGTTTCCCAAGAGATGTATGAGGACCAGGTGGACATGTCTGCAGTGTTTAGATGGGTTCTCCGAGTATATGATGTATTCAAGGTAAACGGAAAAAAAGAGATTCATTCAGGACATCATAGAGCACACGATTAACTGGAGTCTGGAACATGGCAGGAATGCTGGTGATTCCAAAGGGCATGACCAGATATTCAAAGTGTCCGAGAGATGTAAGAAAAGCTGTCTTCCACTCATCTTTCTGGCATATGCCTACAAGGTGGTGTTAGGAAGATCCAGTTTGGTGAAGCTGGTAGTGCCATGCAGGTGTGCAAAGGCAGATGAGATGAGGGGAAGTAGGTATTTGTTTTTAACTGAAGGTTGTTTGAGTCCACAGTAGTCTATTTGGAGTCAGAGGGAGTCGTCCTCGTTGGCTACAAAGAAGAAGAAGCCCACTCCCAGGGGTGAGGTTGATGGACAGATGATTCTGGCAGCAAGGGATTTTGAATATATTTTTCCATGGTTTCAATGAAAGGGTGTGAGAGGTTGTAGAGACAACTGGAAGGGATAGGTGTTCTGAGCAACAGGTCTGGGAGTGAGGGAGTGAGTGAGTGAGTGAGAGGAGTTTGGGATGGGAGGGGAAAAGACGTGACTGACACAGCTCCTCCAAACCGCAACAGAGAAGGGATGAAGAAGTAAAAAAGCTTAACTAGACTTGACTTTTTTGTTTAATTGATTTTGTAACCTAACTGGACTCTGCAGGCAGTTCATAATTTTCGGGAAGTGGAGTTTGATCGGGAGATTATTCCATTAACATCTGAAGTCAGATGCTCTCATGTTCTCTATGTTTACGTTGCTCTGTTTGCTCAATAATTTAGACAATATGCTGTTGACAGAGTGATGTTAATGTTCGGTTAAAAAGGTTCAAACAAGGCTCCCGTCATTTGTTAACTCAGCTGAAACTCCTTACATGGATTTAGCTCACCAAATAGAAAAAGAGTGTGTCTGCTGTGCATAATCACATGCACTTGAAGCATTCTCTCTGGGTACAAATACAAATACAGATACAAATACAGGCTGCTTTGCACACCCCTAGAACATAGCTTTCCTGTGTCCTGTGGGCAGGATGTTGCGTACCTACAGTTAAAATCTGCCTTTTTTTGGGAACATCCCTTAAATTTACCTAAACATATTATATGTATTTGGAAAGTTATGAGTCTTGAAATACCTAAGATGTATGCCAATCAAGGATACAATCATAAATATAGACAATGGAAGCGCTTTTGTCATACCACTGACTCTCCTTTGTAGCCTCATATCAGTACCATCTTGAACAAAAACATTTTTGTTTTTGTCTTTTTACATCCACGGTCAATAGTTTTTGGAATTTAAACTCAGGTATTCTGGGAGAAGAAAATCAGTTGGAGAACATTAGTTACCACACAGCATCACAAAGCTCAAAGGGCACAGCAGGCACTTAAGAAGTTGCAAGCGGAGCTAGGTTATACAAAAATTATCCAAGCTTTATTCATCTCACAGCGCACCGTTCAATGACCGTTCATCTGAAAATGGGAAGGAAATAGCACAACTACTAACCTACTAAGCATTAATCAGACTTGCAGCCAAGGAGCCCACGGTGACTGTAGAAGGGCTAAAGAGATTCACTGCTTTGGTGAGAGAATCTTATTCAAAACATCTCTACCAATTTGCCCCTCTGTGGTAGAAAGAAAAGCATTGTTGAAAGAATGAAATAAAAAGTCACAATGAAAGTTTTCCATGATCCATATAGGAGACAAAGCTGATCCAGGAGAACATGGTCTGATCTTATGATGCCATAAATTAAAATACAGAAATAAATAATTTGGCCCACACACAAAACATTGTAAACACTGCACATCCTTCCGAACACGCCATCACCATTCTGAATCATGGTGGTAGCAACATATGGCTTTGGGGATGATGATCTTCAGCACAGACATGCAAGCTGCTCAGAGTTGATGTGAAGATGGATGGAGCTAAATACAAGGCAACCCTGGAACAAAAATTTTTAAGAGCCTGCAAATATTCGACTGGGGTTTTCTCTTCCACCAGGACAATGACCCCAGATATACTCAAGTATATAATCAAATGGCTTACTTCTAAGCATATTTGTGAGTAAATGGCTTGGTCAAAGATAAGAGGGAACTTCAATTAACCGTGACAAGACTTGAAATTTGGTCTTCATTGACACTTTCCATTAAAGCTCATAAGCTTCAACATCATTGCAATGGAAGATGTGCACCAGCTTTTGTCATTTGATTTATAAAGCCAGGGGATGCATTGGCAAGAGGAGATGAATACAAATTACACTGCATACTACAGGTATTTATTTATAAAGATGTTTGAGAGACATAATTTTTCTGTCCTGCTTAGTTTTGTCTGTCACATCAAATCTCAATAAAATAAACTGACAGTTTCAATTAAAACCTGCCAAAATCTGATAAAGAATATTGATAAAACAGACTTAAAGTTACATCTTACTCTTGCTGGAGATTTTCTTCATGCAACCGGATTTGCTGATGCTTTAATAAATATAGAAATGCTAGAATTTCAATATTTTCTCTCAGTTTTGATGTGAATTGCTGATAATTCAGCTCCGAACATATGTAATTGAAACTCAACCTATTTGTATGGTGATTAAGTTCACTGAAAAAGATGTGCTCCAGCAGATGAACGAACGAAGGGTAATGAGTAACCCATATTCTGAATGGCCTGGATCTCTTTTCCTTACACCCAAAGAAACGACTTTCTGATACTAATGCAGTAACTTAGCTTGTTTAGGCCTGACATGTCTTTTTTTTTGTGTGTGGCTTTTTTCCTTTCCCTTTCCCTTCCTTTTTTCAGGCACACACAACTTGGCTTCCGGCTGGTCTGAACTAAAGCCCGGAGAACTAATGATTAGAACCTGTCAATAGGTCATCTTTATCAACTGTGAAAGAAATGCCATTCATCCATCCATCTTCTTCCGCTTATCCGGGGTCAGGTCACGGGGGCAGTAGCTTAAGCAGAGAGACCCTGACTTCCCTCTACCCAACCACTTGGGCCAGCTCCTCAGGGAGGAATCCCAAGGCGTTCCCAGGACAGGGAGGCCTTTGTCTGGGCCGCCTCCCAGTGGGACGTGGCCAGAACACCTCACCAGGGAGGCATCCAGGAGGCATCCTGACCAGATGCCCGAGCCACCTCAACTGGCTCCTCTCGATGTGGAGGAGCAGCGGCTCTACTCTGAGCCCCCTCCGGATGACCGAGCTCCTCACCCTATCTCTAAGGGAGAACCCAGCCACCCTACGGAGGAAACTCATTTCAGCTGCCTGTATCCGTAATCTCGTTCTTTCGGTCATAGATGAGGGTAGGAAGTGGATCGACCGGTAAATCAAGAGCTTTGACTTTCGGCTCAGCTCTCTCTTCAGTGAAAGAAATGAATAAAAAGAAAAAAAAAGAAAAACAAGAAAAAAAAAAACAGTCCACTGTGAAAAACGAGTCTTAATTCTACTATAAAAAAATTTAATTAATAATCTTCAACACCTTTCATGAAATTCATCATGTGTCTGTTGATGCTGGTTTCTTTTCTAAAACAAAGTACAACCAGCACCAGCTCCATTTAAACAGCACATAGACCTTTCTGTCTCTAAATAATTCCAAGTTCTCATTTTATCTGATATCAAAAATTTAAGTGGTTCCCAGAGTAATAAAGTTAGGATTGATTATAGGACATCTCCCTATGTTTGGACGCCTGACGCGGGATGAAACCAATAAGAGAAGTAATTAGAAGAAGGAGAGTTGGAGAGACTTGAAAAGCCGAAACGATGGAAATTGTACTTGAGACGTTTATATTGTAAAAAGGTTTACTTTAAGTGGGACTGCATCACAGGGAGATATCTTATGTTTAACTGGACAACTTAAATATCACTGTCAAAAAGTGATAAATCATCTAACATACATGTAAATATTCTTTCGATCTCGTCCATTTCCATCGTCTGTCTGCCATCTAGTGGTCAGCTTTGATAAACAAGCTGGTTCTAAAAAGCTTAAGATGTCTCATATCATGCATTTCTCTTAAAAACAACAACAACATTGAGAAGAACAACAATAAAACCACTTAATGTAGAAAGTTACTTAGCATAGATATTACATATTTTCAGCAGTTGTGAATGAATTCATAGCATTGGCATAATCTCAGCATTATTTTTTTAGAAAAACTGTTTGTGGCCGAGGAAAATATTGCAGTGTATCACAACATATGAAAAATAAAAAAGTCAGATAGCTAATTGAAACAGTGCAATAAAAGCCATTCTTTAAGTTAAGTCCATTTTATTCAGCAGGGGAATAAAAAGTCCCAAGTCAAAAAAGAAATACTCTTTAAAACAATCCTTTTGCCACAGTAAGGATCACTCCTGATATTTCCAATGAAATACAAAATATGAGGGATTTTCTTTGTTTATACTTTTTAAGAGCTTTGAATTAATCATCTAGGGCTTCCTGGTTCCCTGGGGTATAAAAATGGTCTAACACAGAAATCAATTTCCTCTTGCTCTTTTTTCAAAATAGGAAAGACACAAAAACAAATTAGTGAACGTGTGTTGACAATGATAAGTCAGGAATGTACAACAATAAAACTGTCACCTCCATAAAATTCACTTCAGCATACCTTTACCAGAGGTAGGTAATTGTTGTAGTTGTGGTATTTTAACTTTTTTTTCTGAAAAGTCATCAGTATTAATTATAAACCATACAGAAAAGTTTTATGGTATCCAAACATGTCGCTGTTGTTTTAACGTGAAATGATATAGAGGCATATATTTCAATCAGTTTACAGTCCCAGCTCAGATTAAGTTGCAAAGGCAGTTCACACAGACACAAAAATGTAGGAGCTCATTAGCATGTGGAACATGTGGTAAAACTGCTGTGTTTTGTAAAATAATGTAAATGTTCTCACCATCCAACTCTCTTTCCTTTTAGTCAACATGGTTTTGGTGCTGCTCCATGCTCAGAAACATCCAGGTTACATGGAATACAACACCAGCATTCATTATAGTGTTTTGTGGTCCATTTAGTTCAGGGCACAGTGTTTGCAGTTTTTAAGCAGTCAAAGGAAAAGATGAATGGATGGATTATGTCACAGGAAAGTATGGAACACACGAGTCTTTAGACTCTTTGTCCGAGGAATGTTCCTTGTAGAGAATTTGATCACCTTCAACATATTTGAACAGTTGCCCAAACTGAAGAATGGGAACCAGTGCACAGCCCGTTTGTTCCCATGAAGATTCCAGAAGGAGGAGGAGCAGCGCTGGAAGTCCTCGATGCTGACCATGTACTGGCCGGGTCCCCACTGAGAGACCCGAACCAACGTCACAGAAGAGGCGAAGCCGCAGGTGTGAGGAGAAACGCCGTGAAACACGCACTCCCCGGGCCTCAAGGGCGCTCCTCTTTCCCAAATCATCCCAGCTTCTTCTGCCACTGCCATGCCACTGAGGTTACAGAGAGCCATGAGGCACACCTCCTCTAGGGCTTCCCTGTCAGGGAAACGGAGCAAGATGGCGACGAGACGTGGCACCGCACCACGACGCAGTAGCAGTTCCTGCTGCTTAGCTTAGAATGACAAGCGGAAAAGAATAAACACAATTTCTATAAATTCAACCATAAAAAAAAAAATTTTAAATTCATGTCATGTCTACACAATTTGATTTAAACTTACTAAATGAATTCAATTTAAATGTACTTAGAAAGTAAACTATAATAACAAGTTTGTTTGTTTATGTGGGAGTTGAGGACCACGTTCTGCTAATTTCGACAACCACTTTTACGAACTGAATTAGGTCACATTGTTGAAACATAAAACAAACAAAAAAATAGCATTTGCATTAATGACAGATAACAGCTTGAAATATTGGTAAGGATGGTCTCAAGCAATCATAAAACATAGATATAACACAAAAACCACAGGATATGATGGTTATTTTCAATGTTTTTCCACTTGACTTACAGCTGTCATAAGACATGCGTGCAATTGTTCTTGCTGCATAAATGAGCAGCTCTTCATTCGTGCTGGTCAGAACTGACAGCAGGGCTGTTACCAAGCCTGTATCCCCAAAACCTTTACGAACCACAGCTGAAGAAACAAGAAACCACAGTCAACAGTCTGCAATAACAAGGTTCAGAGATAAATAATGAAAAGTGTCTATATCTGTGTGAGTAACCTACATTCCTTGGCAAGCTCAGCCACCAGTTTTGCAGTGAGTAAAGTCAAAGGCCCTCGGCTTCTCAGAGACAAAGCCAGGATTGGCAGGATCCCGCTGATTACTACCTGCTCAGCAGCCCCTTTCTCTGGACACAAAAATAATTTTCATAATTCAAAACCACAAGAGTGACATTAATGATGCAGCTAGTCAACCTGGTAGAATTAAATCTAAAAACCAGAATCAATGAATGTTCAGAACATTGACTGATCTCTGGTTGCTGTATTTTACAAATCTTCAAACAGAATTGCCATTAATTAAACATGTCAGTCTGAGAACTTCAAAGGTTAAAAGTCTCTACACCCTGGTTCCCTCATGCCACCAGACATGAAAACAGCTTAACTTCGGCTACAGGCTAGGACCTGACCTGAACTGCTCCACTCGAACTCTGTCAATCATCATTAGAAACCAGTGTTGTTTTGGACGAGGTTTTACTCTATCCATAGCAACTAGATCTATTTTCTTGGATATTTTGTACATAGAAAGCATAATACAATCAGAAATAGTTGCACTGGACCTGTCTGCATTGTCCTCTTTATATCTCCACCGAGTAAAGTATATGACAAAAAAGAATAAACTCAAGAAAGTTTCACTCATTAACCGCTAGTCAGGTGTAGTCCCGGAAATCTTTACTTACTTTTCTCCTTAATGTTTGCGAGCACTGTGATCAAATGAGGTTTGAGTTCATCTTCAATCAGCTCCACACCGAGAACTCTGATCGCACCCAGTGCGTTGTTCAAATTATCTGCAGACACAGTGTGTTATCCAGAAATTAGGACTCACAAAAATGACCCACAAATCAAAGGAACAAACTGGATTGGATGCTGCGTGGAAGCAATCACTCCAACAACGGTTCCGCTCGAAAATGATCAAGGTGCTTATTGTGACACACATAAGGTAAAACACTGGGGCTGTTTCAAGTGGTGTAACACACAGTCAATATTAGAAAAAGACTTTTAAATACTTGCTGATTGTGTAGCATTTGCAGCTTCAGTTGCTTTTAAAATTGTATTTCTGTTTAAGAAAAACGGAATTTGATTCATCTGCTGTGTGAGTGGGACATATCAAAATGGTTTGCTCAGAATAAAAGTTTCTCACGATTACAATTTCCCAGAATTATTTCTGTACCACTATTGCTGTACCTGAAAACAACAGATACTATAGGCAGAAAAGGTGATTCAGAGTTACCTAACTAGCAAATTCTACATGAATCATTCAGGCTGACCTGGTTTGATAACACATTTAATAGTTTTTAATAGTTTAATAGTAAAGATACCATTGTGTTTAAAACAATTTAATTGTTGAATTGAATTTGAAATTCCTCAAAGGGCTGGTTATAGCAAAATGTGTTGATAAAACAACCTATAAACAAATTGTAAAACATATTAATAAATAGCTATCTTCATTTGATTTGTATTACCTAAAATCGAATAATATTGAGCATCTTTTCAAATTGATGTAATTTGGCACTGTGCAAATACAAACTGATTTTATTGTATTGATAAAATAATATTTGAAAACACAGCCGTTATCTTGAAGGTTCTAATCACCTAGATTCTAGAGGGCCAAACAAATAGCTATAGACGGCCAAATTTGGCTCATGTGTTCTATTCTACAGCAAAACATGAAGAAAAGAAGGATCACGTTTGCTATAACTCGACTAGAACATTTTGACAAAACAAACATTCGGCTCTTACAGTGTTGTTTTTCTTAATGAACTCACATATTTGATGTATAAATTAAAAATACATTTGGCTTTCCTGTGAATTACAGAATAATTATTTGTACAACCACAATTTTTGAGATTTACTTCATCTCTGTGCTGCATAAAGTCGATCAGCATTTAGCTGGAATACCTGTGACCCGGCATGCTCATCCCACATGTTTTCTGTTACAGTTTGAGGATTAGAGTTGACCATCCACAATGTTAATCTTGCTGTTGTGCAACCACAATTATGTTACTGATGTTTAAGGGTGTTATCTTGTTGAAACACCCGTTTCATGGAAATTTGATCTCAGGTACAGAGTAACATCTCCACATAGAGGGGGAGCCAGTTGTGGTGGATCGAGCATCTAGTTAGGATGCCTCATGGAAGCCTCTATGGTGAGGTGTTTGGGGGTTGTCACGTCGGGAGAGAAGAAGCCCCAAGACACGCTGGAGCGCTTATGTTTCACGGATGGCCTGCGAAAGTCTTGGGATTCTCCCTGACGAGCTGGCCCAAGTGGCTGGGGAGAGGGAAGTCTCTCTGCTTAAGCCACTGCCACTGTGACCCCACCCCGATGGATGGATGGATGGATGGATGGATGTAATTTGTGTCCATACTGATCCATGATCCCTGGAATGCATTTCACAGACCTGACATCATAGTATGAGAAACACACTCATATGCCTGAGCCCCCATACAGTACATCACTGTGGCTTGGGTTTAGTGTTTTGGGGTCATGTGAAAAACTGTCTGTGACCACTAGACCTAAAAAGAACACTCTTGCCTTCATTAGTCCATAAAATGTTGCTCCATTTAGGGTAGTGTTCTTTGGAAAATGGTTACCTCTTCACAACATGCTCGGCTTTTTTCTTCCAACAAGGGGACAATTGGGCATTTTGTTGAAAGCTTGGCTTCATATGAACTTGTTTTATATTACCACGCTCAGACATAACTCTTGACCATGTTTCCCTACCCAGTAGATGATTGTTTGTGGATTATTTGCTTTGCTGTTCTTCCATCCATTGAAGTGATAGTTTTTTTTATTTGTTATACGTTTCTGTGATTTTGGTATCCATTTTAAAAACATTTCAGATCATTTTATCGGAGCAAGCTATTTACTTTTCTTCATGCCCCCCCTCTCCAGTCAAGTTATTACTCAAATAGCATTGCTTTTCTAAACAACCCATTTTACTGAGATTTTCAAAAAGGAATGCACAATAACCAGCTGGTTAACTTCCAAAATAAGGGCCTCCTTGTCTTTTTTTTCTTCTTTTTCACAGAATGGGTGACCTCGCCCATTTAGCTCACACTATTATTTTAAGCATGCCCCACACTTGCTAAGTACAGAGTCACATATTGAGATCTCTGCAGATACGGCTGTGTCCATGTGGGTATGTTATAAATTACAGTAGACACTACTGAAGCATACACAAGTCATAGCCAACATCCAGATACAATACATAAAACAGTGGACATAATGAAAGCATTTAATTCTAAGAGCGTTCCACTCACCGTTAGGTGTGTAGGGTTGTAGCTGGCTGGATATGTGTTTGCTCCTGTGAGCCCGAGCTTGTTTATAGGAAAGTGGCACATTAGGGTGCCCCATTTCACTCCGTCCTGCCGTCTCTGAAGTTCCTCTGATGAAATTTTTTCTCAGACTAACATATTGTGACGGTTCTTCTGTGTTCCCTTTTACTACTCTCCCTTGGATTGTTTGCTTTCTGCTTTCAGGACAATCACAGGAGCGTGAACTTAACTTTTAACTCACAGGTACCCTCCATACTTCCTTTCAGTGCTTTGCAGCCCAGATACTTTTGTTTTGTTTTGTTTTGTGCCTTCACTGCTTCTCTCCCGCTTGCTCCAGCTGGCTCTCTGTTCCCTGTCAGGATTAATACAGAGCAAATCCTCACTAAACCTGTGCTCTCATGCAGCCTCTGTGAGTGTGTGCACGGTTAAGGTATTAGCACTTGGCTGACTCTGCCGAGTTTACTCCTACCACCCCACAATCTCACATAATGCCTTTCAGCTTCTAGAACATTATAGCCAAAACAACATGGACAGATGGGGATCTGGCATCTGCTTTTATACACAGGTGGATTGTTAGGTGGAACCTTTTCAAATTAGAAGTTTTTAAATTGCTGATAAATACTCTGGATGTAATCTCACCTTGACCCATTTTTCTAATTCAAAATCACAGGAGCGTTGCTACATGTTTTTTTTCTCCAATTCATAAGTAAGGTTCCAATTCATATTTGGTCCTTTTTACTGTTTAAATATAACTACTCATTATGAGTTTATGGGAAAAATTTTAAATATCTAATCTGAAAAAGTCAGAGATGGGAATGGAGGGAAGAAACTGGATAAATTGTGGATGGATAAAAAACAAAACTGACTGATGAGCAAATGGAAGATGAACTGATGGATGGATGTATTTTTCTTCTCAAAAGTGAGGGGGACACATTTTTCAAAGCTCAACTGAGAGATTTATCATCTTTCTTCGCATTTAAGCGCACTTCTCCTCAGTGGCTAAATAACAATTTAAATCACCGCTGCAAAATGAGTGACGTGGCTTAGTTATCTGCAGCAATATTACTAGTGGTTCAAAGACAGTTAAGAATTATCATTATTAATAAAATGAATAGTTACAAGCCACCACCTCTCAGAAGAAACCATCAATAACCTCAGATGTCAGTCTCCATTGACTGGTGGAGTCAATCTGGAAAGATTTAACAACCAGTCAAAGGATGACGGTCCCAGTTCACCAACTGGCTTCAGCAAATCACAAAAACTAACATAATGATGACCGACCACCTCTTCAGTATACAAGTTTTTGTTTTTTAAGGTTTCAAACTCACTGACATCAATCATAACCACAACTAACACTATAATCTACTTTGCTAGGGAGATTTACTACTACTAATCTACTTTGAAGGGAGATGGCTAAAGGTTTTAAAGAATAATAAACAATAGATAATTCAAGATAGCTGATCATGGTGGGTTACCATTACAATATAGATAAAACATATTTTGGAATCTGAGTGAAAGTAATTCTGAAATATGTTTGAAAGCCCTGTCCTGATACCTGCATGGTTTCTTCCAGGATGTCCTTTTTATCTATCTATCTATCTACCCACCTACCTATCGACTCCGACCAAAGCTCAGCTGATTAAATACAGTTCATTGTTTATCTAATGCCCTTTTTTTATTTATAAATGAATCGACAAGGGTGTATGCCTTGGTGAATAAAAGGGGGAAAAAAAAGCCTAAGTATCTTCTAAATTCAAAAGTTTTCTTTATTAACCTGTAGTCCATTATTTTTTATTTTATGGCCAGAGTTTGGAACATATAATTGATTAAAACAAATAGGATTAATTTTCGGTCATGAAAACAAAGTCAACCAGTTTAGACCTCACAGAAAACTAGAACTCATTATTGGTCAGTAAAAGCCTGAACGAATGTTTCTCTACAAATATTCATACAATCAAAATCTAAGAGGAAATTATCTTTAATGGTGCAGAAAGCCATTTAGTGACCAATTCAGCCAGTTATAACCTTATTTCATTATTTAATACAGACCTTTTAACAAATACACAGCTTTCCACTAATCTCACAAGAGATTAACTGAACATGTAACCTTCTTCTAATATTTGATATTGATACACAGGTGCATCTTTAGATCAGTCTTGATCAATTTAAAAAGGTAGGATCAAAATGCAGGTGTATTTTAGTGTTTATTAATTTAAATATCCAGATTATTTTTGTCTTTCAGATAATTGAACCTTGCAGTTCTCTTTCTCAAAAAAGTACATTAGCGAAACAAAAAAAGGAGACTTTTAATACAGAAAAGTCAAGTTATGGTCGACATTATAGATGATAGCTGTTGACTTGACAGTTGTCCAGCAGTTACAAAACAGCCTTTGTATGTTTTGAAGTGTTCGTGTTGATGCAGAGCCACAACTAAGTATTGAGTGCAAAAAGCTGCATAAGATACTGCAGTGTTTCCCGACACTGGTCCTCAAAGCAACCTGATCCTGCTTTAAAATAAATGATTTATTTAATTCCAGATCAGCATAGGCCTTTAATCAGCCATCATAGGGTTTCGATTGATGTACTCCAGTAAGAATTTTTATTGCTATGGTGATTGCTAATGGGGATTCTGAATAAAGAAATAAAAATAAAAAAACAGTGCAAATCAGCTGTGCTGAAGCAGTGAAACACCTAAAACATGCAGGACAGTTTGCCTTGAGGGTTAGTATTGAAAAACAGCGCTATACTCCAGAACATACTTTTAGTAGTTTCAAACTGCAGTATAAAAAAAAAAAAAAAAAATTGAACTGAATTTTGGTTTTCTAACAGAAAAAAGAACAGAAAATAAAAATGTCTGAAACGCATCACCGTGCATATGACGTTTACACAAGTTTTGATTTTTGAATAAAAAATTTGAGATAAATTAACTTTTCAACAATACTCTAATCACTTATGATACACCTGTATAGCTATGCATTTTTAGTCAACCACTGCAAACACTGCTAATAAGCTGAATGAAGCCATGGGGAAAGTTGAGAAAAATTGAAGCAATGTCTAAAAAAGATCTTTTGAAAGACTGTTTCATCTTGCGTTTGAAAATGGTTCAGGTGTCTGAAAATACTCAAAGATGCATCAGGGTATGATTGTGCGCTTGTTTTCTTGATAGGAGCTTAAGGGACATAGTTTAGCTGGTGTTTTGTCCAAGAGAAGCAAGTGTCAAAAAGTTCCAGCTCCATTCATACAGAGACAAGGGTGAGAACATTACTCTGTACATTGTCTGGCTTGCTCTGCTCTGTGTGGTGGGACACAACTGTTTCTGAGGTTCCCGACTCAGTCCTCGTCTTTTTCCTGTCTCTGGCTCGTCCTTTGCTTTTTAAAATGATCTTCCCCTGCTCCTTCACCCCACTGCAAATCTTGTGAGATCTCTCCTTGTCAGACGACTGCAGTTTGCGCTGGCGCCTGCGAATGCGACGAGATGGCAGACCCGAATCAACGGGGTCTGAAGCCGCTGCGCCGGACAGGATGCGAATCTGCTGATCGATTACCATGATGATCATGTCTAATGCGACGTCCAACATTCCAAGTCCGAGGCCATGTGTGACGCTGTCAAAAGCACCACTGTTTACTGGGTCCTTGAAACATTTTCTCATGTCTTCAAGATGGTTCCTGTGGGAAAAAGGCGCTGTGTTACATTGACAAGGCTGAGTCGCGTGATAGTGCTAATTTTGATTCTTTGTAAACACGTTCATACTTTGTTTCAATAATTTTGGACCAGTGTTGAACTGTATTCATATCCGGGATAAGTTGTTTAGCCATGTTTCCGTAGTCAATGTAATCATGGGAAAAATCTTTCATGTCTTCACACAGAGCTTTGGTATCACCTAAAACAAAAGCAAAAACAAACAGAACATTATAAGGTCTAACTTATTCATTCTGTCAAATGAACTTTTTCATATACTGTCACATTATAATCACAAACTATAATCTATATAACTGTAGCTTCATATAACAGACATGCACCCTTTTTTTTCTTGTTAAATCTGAAAAATGAGACAGATGTGCATCTGTATTCACCTTCTGTGGATCAATGCATTGTAGAACAATCTTTTGCTGCCGTTACAGCTTCAAGCCTTTTAAGGAATGCCGCTACTATCGTCGAAAAAACTGATTAAACTTTTTTACCCCTTCTTCATTACAAAATTCTCTCTCTCTGTAGCTCCTCCAGAGTTATCACCGGTATCTTGAGATTAAAATTACACACTGAAAATACATGTTTTTTGTGTGTGTTTTTTCACTCAGAAAAATTATAACCATGTATTTTTTCCTTCAACTTTGTGCTACTTTGTATTGGTCTATTAAATGAAAACCCAATCTAATACATAGGGATGCTCCGATCAGGTTTTAGGCTGCCGATCATCGATACTGATCAGCCAAGATGCTGATCAACGATACCAATCACATATTTTGGCTGAACATTTTTCATTTAGTTAGGACCAATAAAAATCACCATCATTTAGAAAATTCATGGTTAAAAGTAGGGATGCCCCGATATGATACTGGTATCGGCCCCGATACTGCCTAATGTACTGGTATCGGTAAAACTTAACAGATACCATGAACCGATATCCAAAATGGGGAAAATCTGCAACAAATTCACCAAAAAAGATTAATTTTTCACTTGAAATTGTATTTTTGTGGTAATTTTATATTTTACATATGTTATTTTGTCTCAGTTATGTTTAGTTTGTAAAGTTATACAGTTTATTAATTCAACAATATGTGGCAAGGTACACGAGGGCCCAGGCGGGATTCGATCCCACAACTCCCAGGTGAAGGTCATGTGCACTAACCAGTCAGTCAAAGGGATATTCCTGCAAGCAGCCAGGGCACATAATCTATCAGAGCCATAGTGACAGAACCTCCACACTGTCACAAATAGTATCGGATCGGTATCGGGTATCGACAGATACACAAAATCCAGGTATCGGCATCGGGACTGAAAATGTTTGATCGGTGAATCCCTAGTTCCAAGCGGGGTTCCAATTGGGCTAGTAGTCGGTGGAATCCGTTGTCTTCCACCACTGAAAAAGGCTGGTCGTCTAGTCTGATAAACTCAATGATTTTCCAGGTAATTTGCTCAGCTTTCTGACTGTCATGCTCATATGGGCGAGTGTTTCCAAGCATAGGCTGCACTAGCTGTTGCTGCATTAGCTGCCTTCTTTTCATTCTCTGCAGAAATACCTCCCGGAAATACCTCGCGGAGGAAGCTTTTAGACAAAGCTTCCTCCGCGAGGTATTTTTTTGTTGCAAGTTTTGCAAGACGCAAACTTAATATTCTCACAAACCGAAAAAAAGTTCCACACAGCAGACATGTTTGTTATTGTGGGTTTGCCGCCATGCGCACTAAGTAGAGTGAAGGCGAAGGGTAAACTACATCGCCTCTGCTGGCTGGGAAGAGCAAGCGCTTCATAGTCAGTACATAGACTATAAAAATAAAGACAGTACCAGGACTTGCGATCAGGAAGAAAGGCAGTGATCTGCGAACACCAATCACACACTTTTCCACGGAAATCGGACGATAATTATTTGTGGCTGATCAATCGGGCACCCCTAGTATTACATTATAATACCTTGAAATGTAACCTAATAGAATGTGAAAATGTGAAATTGATAGGGTATAGAAAAGGTATGGTTCTGAAAATGCTGCTCTTTATTAAAAGCATATCTGTCACCTTCAGTGAGCTTGGAGAATGAGGAGGATACTGCGGTGGTTGTGCTGGGCATGAGGCCAAGGACATTGAGTGACTCCAGAAGTGTTTTCTTGCTGGCTGGGCCTCTGCTGACCCGAGTGTATGCTGCCAGAGACCGCAGGGACATCTTCTCTGGGGCCTGCAGCCGCCTTTTAATTTCATCATAAGAGATTAGATATTTCCCTGAGGATAAATTCAAACAGATTAAGACAAAATCAGCACAGCAGGGTTGGGATTGTGAAAACAGAACTGATGCAAATGCTTCGAGAGGGCAGGCCAACATGTTCACTGATGATCACTTACGAGCCTTAGATCCTTTCATGTTGGGATCCAGGAGAGAGGACACCTCTGCAAAGGGAATCTCAGCGATAGACTCAGAGTTTGTCGTCGAGTTTCCGGGCACCTCCTGGTGTTGGGGAACGTCCTCCCCCTGCTGTGAGCCAGAAGTCTGCATCTGTAGCTGAACATGAGGCTGAGTGCTGTGCATTTCCATGTGGTTTTGGTCTAACTGAGCCTGACCTTGTACTTGCTGAGGGAGGACTAATGGATTTTCAGATAAACCTTGCATCGCCATGCCAACTTGAGATATGCTGCTGCCCTGCTCTGGGGATACCTGAAAAATGCTCATAACTGGCTTTACAACAGTGAAAACCATGTTTGCTTGGGAATCCAGACCCACCATACTGGAAGTAGGGTCCATATTTTTTTACAAAAATATTTTTGTTTCAAAGAGAAGGTGTAGAAAAAGAGGGTGTAAATACTAGTGCAAGTTTATCTTGAGGTCCTGGATACATAGTCTCACTACAATTTTAATGTAGATAAATATAGCTACATGAAGAAGTGGGGACAACTTTCCCTGCTCTAATCAAGAAAAACAACTCATTTACAAAAATAATTATATTCATTGATGCTCAGAAATACTCCTGACTACACAGCAGAGGATTTGTTCTGAAAGAGAAAACAAAACATCATTAGAAGCTGAGTTTTAACCTGAATTGAGGAGTGGATTGCACTGAGTCACTGTGTCAATCTGAGGTAAAAGCAATGACTGGAAGAATAATGAGAACTGCATATATTTTATGGGAAAGCTGCCAACAGGTCAGTAACATAACTCCAGATGAGAGTTTCTAAGTGAAAACAAGGAAGGATTAACCAGTGTAAACGATCCTAATGTAATGCAGAACAATCAAATCAGAAAGAAATGTATTTTACTGTAAATCATGGACGTCTCATACCGTTTTAACCAAACTTCCTGAACAATGTTCAAAGAACAAAAGGTGATCCAATACAATAAGAATATGCACATTTTCTAGTAATTTCACAAACTGAGCCCATTTTTATTGAATAAACAATTTTAAAAAGTTTATTTGATTTTGATTTATGTCAGAGAGCAAGATACTGCATTATGGCTTACATGGAAAGTTAAACTGTAAATTTTTACAGATAAAAATATGAAAACGTTTTAGTGTATGCAGGGCCTCAGAGTCTGTTCATTGAACAACGTTTAACTGAATTTTAGGCGATGTTTATATCAGCTTTACACATCAAGCACATTTGATTTGTTTTACTTTTTTTGTAAAATTGCTCAAGTTCAGTCTGACAGCATGGAGACTGTAAACATTACTGTCTGCACGCCTGTATTGCTTTATAACCTAACTGTGCTCTTTCTAGTGGCGTTTGTTTGCGAATGCTTTTTAAACAAACAACTGAAGCCTAACAAGCTACATTTGAAAAGCAATTGGTTTGGGATGTCAGAGCAAAGTGGTCTAAATGCATGTGATGCTTTTTAAATTGTAGCCTACTTTTAAAACAGTATTTAGAAACATGTACAATTTGTATGTATTTGGTTCTAATCAATCACATTTCAACATATTACATTGAGGGTTGCTGATATAAAGTGGTAAAAAAAATGTCCAAAATAAGGAAGCCTTTCAAATCCAAGTCCGTCGTAAAGACGTATTTTGCTGTTCTTAATAACGCTGGTTCACTTGTGATAAACTTTAATTTCAAATATGACATAATCTAACTAATTCTTGTGCGCGCAAGTTCCCTAAAAGCAGCTCGAAAGATTTATTCAGGTTTATTTTTATTTGTGCTTAGAAACAATGCTAGAAGCGCAGGGTCATATGACAAAAAGACGACGCAAAAATAGAAGTAGCTCAAATATTAATAGGGCATGTCAATGATATTAGAGCTTAATCGCTCTATGAGGGGACAAAAACAAAAAAACAAAAAAAAAGAGTGAAAACTGAACCTTCCGGTTCAATTCGAGGTCAGAAAATACGTTTCTATCAAAATGTTTTAGTTTTAAGAACGTGGGCCAACCTTACAAAGAAAAAACAATGCATGTGAAACAAACTTAAAATTCAGAGAAACTAGTAATTTAATAATGTTGCGCTTGAAACTATCTTGTTTTATATCACATATAAATATGCGATAATTCAATAATGCAGCCAAGCTCTAAACTTTACCTGACCACACTATAATTTTCAACAAAAACGCCGCATTCAACGTTACAAACAACAACCATCATGGCTGCCAGCCACTACCGTTGCTGTTTTCGACTGTTTCGGTCGGTGTAAAACGTCAAAACAAAATTAGATAAACCGCCGAAGAGAACAGCGGTTCATGTTGACTTTAAAATACTCACACACCCTAAATTAAGTTGCGACTGATGACGGTGGCGCTACTCACCGAATTGGCTGTTTTTTTCCCCCTCTAATAGTCTACTGATCCTAGAACGGTCCGAGTTGAAGTCTGCGACATTTTCTCTTCTTCTCCGCTGTTGCTTCAGCGGGTTGCAAATCAGCCATACGCGCACCATTCAGCAGCGACGGTAAACCAAGCTCTCATTGGTTAACTGACCGATCGATCGACTAGAAGCGTTTATCATTGGACGGGAAAAATGTTGCCAAGCCTTATGAGGCGGTAATTCTAAAAATGCTTGTAGTTGTGTCAATCTAAAGCAAAATACGTGCGAGTACCACGATATGTATTTTTTGTATTCATACAAGTTGGCTGTATACAATAGGACTCTGATTTATCAACTTTGAACAGAAGTGATGTAGTCGTTTGAAAGCCCTACTCCTCATTTTGCATTTTTGATTAAGGTTACGTTAAAATATTATATATAAAAGACAAACTTAAATCCCAAAGTCAGTTTCATTGTATGTGTGTATTTTAGCCGTCACGGGGATTTGCAACAGTATGCGACATCCAGCAGAAAATGTTTTAGGGTACATAATAATATATATATATTATATATATATATTTTTTTTCTTTCTTTCTGTACCAATTTGATATGCTGCTAAAGGAGAAAATGCATTTAATGACATATTCTGCTGTCCATTTAGTGTCACTATGCACCATCTAGTGGACATTTTAGAACATACTGAAATGTCATCAGGTCGGCCTAAATTAAACTAAGAATCTTGTATTCTATAACTATAGAAGCCATGGCACCTTCATCAGAGCTTCTTAAATTGTTTAAAGGCGTAATTAATCTAACTGAATTTGAAGAAAAAAAAGTAATCAAAAAGAGAAAACAACGTTAAATGTTCTGATATTCAGCAAATAACAATAATTTGGGTTTTTCTGATTATGTAAAACAGGATGGGTTAGCTAGTACAGTTGTAGTACAGTTTTCAATGTATGCCAGTGTATTTCCATTTTTTTAAGTCATCTGTAATTGCATTACCATGAACACTCATGCTTTTCCTTACCATCATGCAACACACAGAATAAAGAGCAGATCAGAAATCAGGCAGTAGATCAGAAAACAATGACCATCTTACACAATTTGGTTAGTTTTATTTAGGTGCAAATAAAAAATATATACAAAATAAGAATAGAAAGGAACAATTATGAAAACTGCCAACATCATAAAAAGAAAAAGGCCTTTGTTAAATAGTTAAAAACTTAACCAACTAATCTGGAAACAAAACACATTGTGGTCCTAAGGTATGCATCTGCACAAACATCGTTATTTAATAAGGAAATATTTGGTGTTAAAAGGCAGAGACTTCAGGTGTGGGGAAAGAATGTAGAATCTTCAAAATACAGAAGATCAAACATTAATGCTTACATTTTAACAACAGAGCATAGCTCAGTGTAGTACAACATAGACAGCATGAATGTGTGACTTTTTTCTGCATTGTTTTGAGAGGTGAAGTCAAACTGTATTTACATCCTTAGGCTGAGCTTATTGAGAATCCTCGACTTGTTTTGTTTTAGGCTTTCATAACAAAGACAAAAAAAATAAAAAAAACACCCAAAACATAAAAAGTCACATCAAACCACTGAGTTGCATTCAACGCGAGCTTCACATCTTCGCAACTTCACCCAAACAAAAGATATTCAGCACACAAGTGAACTAAAGTGAAGACACTTGATAAAATACAATGGGCACTGTAAATGTACAAATCTGTGGTGTCTACAGACAAGTGGATCTTAGAGACTGACGATGGTCTCATTCAGAGTCCGTAAATGACAGCACCTGTGTGAAGACATCCAGCCTTCCTCTGCTCAATGTGTCTCATGTTCTGTCATAATTTTGCCTCATGTTGCTGACTCAGATATTCAGGACCAGCTTGTGTGGCTGTAAGTTGTCCTGTTGGGCTCAGTGTCTGCGAGTGCGCTGGGCCCCGGTCCCTGTGGTGGTGACGTAGAGAAGGGGGTGGGGCTGCCGAGGCTGAAGTCCTCTCCTCATGTTATTAATGCTGGCTGTAGAGGACTCAGCATTTGATCCTATGGAAACAAATGATAAAATGGTAAATGATAAATGGCCTTTACTTGTATAGTGCTTTATCTAGTCCTGAGTACCCCAAGGCACTTCACAGTACATTCAGTCATTCACCCATTTATGCACACGTTCACACACTGCGGACGGTAAACTACATAGTAGCCACAGCTGCTCTGGGGCATACTGACAAAAGCAAGGCTGCTTTTGACACTGGTGCCACTGGGCCCTCTGATCACCACCAGTAAAAAAGGCAAGTGAAGCGACCCGCCCAAGGACACAACGACCAAGATGGATGGAGCAGGGGATCAAACCAGCAACCCTCTAGTTACAGAACAAGCTCCTACCTCCTGAGCCATGGTGGCCCATGGTGTTATTCATAAGTAGGCATTGGCCGGTTACCGGGTTTCAAGGTATACCATGGTATGAAAAAGTAAAGGTTTCAAAATCACTAAAACTTTCTGTCATACTTATCTGCGGTATGAGCGTTTTACATTTTTTTTCATGTGACGTCTCGTGAGGGAGAAAGCAGAAGTCTCTCATGCCCTGTTAAGCTGCCCCACTGCACCTGCATTTGTTATGAGTGACAAACAGGCAGCTCTGCAGGCTGTGTGAGGCGAGCCCCCAGAACTTTTTCCACCATCTAAGTGGACCAAGTTTGCTGTTTGGGAACACTTGGGCTACCGTAAAAAGCCAGGGGGTCATGGCTTGGAAGAAGAGGGTCGCTCGACGTGCAAAATGTGCTGGAGAACAGTGGCAGCCTGATGAGGCAAAGTTAATGCTGTCTTGGCATGAACGAACGTATTAGCGTCTGACATTAGTGAAATGAGCTTGTTACCTTGGCAGATATGGTAAATACCAGATCTCATCTCTTCTTAATCTCTATCCTTTAGTAACTTTTTTTTAAACTGAGATATGGTGGCTAACATGCTAATGATGATTTATCTTAGCATGCTAGTTACTATATATGCCTCAGTAAAAAAAAAAAGTTATCGACAACTTTTTTCTTTCATCAGTCTTTACTGCTAAGATGGATAACACCAGCTAGTTTCCTCTCTAACCCGGGCTTTCCACTGGACGTGTCAGCAGCATGTTACAGGAGCAGCACGTTTTATTCGCGTATTCTGCTGCTAGGCCCTTTCCACGGGGGGCGTCAGCAGCACGTAGCAGCAGGGAAGCAGCTGCACCGAGAGAGCCCGAAATCATGCGAGATCAGCAAAATCACACGTGGTTTCTTCAGTAAACGCAATAACAAGCAGGAAAAAAAGACTACGACATGGCTCCAAAAGGTATGTGTTTTATGCTCTTTCCATTTTACATTCGCCTATAAATTTATGTGACGTCAGGGAATATACAAAATCTCTCGAAGTGCAAAAGAATAATGTCAGTGGCGATCCAAGGTAATTTAGATCCTCCCGCGACCTACTGACTTCTCATGGGGCCGCACAGGTAGTAAAGTGAAGCTACCGGAAAGAAGCACCCTGGTTTTATTTTGAAAATTTCCGGATGCCGAGCCGTCTGACCTCCTGTCTTCCTCTCTCCAAATGTCGAAATTTACACGTTTCACAGGCGTATCGCACAGAAAATAGGGCTGCCGTGTATATTTAGAAAAGTGCTGCGACATGACGCTCCAGTGACGGGGCAAACTCGCGCTGCTTTCGCCTCCGGTGGAAAGGATTATATTGATTACAGCGGTGGCTAACAGCCGCGTATGACGTGCTGCTGCTGTAACATGCTGCTGACGCGTCCGGTGGAAAGGAGGGGTAACATGACATAATATCTATATATTGTTTAAAAATATAAGACCGTTCAAATGAAACTTTTTTTTTTTCCTTTAAAAAAATAGACATTCATAATACACATTTTAGAACTATAATCATGATACCGTGATATTTTTGCCTAAGGTTATCATACCATCTCATGCCTATTCAGAAGTAAAATAAAGAGATACCAAAAAATAAATGTCACTTTCCATCTACTTATGAAAAATCCCTCCTTACCTGCTTGTGTATGACTGCTGTGGTGAGGCCTGACTTTGGCGATAGGTGGGACCCCTTTGTACTGGGGACGCAGCACGTGGGCCTGGGGTTGGCCGTTAATATGAAGATGTGGATCGGATGTGCTGTCCAGAGGCCGAAACCTCTGAGCTGGGGTGGCTTTGGTCTGAGGCAGCTACATGTAACAGGAGCAGGGAAATGTTAGAATTGGACCAATAAATTACACACTATGTTCCAAATGCTTCCTCAGCAACAGGCCAAGACGTGGGTTTTCTAAGAATAACTTGCATTTCCCAAGTATTTCAAGTGGCAAAGGGTGGTTCCCTGTGTGGAAGCACTTTGCACTAATCAGATAAGTCAGTGTTAGGGTAGAAATGATCCCATATGGCAAACAATTTACTACTTGGCTGGGTGAGGTAGAATACCTGAAAACAGACAGCAGCCATGCCATGCATGATGTTTATCTTGTGTAATTAAATCATTAATTTTAAAATTGTTAATAATATTAGCATTGTAGAGTTCAACCAAGGGGGTCATTCATTCTATGAAGGGACAGGTGTCCATAACATTATTAAGGAAAAAGGATGCTGATGTTCTATTCGCTAGTTCCTCTTTAGTGGAAACATAATAATAATTATATTCATGGTCAAAAATATATATACATGTACAGTCATGGCCATAATTGTGTGAACCCCTGAAATTTTTTCCAGCAAAATAAATAATTTCTTACAAAAAAGTATTAAATTAATTCATGTTTTCCTATATACATGTTTATCCTTTCTGTATGTATTGGAACAAAACAAAAATAGGAGGAAAAAAGCTCATTTGACATAATGTCACTCAAAAACTCCAAAAATGGGCTAGACAAAATTACTTGAACCTTTAACTTAATATTTGGTTGCACACCCTTTGAAAAAAATAACTGAAAACATCACTTCCTATAACCATCAATAAGTTGGACCACTCTTCCTTGGCAAACTCCTCCAGGTGTCTCATATTGGAAGGGAAACTTTTCCTGACAGCAATTTTAAGGTGTTCAATGGGATTTAGATCTGGGCTCATTGCTGTCCACTTCAGAACTCTCCAGCACTTTCTACCATTCGTTTTTAGGTGCTTTTTGAAATATGTTTGGGGTCAGTATCCTGCTGGAGGACCCAAGATCTCGGACGCTAGTTAACTGTAGATTGGTGTGTTTTACTAAAAAGCTTGGTCTCATTTGTCCACAAGACATTTTCCAAGAAGGATTTTGGCTTACTCAAGTATTTTTTTGGCAAACTGTTTAGTCTTTTTTTTCACACATCTGTGTCAGCATGGGGTCCTCTTGGATCTTCAGCCATAGCGTTTCATTTAATTTAAACAATGACGGATAGTTCACACTGACACTGATGGTCCCTGAGCCTGCAGGACAGGTTGAATTTCTTTTGAACTTGTTTTGGGCTGCTTATCCACCATCCAGACTATCTTGCATTATAACCTTTAATCAGTTTTTCTCTTCTGTCCAGGTCCAGGGAGATTAGCTACAGTGCCACGGGTTGCAAACTTCTTGATAATGTCTGGGGACAAAGGCAAATCTAGATCTCTGGAGACAGATTTATAACCTTGAGACCGTTGATACTTTCCACAATTTTGGTTCTCAGGTCCTCACACAGTTCTGTTTCCCTCTTCCTGTTGCCTTTGCTTAGTGTGGCACACACAGACACACAATGCTAAATAAACTAAGGGAACATCTTTCCTTTGCACCAGGTAGGTTTAAAGGAGCATATCATGCTTTAAACAATATCATTTATCCACAATTTTTAAAGGTTGACTATAATTTTGTCCAGCCCAGTTTTGGAGTTATGTGTGACATTATGTCAAATTTGCTTTTTTTATCTCCTGTCTTTGTTTTGTTCCAATACAAACAAAGGGAAAAAAACACGTGTATAGCACAACGTGTTAATGCAATACTTTTTGTGAAAAATACTTAATTTTCTGGCCATTTTCTTACCTACTGTAAGCAGAAATCTGGTAAAACGAGATTGAACATGCCATTTCCACTGCAAACCAGAAATATTTTAAAATATTTGTACAATAATATAATGGCCACATATTTTATCTCTCACTTTGTATCTCTTTCCAAACTTGGTCAGATCTCTATACTTGGCTATTTTTTTTCCATACAATCTCCAAACTTGAGAATATTCACCAAAGATGAGAATATTAATTTTGTGCCTTATACAGTCCTCTCCAACCCACTCAGGACATTAAATCATTTTAAGTTGACAGGAGAAATAATCTTACTGCAGGCAGGTGTATATGTGATGACTGTGATACTGGAACTAACCAGGACAAAACCTCAGTAACATAAGAAAGGGATTCGAGACAAAGGTAAAATTAAATCTCCAAAATATTTTATGCTTCACAACATTTAACAACAAGAAATGAAAATTACTTACTGCTTGACCAGTGACCTCAAAAGACCTTGAGCGCCTTTTCTTGCGACGGGCCTCAAAGTCCCCCTCCCGAGGCATTTGGTTCTTGTTGGTAACATGGCGGTTACGAGGACGTGTCCAGGTGACATGCAGGCCAGGTCCCTCCCCTGTGCTGCTGGACAGGTTATCATCAGAGGTAGCGTGTCTCAGCTCAGGGCTGGGTTGTCTGCCGCGTCGCAAGGGTAGGCCTCTAGGGGGAGCCTCAATCAAAGAGAGGTTGCTTTTCTGCTTCTTGTGGTCCAAGGGAGAGGGTGCAGCAGGTAACCGTAGGACATCCACCTCCAGGGCTTTGGAACGTCGACGGGCTGCTTTTACCACAATGTTTTGGACCCCTTTAAGGATCTGCTGCCGTTCTGTTCAGACATTGGAAAATAAACGCTTTCTTAACAGTTTCAGATGAGGGATAAAAGATAGAAAGACTGACATGAAGAAACTTCATATGTTTTAAAATCCAAAATATAATCTGCACTAAGGGTTCCATTTTCTGCATTTTAACAGAATATTATATTACCAACCACTCATGACATACTAATGCATTAACTTATCTATTGATTGGATGATAGGCTGTAGAGAAACAGGCCATACACAACCCATTGAATTGCCAAAATATGTCACATTACAACCATAAAATTCTATGTATTTTATTTAGATTTTATAGTAGAGCAACACAAAAAAGTACATGATGGGGGAGTAGGGTTGCATAGTGACGCAGTTGGTAGCACTGTTGCCGTGGAGCAACAACGTCTTCTCACAGTCCAAAAGCATGACTGTTAGGTTGATTCGTTTCTCCAAATTTAATATCATATTAAAGTATGAATATCAGCAACTTTTCTTTGCTCTGCTTCCCCAGTTTTCCTAGGTCTTCAAGATGTTGCTTATCCAGTAATGTTCTCAACAAACTTCCAAGGTCTTCATAGAACTGCTGTATTCAGCTGAGATTAAAGTACACAAAGACAGACCCTGTCTTGACAGACCCAACTAGTCCATGATGATATAATATAATATGATGATAATAATAAATCTGAAGATGGATCTTACCATTTAAAGAAAGGGTCAAATCAGTCCCAGCTTCGCTGCTCTCAGGTGACGAGTCGAGCTGGCTGCTGATGCTGTGGCTTAAATGGCTGTAGCTAGTGAAGCTTTCAGGAGCCAGAGGCTGCAGCTTTAGACATGAGGGTCAGAGGGATTCATTATTCCCAAAAATTCACACAGGTTTCATCGATCGAAATTAAATTATTTATTAAACACTTTTAAATCAGGAGATCATCTCATAGTGAATGAGATTTAAAAAAAAAATGAAATCCAAGCAGGAGCATGGGATACGTAAATATCTTGAAAAGGAAAACATTTGTCTGAGCCTAAATTAAACAGAGGGTGGTGCTGTTTGAAAGGAAAACAATAGTCTGAAAAGATGGAATTCATGTTGTTAATCCCCCATAAATACATTCCTGATGTAAAATCACATATTATATAGATTCTACACAAGAGGGAAATATTTCAAGTGTTTATGTCTGTTAATTTGATTATTGTGGCATACAGCTAAAGAAAACCAAAAGTTAAGTTTCTTACAAACCTCACTATGATATGAACTAAGGATTTGTATTGGCAAGGATGTGGCGATACAAAGGGCATGATACAATTTATTACGATGTATCACAATACTATAAATAAGACTATATATTGTGGTTTTTCAAACTGAATTAAACAATAGAAAAACTGTCACAACATTCTAAACACTCCAAGCTGTTTTATTACTGGATCTAGTTGATAAACAGCCAACAACTAGCAGTCATATTTTTAATTTTATGACAAAAATTACTCTCATTATTAATGGTTCAATTTAAATTCGTAAAAAATAAAAATCAATACTTTGCTTTTGAATATTGATATAATATTGTGACATAAAATATCACAATATATTGGTATATCCATATTCTCTTACATTGCTGATATAAACTTATATAATTTCCAAATCTCTCAGTTCTTATTTAATGACGGAAAAACAAACATTTCTATAATATTTTTATTTATCAACACTTACCTCTCAGGATTAGTGACCAGAAACAAAGTAGAGTAGTCATTGTCTCTTACCTCTCTGTTGCCTTTCCCGTTTATGTGTATCGGCGGAGGGGTCATTACAACAGAGTTCTTTATCTGCTTGGCATGAGGACTGCTCTTAAAAACCCTATCACTGAAGGAGAGAAGATATGCAAACCAATCAATGTATATAATTTAAATACATATTATGAAAAATAGAAAGAAAAAACAAAGATATCCTCTTACGGCTCAGCTTCAGGGAGAATTGGAGGTAAGGTATGTCTACGCATTTTGACTTGAACTCGTCTGTTGTCTGTGAAGGTGTTGCGCACGCTCTCCTGGTCGGAATCTATATCCTGTGTGTAGTCGCGACCTTGACCCAGCAGAGAGATCTTTGGTAAAGACCCCTCCTGCAAATAAAAGCACAGAAATACTGCTATTATTCATCCTGTCATTTTATTTTGTATTCAAGCATTTTGATGAATGGATTTGACATGAGTCTGTCACCTTGGGTTGTTTGGTAGTCACCTTCTCCAGGGCTACAGCTCTCTCTAGCTTCCTGTCATCCAGTTCCCTCATGTACATCTTATATAGTTCCTGGAGGTGCGGTGGCACAAGTAGGCTGTGCTCTGAAACACACAGAGACACATGAAGCTAGTAAGAAAACAAAACAAAAAAACTAAAATGCACCCAAAGCTACAACCACACATTTAATCTCATGTACAAAAGATAAAATAAAAGATGCATTTCCATGCAAAACTTCAGATTAAACAAAAACGAACTGAGCGAGGCAGTCAGCTTTGTAACTACCATATGCATATTTGAATAGCTACTGGCTCGTTGGCACATAGGAGTCATGCTGGAAATATGGTTATTATGTGACCACTTTTGAACCCACTTGAGACATACAAACAATGAATAGTTTATATAATAATAATAATAATAATAATAATAATAATTAATAATAATAATAATAATGAATAGGTTATACAAAGACATTTAAAGCAATGCACACTTTGTATGGATGAGTAGGGAAAACTGTCACAGTATGATTTATGACTTCTACAAAAACACTATTTATAGCACAAAACAAATATATATTTAACAACAAACATCCTTACTATATAGTTTTATCAAATGTCCTTATCAGAGGACATGCAAATGGATCAGTCTGAAGAGAGCATGCACTGAAAAACTGGGATAATTTTCTGACCCAAGATAATAATTCCATAAAGCGCCACTTTAGGTTTCTAAGCTTAATCCTGATGGAACTGCATGGAATCATGATGGCAGCACAGTGAGAATCTTTGTGCTGCCAGGTACCTTTACAGACCACACTGGTGTTCCTAGAATGAGACGCTTCCGAAGGAGCTGACAGATCGATCTGGACTCCACCAATCAACCCAAAGAAATGTGTTTTGATCTAAGCTCCTGTACATTTTTAAACATCTGAACAAGTTTTCATATTTAATATGTCTCCACACAAGCATTTGTACATGAGGTCCTGGGGATGCAATTTATGAGTCCTTTTCTCAGGATTAAGAATATGTGCATATATGAATTGTTTAACTGAATAATCTTTACAGTGCAAAACCGGTTTTAATGAAAAGAACTAAAAAAAATCTTAACGCTCACCATCTATGAACTGTCTCTGCTGCTGAATGATCTCATCACACAGGTGTCTGTGCTGCTCGAAGCGCTGCACCACAAAGTTTTTCTGCCGGATGACGTTGTCTTTGATTAGAGCATGGGACTGCATCTCCGCGTTTTCTATCTCCAGCTCATGGACCTTGCAGAGGAGGCCGAGAACTTCGCGCTGCTCTTCTGAGCTCACCCTCCGAGGAAGAAGCTCCTCCAGCCGTCGGGCACGATCACGGAGCTCCAGAAACCGGTGCTCCAGTAAACTCTTGAATCACAGACATAATTCAAATTCAGTAAAAGGACTATATCAAAATATATTTTAAACACATTTTTAAGAAGCTGACCTTCTGCTTTTGAATTTTCTTCTGTTCAGCCATGAGGTTGACTAGGCTTTCCCGAGCCACTGCTACCTCCCGGGTCTCAGTGCTGTCTGGGGGAGACTCTGAGGAATCTGAATCCTTCTCGCTTTCATCTTTATTGACACTTTCCCTTCTTCTTTCTGCACGCCATTTTCTCCTGCGCTTAGTCTGCTCCTGCTCCCAGCTAGAAAACATAATAAAGGATTTTTTAAAATGATTTTTTACTGACAGTGGCAATTTCATGTTTTAAAGCTCCAAGGCAAAAATCTCCAATGATTATTCCTTTAAATAGATTTTCTTGCTAAGGAAAGTCATAATTATGTTTGCTTCATTGTTAAAAGTTAATTACTTGCAATAGCTATTGAGAAATAATCATTGTACACTAATACATTTAATTAAACTACAACAAGAAAATCTATTTAATTTAAACCCTGGTGCCTGAGGATTATGAATATAAACGGGAAATTAGCTGCTAGAAAGTGACAGTCCATATCATTACACTGGTAAGTGTGCTTTGCAGTGAAAAGGGGCAACAGAAATCCAACTGACTCTGCAATGGTAACAAGGTGTTTAGAGGTGTCGATCTGGATCTCCATGTTGCTGTTCTCCAGCTCAATCAGGCTCTTCCTGATTCTCATCTGCTGCCGGAAAGCATCCAGAAGCTGCTCCCTCAAGTCATCCATCTCTGCTCTGCTTTGCTGGCTAGAGTGGGCTTGAACCTCCGCTGCAAGAGAGTAAAAAAATAGAAAAGAACCACAAAAAAAAAAAAAAGAAAAGAACACAGCTGTTAACAGATTTTGAGATGTGTCTTTTACTCGTTTGAAGTAGAAACAACAAAATTTACCCTGGATGTTTCGGATGTCAGCTCGGTCAGAGCTGACCTGCCGGCTCGCCTGCTCTGCAATCTTCTTTTTTAGCCGCTGGATCTCACATCGGAGGTCAGAGATGATGTTCGTGTACTGGGCAATGTGGTATGACACATTTATCAGGTTCTTCTTCACCTAAAGCAAACAGCGATGGGAAACATAATGAGAAAATGCATCTCAAGGTGAGCTGTGATTATGGTGAGCTCAAAGGTTACCCGTGTACGAATGCTTTTGGCACGGTCGGCGTATGTCAGGGTGTTTCGAGACTCCTCAAAAGCTGTCGATGCGGGGCTAATATGGGCAATCATCACTGTTCTGCTGTTCCCACCCAATGAGTCCTACCATTGAAAGATTAAACAAAGGTTCATGAATAAAACAGACAACCTTGAGTCGCCAGTCCTGCAACAGATTATCAGTTGGATTTAGCTTCTGACTCTTATTGACCCTAATGTTTAGGGCTGAAATCCTGCTGGAAAGTGAAGCTCCATCTAAGTTCCAATTTCTGTATTAAGTTTCATCCGTTTCATTGTCAGCTTCTCCTCAGCATGCTGCTTCATGCTGTTTCACTAAGAGTTAGTTTTCTACAACACAAGTTCTTTTGGATGTAGGCAAAAAGGCTGATTCCGATCAGAGGATCTTCTTCCATGCGTTTAATGTGTCTCATACATTGCTTTTTACAGCTTTTCAAGGTGACCTTTTTAAAATTTCTTGTTTTGTTTTCTTGTATTCTTCTTGAAGGCTAGATTTCAGGAGTGGACAACCATCATTTGTTTAGCAGAGTTTTTAAGGGGCAGTTACACAACAATGTTTTTCTTCTCTGCGCGGCGGCTTGTTGTTTACACGAGAACAGGTGTCAGGGTATCTGGGAGGAACGCAACCTTTTGAAAACGGATTCCAGAGTGGAGAATTCTCACAACGATGGGCGATTCAATGTCATGTAAGCGGAAGCCGGGGACTTGACATCACTGCCATTTGCCCACAGCATATCGGACTTGCTCGCTCCGCCATCCTTCAAATCTTTTGCAGGTAATGAAGGGGAAACCATAGAATACTGGACACATGGGGCACACTGCCATCTAAAGGCTGGGCATATGTACAACATAGTTTTCAACAAGATTAGATCGCGCACCCTGTAAACGTAGTGTCATTTTCACCCAGCGAATTCAAACAAAAACAGCAACGTTGTCGTGTCACATGCCCGTAACACCTCCACTATGGATCTATGTAGCTGCTCTAGAGTTACGACGGGACATCCTACCCACAGGTCTAAATAGACACTCTTATAACCCAGGCCGTCAGTTCAGCCCATGGGTCGTGTTAACCAAATATTTTCTGTATTTGATCATTTTTTTAGAACGGTGACGGAAAAATCTAAAGGCTGCCCTTCATTTTTACAGATTAGTTTTCACACATGGTGTAAATGTGCAGCTATTTTCAACTTTGCGCACAGTGTCCACGTAAAAAAATAAATTAAAGAAAAGATTCCTAGACACTACATAGAATGCATCTTGCTGACCAGGAGCTGCCTGCAGATCAAATAGTTTGAGGTTTTGGAGCACGATTCTGGCCGGGGCGGCTGGTTAGACTTGCTCCAAAGAGCCCGATGTGTGCCAGTAAGGTCTTTTAAAAAGATGATAGATTTAACTGGAGAAATGCTTCCTCATTTTAAAAGTTTGCCTGAAGTGATGCTGAATTCCAGTCTCCAGTGAGGCAGTAGAGTGCAGATTCAGTCTCCAGAACAACATCTGTGTGATGCAAAACCTCATGACAACCTCTAGATCATCCATACTCTTGCCTGGTGTGGATGACGGATTAAACCGTGCTCTATGAGATCCTCAAAGGATGATGTTTTTTTCTACATTTACGTTGCATTTTACTTCACAAATTTCTCCCTGACCCACCCAGTGTTTTCCTTGCTCTTCATAATGCTGAATGCTCATTAATAATCTTTTACAAACCTCTGAGGCATTGAGAGAAATGTTGGATTTATTGCACATTTAAACTACACACAGGTGGCCTATGTAACAATGTGACTTTTAGAACAAATTAGTGGAATTACATTTTATTCTGCCGTATTTCAGTAAAAACAAGTCTGAATGCAAATGCACCATAGACTTTTCTGATTTTAATTCTGTAGTTCACAATTCTGCACTACATTGTGTTGGTCAATTGAAGAATTTTGTTTCAGTTGTGCTGCTTCTGCCAAGCAAGATAAATAATAAAAGCAAAACTTTTATCAACTGCAGTACCTTCAGGAGGCGAGTCAACTTGCTGTCTCGATAGTTGACGTACTTGTTGCCATTTTTGTCACTCAGAGCATTAATGCAGTTGCCCAAAGCCAGGAGGGAGCGGTTGATGTGAGCTCCTTCTTTCAATCGCTGACCTCTATTCTGAGTCTGAAAGAGGCAAAGATTGATGAATGAGAAAACCTCTGAACTCACAGCGGTTTTTATCACTTCATCCCTGTGAGGGGGGTCAAATAAAAGCTTTCAGTAAAAGGATCTAGAGAGAGAGTGGGAAAAACCAGCAACAAAGGCATACATCTAGTACTGGGGAGATTTAATTTATATGGTCAATGCCTTGCAGACAAAAAGTCAAGACTGGACTTGACATCATTTCAGAAAAACACATTTTTCTTCTCCTGAAGAAAAAATAAGCTACATACTTAACAAACAACTCTTGATAGGGAAACATAAAATGAAAATTTGTGGTTTAAAATGTAATACCTCGGAAAATATACATATTTCAAAGTATTTATACAAGGGCTTTAAATATTCCTACTCATAAAGTTTTTTGTTTGTTTTTTTTGTTGTTTTTTTCCCACATTAGCAGGTGCTCCAATAGTGACTTTCAAACTTTTTTCCAGGCTTTTGCCGATAAATTAATTCCCACTTTTTGGAAGAGGAGAAAATGCTTCTCTTGTCCTCTTGACGTAAATATGTCTCTGTTGTGCTCAATGCTAGCCAGTGGATGCCATAACTTTTATCAAAACAATCAGCACGACCTTTACAAATAACCTCAATAGGTACCAACTTGCCGTCACCAAGTTTAAATTAGTCAAACCAGAGTCGATTCCATGAAAATAACATTAATATTCTAATCCAATATTCCAATCTTAAATGTTGTGTTTTCAATAGGAACAAGTGGGAAATCTTTATAATTAACCAAAACAGAAACTTGAAAAAACACAGTCTCTGTGTACTAATCTATGTGTTTCAGTTGGTGTATTTAGTTACTAAAATAATGTAACTTTTCAATAAGATTATAATTTATTAAATATGACTATAAACGCAACATGAGCCATAGTATATTGTTTAAAAAATTCTGTAACTATTTTTTGTTTGCAAGGAACTGTAATCACTCATAAAAATGATTTGAAACTTAATCAATAAATCGCCAGTTTAGATCTAATAGGGCAGATGGACACATGAAGTCATCCTTGATACTATACAGCTCTATGATACATTTCTAAGCTTTAAAAGAGTACTGTATGCAATGAGCACAGGAATCTTGAGTTTTGAACTTAATGTTATCAAAGAGTATATACAAACACAAAGTAACAAATCTATCCACCTGAGCTGCTCGTTCTGAGCCGGCGAGGTCAATCATGAAAAGCCGAGCAAAGCGGACCTCCTGCAGAACGTCGCGGCAGCGGCTTTGCTGCTTGACGGCAACCTGCAGCACAGCATGGGAGCGAGACGATGTCTGATTAGCGGCTGTCGGCTCCTGTGTGCGCTGCTTGTTGCCCTTCATTAGCAACTCCATGATCTGAGAACACACAAGTGAGGCCGTCAGGGCTGTTCATGGCTTTTTAACCGCCTGATGAAACCAGACAAGGTATCCTCTCACCTCCTGGGCATTGATGGTAGACACCTCTGTGATGCCTGCAACCTGAATCACACCCTTAGAGTCTTCTCTTAGGTCCAAGAAACCTGAGGATGGGTTTAGCAGGTCTCTGATCATCTCGTTATAGATCTATAAAGATAGAAATGTATAGGTAATAACATTTAGTAAAATTTGGTCTAAAAATCATTTGCAATAACCTAACAAAATAGCTACAGTTTGGACAAGTTTGATTGTCATTAGTTGAAACCCTTAATCATCAAAACAGACATGAATTAGGGCTTTAATAATTTTGCTCTCTAAGTAATGTTTCAATATAACACGGGTTTCACTTTTAGACTTGAGTTACTATTCAAAGATGCTGTTATGATATTGGTATAGTTTGTTTCAAGGCACGTTCAGCTGAAAGCAGAAATGAGTTCCTGCACATTGAACACAGGATGACAGTGTACAATAATAGGACACATTTATCTGTCAAACTCAAACCTAGCCAACTACACACTAGAGCTGATGTTGACATTCACTGACAGCTTAATATTTCCTCTGATATTTTGTACTTTTCTAATATGCCATTACTTCTAGTGGAGTCTAATAATAATAATAATGATACATTTTATTTGAGGGTGCCTTTCTAAAACTCATGTCATCTTACGGAGAAAAAAAAACACAAAAAAAAACATAGACAATCAAGACAACAAATAAATAGCAAATAAGAAGACACTACAACAACCAAGATCTTTGTCTAAAGTGAATGGGCCTGTTTGAACAGATGTGTTTTGACCTGTTATATAAATAAATAAAAAAGAGTCAATATTTCTAATATTGGGAGGAAGTGAGTTCCAGAGCCCAGGGTTTTATGTGATGCCACTAGCTCTGAAAGGTGTGCTCAACAACACTCCAGTAGACAACTTTACAGCTATCTGGTCAGATTTCATACTTCATTCTAGACTTAATGAGAAAGACTTGTCATCATATGAGCACTCTAGTGTAAGATACAGCATTTGTATAAGTAACAGTGCTCAAAATATCAGGAGGATGTCGAATTATTGTGTTCCTGTGAATGTGCCGTAGTGACTGCACACGTGACAGAAAGTGAGATCCAAACAAGGGAAGCGACAGATGTGTGCACTTTGCTCAATGCACCTATAAAATGGCCTTTAACCTCTTAGCTATGAAGCGGAGGCAGTAACAGATTGCTCCCTGGTTACAGCAAACACACACGTCACACATGCATTCATTTCAGGGCTCAAAGTCATAAAACAAATGCAGGTCAGAAAGCTTCTACATTCAACGTCTGACATTTTGATGGAAAAGAATTTCACTCCCACCCACTCAAAGAGAAACCAAAAAGCTACACTGCAGTACATTTGTCCCTCAGTAATGACAGTGTTTGGCAGTGACAATAAAAGCCATAATTTTGATGCCAAATGCAAACCCCCCTCCAATACCGTACGATAAGTGTTAATTTGTTGCTCTTTGATGTTCAATTGAAGGCCGATATTTCTTTTCATATACACTCTTGAGGACTTTGTCATTCAGTTTCTTTTGCTTGTCCCATTTATTCTATTGACAGAGAGGACACAATGTAATTTTGTTAATATTCTTCAGCAAATATAGCCTCTTTATAACTCTGGTTTATGCTCCATACCTGGTTCTTCATATAGAAAGGTATAAAACTTTAAAATGGTGACTCTGATCTAAAATCAGAGACTTCCAGTGTGATTTAGGACATATGTATTGAAATAGACTAGTGGATAAATGTCTAAATAAAACTTGATACTTGTGATGAACCAGTACCCATTTTAAATCATATCAGTAGCATTATTTAGAATTCAATTGTTAGTAATTACACTGATGACTGACAATGATTAACAAGACATAATTTTTTTTTAATTAGCCTACTTAGAGGAAATATCTAAAAGACTTAGAGAATGAATGTTCAGATTTTCTTTAGCTGATAAAGATTTAACCCAATCTAATGATCTGTCTCTCTTTCTCTAAAGAAAACTAAAGAGTTTACCTTTCAAGATATAGCTTGAATTTCGATTACTTTGGATTTTCTTTTTAATATCTGATTTGAAATGAAGATTTCATAACGTAAAGATCAAAGTAACTGAATTGTTATTAATTCAAAAACTTGAAAAAAGATTAAAGAAGATTTTATGTAATAAATCAATGCCCTAAAATTTAGTCAAACTTGCTTTCTAGCTTGATTGGGAACGACTTTTGGTTGGGTGAGTGCAGGATGGCTTATGAATCAATGTGTTTGTCTGTGTTTGCAACATGACTCATCTCTCAGAAGGAGGAGATTGCACTGCGTTTGCCAAGTCTACATTAGATAGTCGTTAGTATTTTTTTATTCTTTTCACCGAAAAGGAAAGTGTTCCCAAAATAGCATTGTAACGATCAATTTCAATTTCAAATGTTTTGGAGATTGATGGTGGTACTAGACTTTTTTGCTGTATTTGAACCTGCTCTGAGGGAGAGGTGTGTCACTATTTAATATTTTTGGCTTTTTTAATACATTTAAATGTAGAAAAAAAGAAAAAGTTAATGTATTTTGAGAGATGTTTAGACCTCCAAAAAGCTCTTTATTTGACAAGAGAGAAAAAGCAAAAAGGAAATAGAAAGACAAAAAACAAGACAAAAAAAACGTTGCCTTTGAATTTTTTTTTTTTTTTTCTCATTCATTGCTTGGGCCTAAAAAATGAGAGCACTCACAGTAATGCAAAGTCATACCTCAAAGACTCAAATTAACTGGCTTTCTGGTATCTGGTGCTGCTAAGTTCTATTCTGAGAAGTTCTATTTAGTCTTTAATGAGGTGTGAAGCAGGCACAGAAAAATGGACATAATCAGTCCACAGATTCAGCCACAGCTAATTATTCACAGACAAAAGAAGGCAAAAAGAGGAAGAAAAAATGTTCCAAGGCATAAGATGTCTAAAACAGGAGTTCCAGCACACAGGGTGACATAATATTCGCAGTTCTCTTATATCTTGTATGTATTTTGTTAATCAAGTGTAGCAGTATTCAAGTTTTTTTATAAAGCCAAAATTGGAAACTAATAAAAACTCTATAATAATGGAATTTATCTTACTTCAGCCTAAATGGACACTGGTGATGTAGAGATAGGAAGTAAAACTCCAGCATTAGATTCACTAACTACTGAGCTGCCTTGGCAGAGGTCTGCGCTCTCCACATGCTTTCTCCTTGAATTTGTGTCTATAGAGATATGAGCCCCACTGTAGAATAAAACCGTGGTGTGACAGCTTCACTAGATTATGCTATCCCATAATATGAGTAATGGATGTGAACTTCCTAGAAAATGAAGGACTTACCTCTAAATAGGACATTGACACGCTGTACAGCATGTCGTCACTAGTCTCCTCAATGGCACGAAACAAGTCGTTCAGTGTGCGGACGTAGATTCCTGGTTCTTTGTCAGTGCCCAACATGGTGTAAGTCTTCCCACAACCTGGAACCCAGCAAGACATTTTTGTTGGTGGAGAAAAATGCACTTAGCAGCCAAAGTCGTCAAATTAGGCTCCAGGAGTTGTTGTAGAACAAAAAGGGATTTGCTGGTGAGTTTTCTGCACAGAAAGTATATTAAGGGATAATATGCAAATTAATGTTACTTTGAAAATATCAAACCATTTTTTTTCCAGTTAAAAGGTCACCTATTTCTCACAGTAGAATATTTACTTTTTTGTTAAAACATTGTCGTCTGAAGATGTTGCAAAGCTCAACTACCCTTTACAAACCTAAAAAGTATTACCCTTCCACTGGAGGTAAAACATGACTCATTTTCCAATTATACTTGTCTTGAATAAAAAAAAGGCATTGAGAAGATTTCACTTCATCTCTCAGAGAGGGTGCTCACTAAATCAGACTGTCCACATAATGAGGATCAGGATAATAATAGATGCACTTTGAGAAAGACAGACTGGACATCTACCTAGGTCTTGTATAACACACGGATTCAAACACAAACCTGTGGGTCCATAGGCAAACACAGTGGCATTATAGCCTGATATGAGGCCTTCGATGAGCCCTTTGGTTGTTGCTCGGTACACCTCTTCCTGCAAATGAGAGAGAAAGAAA
>JAPXFQ010000556.1:4007500-4012709 GCA_028564705.1 Apricaphanius iberus
GACCGACAGCTGAAATGGGTAAGTTTAGATATTTATATGATGATGAATGTAGATTTAGTATACCCGTATATGTGACTGTAAACACATTAAAACATGTGAACTGCTGTTAGCAGCAGGTTGCAGTTAGCTTGTGCTTTGCGACCTACAGTAGTTTGATGTGCTAACATCTCTGTGTTTGCTTTATATTCTTGTAAAATCAGTGTAATTAGGTTTATTCCAGATAAATGATGTGGTGTTTGGTTTTTATCCAAATGTTGCCGATTCAGACGCTAACACATAAACCAAGGGAATAAATATGCTGGGCGTGCATCAAATGATTTTCAGACTAAAGACTGGCAGACTTTAGAAATCTTGCTGGAGTCTCTGCGCGCTCCCGCCGTCTTTATCGTTAAATGTAAGGCGATTTATGCCAGTGTTTTTGTTTGATATCATTGCAAATCCTAGTGTAGTCGTAGTGACATAAACAACCAACAACAAATAAAGCCGTTCTAGCTCAGGCGGAGCGCAACGCTACAGAGCTCAGCAGGGGTCCGGTGCAGAAATAAGATCATCCTGGATAGTTTTCATTCACTAGCCCCTTTCAAAAGACAATCCTGCCATCAGTGCTGGCATTAATACTGCCCATCAATGAGCCTTCTTAATTACTTCAACTATACAGTAGCCTACTACTTTGTATCTGTAGTGCATGATGTAAATATTGTCAATAAAAGTTTCGCTGCTGTTACAGTACAACCAAATTTCCCCATGTTGGTCAATTAAAGGATTATTCTATTGTATTCTATTCTGGTCATTCATAAGAACACAGTCCGTGGCAACAATTTGCCCAATCAGGCGCTTTCACAATATATTATGTGGCGGTACAGTGGTGGTGTCCGGGCTGTTCATGTGCAGGGTTACATATCAAGTGTGAGACCGTAGAGTCTGTGGTAAACCGTAGAAAATAGATGGAAATAACTAGTTTTTATCCCAATTGAAGCCCCGCTCCTCAAGACTGTTTGCAAGCCGCTCCAAACGGTGGCCGACCTTCACAGTCCCCATGAAGGACTAATCTGCTCCTCAGCTCTAAAGGCCTGAAGCTCCCAGACCTCAGCATCACTCCAGTTTACCATTTCAGATGATACAGTTTACGAATGCTGAAGGAAGTCCCCATGTTTACTTATATTTTACATAGTGTTGCCCACTAGGGCTCAGCCCACATTCAACACATCATCATGACATCACTCTCTATAACTATCAAGCTTCCCAACACGAATGCTGCTATATTCCCACAATGCCATGCCACCATTGAGAATTCATAAGACGCACTGTGCCAGTAATATTACCCGAATATGCGGATGATTAATGTTTAAGTAACGGCCAGTGAGCGTTCAGGGTCAACCTTCAGACTGACTTGCAGATAAACTAATTCGACTGAAAACTATCCGTTTTGAAATAATTAAACCACTTGGTTTAATTCAGTTTTAATTACAGGCTGACTTTGTGAAACAGGTTTTGGAATAAAATACTTTGAATAAAACTGGCTAAAATATAAAATATATCTTTTAGTGAAAATTTACAATTCAGTAATGTGTTTTATAAATAAATCCATGAAAATTTTAAAGAAAAAGACAAATATTTCAATACTAATGAAACTAACTTTATAGAATTAATACAGGCGTTTACAGTTTCTGTTTTCTTTGATTTTTTAAATACTGGCTTTTTTATTTACAAAATGCATCATTGATTATTGATCTATTTGTTTTTCGGCGGAGTTGATAGGATCTTGGAGATAATCCAGGAACTAAAGGAACTGATGCTCTTTCCTTAGCAACATAAAATTGCATCATCACTTCTTTTCCAACTTTTATTCTTAGAAATCAAGAATATGTTTTTATGACCTCACTGACTTCTCTTTTAAATGTGACACTTTTCAGAATAATTTAAAGATGTTGTAAAGTACCTACAGAATATTTCTTTGTGAATAACCCTTACATACATAAACTGAATGAAATTAAATACATAGGTTCTGTAATTGTCATGAATTGAATTGTCAACCAGAAGTTAAATTAAAGGTAGTTGTTCAGTTAAGAACATTAGCATGACTTCCTGTGATTTGATTTCTTTTTTAACGGAATTCACAACTAATCATATTTGGTCAGCAACGGAATAAAAGTGCATAACACTTGTTTCATTGGTGGTTGTCTTTTGTCCCTCAGTATGACGTGTCTGGGCCAACCTTCCCCTTCGTGTATCCACTACTTTTCCTTCTGGATTGGCACCTAACCGGGGAGCATCAAGGTTGATGAAGAGCCACAAGGAAAATCTTTGACCACAAATAAATTCTCATAACAAGAATAAAACATTCATCTATCTTTCACAGCTTTCACTATTGTTTTTTTCCCTGTATAATAATCTGTGCTTAAAACATTTTAGCAGTTAATTCTGATCTTACTTTAACAATAAGGAAAATGATTTATGAGGTCACTGGTGTTCATGGCTAACCAAAAACAGGTTTTTGTTTTAGTTCTTTGTTGTATTGTATCTGAACACACTTTTTAATCAGCACATGCAGGAATTCAACACATTAACCACAAAGAGTGGGATATGATTCTGTATTCTAGAACTGGAAATTCAGAGATTTTGAGGTGCCTAAATCTTTTCCAAGTTTATTTTAAAGCACAACTGGACACGTAACAAAGCTGTTGCCTTTAAAAAAATGTTATAACGCTTTCTGCAGCAGACATTCTGTCAATTATCGTAGCTAGTTGGCATGAAAAGGAGAAAGAGGAACCCAGTGCTCTGACATTGTGTAGATGAGTTCCTTGGGTTCCTTCTAATGCCAGACAATGCTAGACCTCATGTGGCTGGAGTGTGTCAGTACTTCCTGCAGAATGGAGAGATTGATACTGGACTGGCCTGTCCGTTTCCCAGACCAGAATCCAGTTGAGCTCATCTGGGGCATCACGTCGTGTTCCATCCACCAACACCACGTTACACCACAGATGAGAGTTGGTGGATGTTTTAGTCCAGGTCTGGCAGAAGATCCCCCTGGAGACCATCCGCCACCTCATCAGGAGCATGCCCGGTGTTGTAGGGAGATCGTACAGGCAGGTGGAGGCCACAATACTGAGCCTCATTCTGACTTGTTATAAGAACATTAAATCAAAGTTGGATCAGCCTGTAATGTGTTTTCTACTTAAATTTGGAGTGTGACTTCAAATCCAGACCTCTCTGGGTTCAATTTGATTTCCATTGATAATTGATCATTCTATTTGTATAATTGTTTTGTCAACTATGTAAAGAACAATGTGTTTAATAAGAATAGAGTAAAATAATCCTTTAATTGTCCCACAAGGGGAAATTTGGTCTTAAAAGCAGCAACAACAAAAACACATATACAAACTGAACAGGAAACAGAACAGAAAGAAAATATTTACATGTACAATACTTACAAAAACAGGTTAAGTACAGATAAGGTGTTAAACCCAGGTTGAGTGCAAACAGCAGGATACTTAAAGATGTTTAAATAATTAGAATTTTAGAAAAGTGCAGATTCCGCATTTACTGTGCCTTAAAAAGTATATGTAAGTAATTTCCAATAAGTTAGTATATAGTCTGTGAAAAAGAATGTGCAAGTTATAACAGTAGTCTTCGGTTGATTAGTGCAATTTACAGCAGTAATGTAAAAATCTATGTTGGAAGCAGTATCGATTATAAAATCTGACAGCTGCATAAAGTAAGGACCTGTAGAAATACTCCTTCATGAATCTAGGATGCAGCAGTCTGTCACTGAAGGACCTCTGCAGTTCAACATTTATTTTAATCGTTATGGTCTAGGATGTGTTATTTTAGTGTTTATTTTTTGAGGTTGGGTTTATGTAATCCTTCTTTAGTGGATGGATTTCAAAATGTACCATTTATTTATCAATGAAATAATGTTTCTTTTATAATCAGTATATTTAATTAAAAAAAGAGAGGATGCCAAAAAAATTAAACTATTTGTTATAATACCATCTTCATTTAAGTGAAGCAATATAGTTTGTAAATCCCAAGAGGAAAATTATAAAATTTGCTGACAAATTATAAGATCATTTTGTGATCATCCATATTGCAGATGAGTATCATAGCTCATCAGTAAGAAACACAGGGATGCTTTATGTCAGAGATTACCAATGGGGAAGAAAAAATCCCTCCAATATATTTTACCCTTTTTCTATGTATATACAGTATAACAACTGGAGATAGTGATGCAAAGAAGGATTATTCATAAAATTAAAACAAATTATGGACAACCCTGATCATCCTCTTCATGAGACTATCCTACAGCAACAAGCTCTGTGGTAAGGATCAGAGCAGACTACCTGCTGAGCGGCTGAGGTCATTTGGAGTCCAGGGAGCGCTGTTAAAGACCTTCTATGACCCTGTGGTGACTTCTGTCATTTTTTACATTGTTGTATGTTGGAGCATTAGTATATCGACAGCTGAGAGGAAGAGATAAGATAAACTCATCAGGAAGGCCAGCTCTGTTCTAGTACGCACCCTGGATCCAGTACAGGTGGTTGGAGACAGAAGGACTCTGGTTAAAATAACATCTCTAATGGAGAGAATCTCCCACCCCATGCATGGAAATGTTGCTGGATTGTAGAGCTCCTTCATTGACAGACTGCTGTATCCTAGATGCAGGAAGGAGCTTTTCTGCAGGTCCTTCCTCTCTGCAGCTGATAGACTGTTCAATCAAAACTGCTGCCAACAAACATGGATGTTTACATCAGCTCTGTATATTGTTCTAATCAACAGAACAACACCACTACTGCTATAAATTGTACCAATTTCTTTTTAAATCTATATATACTATCAGGTTGGATGTTGAATGTTGGTGGACAGCCATTTTCAGGTCTCCAGAGATGCTCAATTGTGTTTGGGTCAAGGATCTGACTGGGCCAGTCAAGAACGGTCACAGAGTTATTCCAAAGCCACACCATTTTTTATTTTAGGTGTGTGCTTAGGTCACTGTCGTGTTGAAAGGTGGAGCTTCAACCCAGTCTGGGGTCCTAATTACTCTGGTAGAAGTTTTCTTGCAGGATGTACTTGGCCGCATTCATCTTTCCTTCAGTTACAACCAGTTCTGTCCCTGCAGCTGAAAAACACCCCCACAACATGATACTCCCACCACCATGTTTTACTGTAGGGTTTTGTTGGGCTGCTAAGGAGCAGTGCCTGGTTTTCTCCA